>CM076725.1:11470300-11882800 GCA_038501795.1 Pseudopleuronectes americanus
GTACGGAGGACCACACTGAGACCCTATGTCACCACCAGCAAGCCCTGAGACGCTTTAAGAGGAAGTGGCATCTCACCCACTGTGGAATTGTGAGAAACCCTGTGGACCTTTAATACGGACCCCATGCGGTGCAAAGCCATATAGATGTCGTAGGACATTAGTGGGACTATTTTATGACTGATTATTAGTTTATCACAAAATTCAAGAGTGGTAAATACATCACAGTTTCCCAATTATAAGCTTAAAATGAAACACTCAAGGGAAAATATTCTGAAATCTAAACATGATTTAGTTGTTTTTCAGAGTTTTTTCAAACTCAAAGGACAATAAGTTCCATTTCTATTTGTGCGGGATTGGGCGATCTTATTTGTCAGTGGTTAAGTAGCTGTAACAGGCTTTGTCAAGGCTGTAATCTTCTTCTGCTCGTTCAGGCTACCTGCAGAAAACAGAAGCCGTCAAGTGCTGCTAGCTTGGCCAAGCGCAGTCTGAATATGTTGCAGAGGCAATTAAGCATGTTGGTGTGTGTGCATGCACACAACGGTGTCAGAGGTGCTAAGCCGGGCCAAACACGCCTCATTGAAATGTCCATCTTAAAGCCACCCAAGTTCCTCGTCCTCCGCACCCTCCAACAACCAAGATGCTTCAAGACTGTCAAAAGCATTTTCCACCGAGCTGAGGAGAGGGCAAGGGGAAAAAAAGGACCTGCCACTGTCACATGCATACTGGCGCGTGCACACACACTTGCGAGGCTGTCAGGTAAATTAGATCTGAAAGCTGACAATTTCTGACCATATTTCCTTGATTATTTCGAACAAATGCACACCAGCCGCTCTAAGGAGATTAAAGTGACATAAAAGTCCCGAGTGGGAGGAGGGAGGGCAGAGAATCCAGGTCACCCCCATTTGTCCCCCTGCCTGACAGCAGCTATATCGCTATCCAATCCAATAAAAGTCCCCCCCCCCTCCTTTTGCTTTAATTAATTTTACAGCTAGCTTGCTTAATTACTTTCAATCAAAATCCTCTTGCCATCACAAAATTAGAAATGGTTCAACTCCATTAGTCTAAATTCTTCATTTACATACACAAAGACTGTCAGCTCTTGCTAAGCAAACGGCCTCCTGCTTGATGAGATTGTTTTTTTCCACACACTCTATCACTCTCTCCCTCACACACACACACACACACACGAGCGCGCGCCCGTGCAACTGTGGTGTTAATTTTTTTTAAAGGAGAAAAGTAGCATAAAATTATTTGATCCCCTTACTTAAGACATTCTCTGCCTAATCAGGGTTCAGGTGAGCTGTGGTACACACCAGCCAGGGATAATGTCGAGTTGAGCGTGCGTCTACAACTGTCGAAATTGATTACGTCCACAGCTTTATGTCAAAAGGAAACAGGGCGACCTCAAACAACGCAGCACCGAGGAAAAAAAAACTGCATGTAAGAGATAAAAAAGAATTAGTAAGGCTGCAGCTGACATTGTGTATGTGAGGCTAACTAGTTCTTCTCCAGGATTAGCTATTATTTGTGAGGCGACAGACGAGCTGCAGATTACCCGATGACACATAATGCCCTATAAATCTGACTCCTTTGTGGCAGGGTGTCACTAGTCCTGACTAGACTGTGGAAACTAGTGACGCACTATCAGCGGTCGGCTGCTGTGAGCAAGGCAGCAGGATTTTTCAGAGGGCCCATGCCCTCCCGCCCGATCACTTCAACTTGGCAAACAGGCATCCTCTCCATCACACACACTGCCCGGGGCCTGCACATCATTGAGAATTAAGGACATGCAGATAGGGTTTGTGCACTGACCAAAGTGAAAGCCCAGGCGCACAAGTACACCACCACATGTGCATACAGACACACACACACACACACACAAATTTTGCACACACTAGTGCCATAATTAGGTCCCGAGATGAGGGCATTAAACTGGTATAATGCACTCACTGCTGCAGCACACTACACAAAATATATCGACACTAAACCTACATAATCATCAATGACACTCTTCTATTGCTTTTAATTTCCTTCTCACATGCGTGCGACTAAGCGGGGCCCAGCGCAAATCCACACAACACAACAGCCTTTGATCGTCTGGGTTCAGATCATCTTACATCCGCTGCTCTTTTATTAAGGTAGCGTCAGAAAAAGAAGAAAGCACCTTGAAAAGGACAGAGTTAAGGGGGATTTGTAGCATTTCCGAACAGTGTGCCAAAGTCTGGAAATGCTTATAAATTAACCCCTAACAAGTGACCATGGGTTGGGGCAAGGTAAAAAAAATGGATTTATAAAAACAACAAGGGCCCTCCCTCATGGGCCGCCGGCCTGACTAGAATATAGGTCTGACCTGGCCCCTTTACACTGTGTCTGCAATCACCGGTTTCCCTTGCCCTCTTTAACCAGTCCCCATTAACGCCGTTAATTATCCAAATCCATCATTCTTGGGGTAAATGAAGACTGCCTCTTTAATTCAATTTAATAGGATCATTTTCCAACTCACGTTCACTTTAGCCCCAGCTGCCCGCCCACTAGTCCCCCACTGTGTCTCCCCCGACTGGATCTTGACTCCCTTGGCTGTATCTTCTGCGCTCTGGCTCGCTCCCATTGGTGGAAGGGGGAAGGTGCTGAGAGCTGAGGCTGGACGGCAGTGATGGGCTGACACACTGTTGATCTACCAATGTCTTGTCTTGGCTCGGCTGGTGGCAAGCAGCAGTTCTGGGTTCCCAGTCTGCTGCGTGCGTGTGCGCACACATACACACACACACACACACACACACACACAGAGTACCAGCCATGCTCACTGGGGCTTAGCTAATCCTGTCACATCAGGCCACGTTGGCTGAGTTGAGGCCCTTAGCAGAACCACTCCTGCCCCCTCCCATCCAACCACCACCTCCACGTACCTTTACACTCACTCACTCTCTCATTCACTCACCCACTCACTCACTTTCTCTTTCTTTCTCACACACCCCTTTGTTCGCCTCACAAGGTCATGGGTGGCAGACCACGGCACGCGAGTGGTGAAACGGGACAGCTGACCAATCCCTGTGTGTCTGAGCCGTGCATGTTTTTCCGATCGTATGGGGAACACACAACAACAGTTAAATACAGAAATAATTTTACCCATTGCAACTTTGTAACTAGTCATTTATTTAAGGCTCCAATGCATTTACATTGTGATATTGTAAAACAAAATAATGTGTTCACATATATGTGTATTAAAAAAAAGCATATTAATGGTCAGGGTAACTAAAAGAGACAGGCATGCTTGTGTCTTTCTGTGATTGCAAGTCCCCAAAATGTGTTTATATAATATACAGGTGTCATTTTGTCGTTCCCTGTCTGCGGTGTGTCAAAGTGGTCTCAGTATCGAAACACATTTTCCATGAAACGTTGCCAGAGTATGGAAACTGGACACTCGTGCCCTTTAATCGGACTTTCTATCTATAAAATTACAGCTATATCAAGACTGACTTGGGCGGGTGGTTTTATGAGCCTTCTAAGATTTTCCTTACACAGAGCTTTCCCTGCTGAGGCCCGAGGTTTCCTATGTTCAGATGCAAATACAAATCAAAGAAAAATACACATTATAATAAGTTATTTCTAAAGAACTACAAAGACAACTGTATGAGTACAAATCTGCCCGTACAGTACTGTGTCACATTATTTCTCTTAAGAATGTGTTAAAAAAAATTGTCTCGCCTCACTCCATTATTCAGTGTGAGGGTAAATTTGCCCCCATTTCCACAGTGCACCCCCCCCCCGCCTTCCCCCCCCATCCCCCACAGCCACACACACACACTCAAATGAACACAGCGCTCCCTTTGAATTTTTTCCCAGACTTTCATTGTTTGGGCATTTGAGACAGACACTGGGAGAGTTTCAAATGATTTTAGCCATGATTTAATTTGGTTTGTTAAAGGGTGATGTCAGCACAATGGGAGACGAGCCTCTAAATCCACCACATTCACCCAAAATGCCCAGATGAGATAATCAATGGTGACGTCTACGAAAACACTTATTATATTTGCCCATCGCCCGGCTGAAGCTGTTAAAACTCATCAGCGTTATTCCCCATTTTTTTTCTCTGGGAAAGAGAAAAAAAAATTGAGCTCAACTTATAGTCAAAACTGTCAGCCCCTTTAAAGAGACACTGCAACATTGTAGTGGCCGTGGATGGAGTTTATAAATGGAAAAAGACAGGGCAGAGGGATATCGGGTGTCAATTCAATACTCATTTTGTTTGCACCCGATACTAATTAAATAAAACACGCGCAACTTTTTAATTGGTTCTGCAGAGATCAACAGTTTCAAGGAAGTTGAACAAGTATAATATCTACTGTAGCTTTATAAATACATTCTTCATCAATAAGCTCCAACAACAGGTTCTTCTCACTGCCTGCTGGAAACTGTGAATGAGTTGTGCTGGTCCCTTAACTTGTCCGCACTATTTGAAAGGGCTCGGGGGCTGACAAGGCAGCAGAGGAGATAAGAAATGGATCAACCTGAGCCTTTCTCATAGCTTAATTTATTTTAAATCCAAGCCCTATTTACACACCGCACACCGGCAGGCCTTGTCAGCTCTAACTAGCATTGAGATATTTAAAACCATTAATGCTGTACAGCGGCAGCCTGAGCGTGTATGACACAAGCTGTCGCCGTGTGATACAAAACCAGATCTCTAACTGCCACAGCTTCCACTTTTGAACACAGCACAAAAAAAACGCTAACCATGCAGTCAGATAGGTCAGATCAGATTTCATAATACAACAAACGAGAAACTACTATACGTTTAACAATTTGAGAAAAGGTTATATCAAAACTACAATAAGCAATAGAAGAAAAAATAGAGCTTTATTCCTCATCCATGCACAGGCCAGACTCAGTATATCTTTAGTGCAGGGGCTAGCTCCACAGAGGCAAGGGTCAGGATATGAAACACACCGTCTCTGCGCCTCCCGACAGGATATCCTCATGGATCAGCAGCGGTAGCCATGTTGACCCGCCCCATTATTAAAGAGGCTAATCTGTTCAACATGTCAATGTTAGCACTTTTAGCTGCGATTAATAAAAGAAGACCCCAAGAGTGCTGCGTGTGCTTTTTCACTGCCCCAGGTTGTTTTCATTTGGTTTGTATTTTTACTATTTTTTGCTGTTTGGTAATTCAACAGTCCCTATTTTCTGCTATTAGCATAAACAGTGTAAATTATTAACTTTGTTAAAAGAATTATAATCAGCCCTGAATCCTATGCTCTGTAGTCGCTTTGTGTGTTTTTCCTTTTCTGCCACTGGCAAAGACTCGCTATGGCACTGCAGATATCATTAAAGCAAATGTAAGTTTATATTTTATAGATGCGGAACAATGAGCATGTGACGCCTGACTTTCGTGTCCATTTGTGTGATGCTAAAACCGTATGGCCCGGTGGCTTTCACAGACTGGTAGTAATGGAACGGCTCTCTAACAGACTTGCTTTCTAAGTGCCTGGTGCTGCGTCTTAATTTGTAATCTAGTCAAACCAATTGTCCGCTAGCTAAAAAGGTCACAGAGACAATAGACTACACAGCCTCCTGCAATGTAGAGAAAGCCCAGGGTGTCTTTTGTAGCTTTTTAACCAAAGATGTAATTAAGACACCTTCATCTTCAGGGGTGAGAAGGGGCATGGGCAAAGAGTGTGCTGGAAATACAAGAGAAACTCCACCCGGCTGGAAACAGAAGTGAGACGCACACGTAGATAGAGCGCTTGGTTTTTGAGGTGAAAAGCACCTGTGTCTGCAGCGAAACGCAACCGAGGACCAAGTTTACCTGCTCGTGCAGCCGGCGTGTGATTTTATACACTGTGACCGACGACTGTGGCGAAGAAAGCTTGTTGGGGAAAACGGAGTGATGCAAAGCAACACAGGAGAGGCAGAGGGGGGGACTTAAAGGACGTGATTTATCTGGGCTTGATTGCGTGTTAATCGAGGTTACGTGTATTAAGTGGAATCTAATTGGAACAGACACTGGCAGTCTGACAGATCGACATGATGCAGATGGATTGAGGGGGAGAGAAAGGGGGAGTGAGGGAGACAGGGAAAGGGAAAGGAAGAGGATACGGGAGAGAGATGTGGAGTCGAGGAGAAAGAGAGAAGAGACAAAAAATAACACATTTTGCTACAATACAAGGCCAAACTGGAATAGTCTTGTGACGGTGCCAGCGGAGCCTTTAAAGCCGTCAAATCACAGTTCAGAAAATGGGGACTCTGTCTTCAGGTTCGTCTCACGTGCGTCTCATGATTGGCGGCTGATGAGACATGTAACCCTCCTGGAGGAGGACACACACGGGTGAGATTGTGAGTGACAGGGCACAGCGCCGGAGTTTGCCCTCCCCCTCCAGTTGCCATAAACATTAATTTCAGCTTTATTGGAAATGAGGGGGGAAAAAAACAGCCCCTCCAAAAAGAAAAAGAAAAGAAAAAAACAAAACACGAGGTAAAGGGGCCGAGTGACAGCTGCCGGAAAATGTCTCACCTCGAAGAAGGGACAAGCAACTGTTGGAGCGGTCCTCCTGACTCCCTGCTCCTCCTCCTGACAGGCGACAACTGTTTCGAAGGCCTCTTCTGCTCCCAAAATCTGAGGTATTTAGCTTGGGAGCTGAATGACCCTTTCAAATGTCACCAGAGTAATAGACCATAAAAGATGACCACCTGTTAAGGCCAAGCAACTGCGAACAGACTCCATGGTGAAATAAGGAGAACGCCATTTGTAGAAAAGCTTCAGAGAACAGAAATTTTTTTCCCGATTTGACGTTAAATAATTGTGCGTTTCATGTAAGTAATTTCTATTGTGGCATTGCTCTGAAGTGGTCAGTGTGGGCTATAATTGGTAATAGGGGATACAAAGTGTGAGTGACAAGAACAGCCTCAAAGCAGCACATAGCCCAGGAGCGGAAAAATGACTGTCACAGCCCCATTATCTAAATCTGGGTTAAAAATACAGTAGTTCCCGATGAAAGGGTCACTTCTGCTGATAGCTGACCCAAATGAAGGGTGGCAATATCGAGTGACTGTTTGAATGTAAAAAATTTTTTTAAATAAATGACAATGAAAAGAATAACAGAAAGATAAGTAAGCAGAGAAGAAGATAAAGAGAGAAACTATGGGCATAATTTAAGGGCAGTTTGCAGTATACCGCGTCACTTGAAACTTCACTCATCAACACAAAATGCCCAAATTGTTCCCGACATGATCCCGTCACAGTGCGGAGACAGAGGAGTTGCTTCGGTCATCCGTTGATTTGATCCATTATGACTGTTACACTAATGGCATTAATAAGGGCAAAATTGCTATTTTGAAACACAGAATTTTCATCCTCTTCATTTGGCCAACCTTATTGCCTTTCTTCCCAATGTGTGTGTGTGTGTTGATGTGTGTTTGCCCCCACCGTGAAATGGCTATAAGGTCATCTCTATTTGTCATTGGTCTTAGGATTGTGACATTCTGTGTGCTTTAATAAACAACAACAGGAGCTTTGAAACTTGACTCCCTGCTATTGCTGATGGACGGATTCAGAACTGCTGTAGTCACCAACTGACCCTATTAAATACCCCAACCCCATTTAACACTATAACAATACTGTTTAAGTCAAAAATCGTAGTTTTAGACACAATTACTTCATGGCAGACTCAAAGTTAATTTAAATACACTGGAAACCCTGTTTAAGAGACATTGAGAGGAGTTGTTTAAAATCCAAGTCTGTGATAATAAACTTGCCCTTGAATGGTGAGTTAAATTTACTATAAACCTTCAGCATCAGCTCGATGAATGTGTCTGAAAGTTTCCTGTGTTGTGTATTTGTGCTGAATATGAGTATGAGTTTGTGTGTGTGTGTGTGTGTGTGTGTGCTCAGGCCTCATCAGCCTCTAACATTGAGAGGAATGACACTCTGTGATCAAGGACATGAATTGCTCATTGATTTTTAGGGGCCAGCTTAACTATCCATTCCAATTGATTTTTAGCTTTGCTGGGTGTGCGAGTTATGGCAGTTTTAATGTATCATCTGTATGTGTACTCATCACCCACTGCAAGAGGATTTACAATATAGTCAGTGGAAAATGCATATACGACACCAATGTGCAAATATGGGACATGGACTTTATCCTTTTCCTGTTCTTTTTTATTATAGATTTCAACAAAGCACAAGCATCAAAACTCATATGTTTATAGTAGGTGAGGGGAAAAAATCACATATAACACGATATACCTTGGTCATTATGTGCTTCTGAACTTGACTGTATTTAAAAGGGACTTTATTGTTTTTGTGTTTCTGTTGCACTCATGGAAAATAAAACCGAAGCATGTGAGTGAGCAGTAATCCCCTTTAATGCAAAGCCAGTGTTGTTTAGAGGATGCATTTCACCTCATGAGTATCATGTAGTCACACTAACCAGAAAAGAGAAGACATTTTAAAAGGCCCACTCACAGACATACCATCGCTTCGCCACAAACCATCAAGGCGGAAACAAAACAGCAGATACAGTAAGTTCAAGAATCTCCCTGAGATATCTTTTTAGTTTTTACAAAACAGAAACGAACAGTCGCCTTTTTTACATAGACGAGAATGTTGCCATAATAACTCATATTACCCATTGATTAAGAATTAATATAAACTATTAATAATCAATGGTTTGATGATGTAAGAGACAAAGTCAGAGCAATGTGATCCAAAAGGCAGTCTAAAGTCATCTGTCAGGTAGAAAGTCATTAAAATAGAGGCTCATTTTCCTGCACCAAGCTTAGGTTTCACTGAGGCAGGGATACATTTCTATTCTTCAGCAAAAGGCTGTGCTCTCATATGATATCATCTCCTTCAGAACATTACTCTCAATGGCTTGTCTTTTTCTTTTTGTCTTTTGTCTTTTTTTCTACAATTCAAATTCTCCTTTTATTTTCCAGATGGTTTGGGTGAAGCGTTCCTCTGTGTGAGGTAACTGCCTTTTGTTCAGTGAAAAGGACTCTGCATAAAGCACACTTACTACTCCATCCTTTAAAAAAAAACAAGTCTGCTTAATTAATGTTTTACAAGTGCTGCTGTATTCTTAGTAAAAGCCTCTATCAAAGCCGGCAGGTTCAGATTACGTACGCTAATTGAAATTCAGAATTTCTAAGCCAATTTCTTTTCTTTTTTTAAATTCCGCTGCTGCTCTTTCTTTCTTGCGCACACAATAAAGCCTGGCGTTTGGTAGTCCACAAATTACATCAAATCATCTAAGTAATATGGGCTTTTCTTTTTTTTCCTGTATTCTCATGTTCAGCTAGTGGGTTCATGAGACAGCTTAATAAAGCAGTAAATGCTTGGGGAAGCCAAGAGCCTACTGCGTGTGTGTGTGTGTGTCTGAGAGTGCATGTGTGCGCACATGCAGGCACGTCTGTGTGTATGTGCACACGCATGCTCTCATGTTTTACCTCCACCAGGGAGCTCAAAGCAGAAAATAAAGCCGGGTTCCACATTTAAGCAGAATTTGCCAAAGAATAAAGCAAGAATAAAGCCAATGAACAAAGGAGAATGACTAATACACAAAGCAAAGCCAGAACTAAGACACTTATCTCACAGGTTGACATTGATAGAGCCCATATTAATGCACACTGAGTTAAATGAATAAAGCATCATTTACAGGTTATACATGCTTTGATTGCTGGAGGAAGGCAGGCTGTGTGAACAGCTGCAGGTGTGGGGCCAGACAGGCTGAGTCCCAGTTTGGGCGACAAAATGCCACAATAGAGGAAACTGGTGACCATGATCTGAGATGTAGTTGAACATAGAGTCAACGAGGAGATGAAACAAAATCTTTGTAGCTCAGCTCATACTCTGCATATACACACACACGTTTGTTTTCTACACGGTTTGAACTTTTCCTGACGTCATGGTTTATCGGGTATGTCTCTATAGCAGGCAATTACATAAATTATGGAGTTTAAAAACTTGTCATCCATGATAACCTTTGCACTGAGTTAATCATTGCAGCGAAAGAAAACTGCTTCTCGTCTGTTTTCTTTTATCTATTTACAAAAAACTCACGGCGGTTCGACAGGGTATTATTTTATTGGCTTGTTTTGCAAGCATTATAACTTTGCATTCTTCTCCCAAGGTCAGTTGTTAGCGTGCCATGCGCAGTATATACACACAGGGCTTTTCAGGTCAGTTCCATTGTATTTACATCAAATAATTTTTGATAAGGGATGTAAAAGACCTATAAACCCGACTCATAAATGGGAGAGGTGTAGCTGAAGTAAGGACAAAAGATCAACGGCTGAATTTGTTCTTATCTCGGACACGTTGATATTTTTCAGTAAACTCAACAACCCCCCCTCTACTTCCAACCCCCCCTTTCTCCCTCCCTCTCTCTCTCTGAGTAGAAGCGTGGACTTGTTAGATTTAGTCCAATGGCTTCCCAGTGCGGCCAGCGAGCGAGCTCTTGTTTCATAGAGAAGTATCTCCGCTGTTATCTCCCCAGCACTATAATCACTTAACAAAGACTTGGGCATTCGCACAAATTAAAACATCAATAATGCATAAGTGCTTTTCAGTTTTGAGCTATAGTGTCCCTGTATTGGGATGAAACACCCCCCTCCACCAGTGGAAGAACTCCGGCTCGCCATCTTCTGTCCCACAAACGACTTAAAGAAGCCACGGCTTGGCGTTGAGCAACAACCCCCTCCTTCCTTCTTTTAAAGCTGAGGCTACAGCTGTGGTGAACATTTGGGATCTGCTCTGGTAACGGGACAAAATGGCTGGGCTGAGTGGGATGCGGAAGTTGTTTTAAAGCAGGAGGCGGTAAGTGGTGGTGGTGCATCAATGCAAACAGGCAACACCCTTGAGTGGCGCAGCGTGGCATCCTTCCATAAACAACACCACCGCCGTGTCCCCAACATTTATGATTTCGCGGCGAGAATGGCAACACAGGCCTGATTCTAATCCAAGTCTGCATGTTAGCCCTATCGTTACATGGCTAAATCTGCCCGACCTAGTCTCTTATTTTCCCAGATGAAAACACCACACGTTTTATATGGTTGTCAGTCGTGCTTTGCCTGAAACAAGTCATATGAGAACAGTACGCCTGGACAAGATGTGGAAGGGCGGGGACATCATGGGAACCAAACTTAGCGACACATTGAAACCAGGATGCTGTTCAGGCTTCTGTTTAATTTGAGCAAAGAAAAAAAAAGAAGCTTGTCCATATTTATTACTGCAGTTGTGAATATGAAGTGTTTTTGCGCTGACTGTGGAGGAGTTAAGTATCATTATTGGACTTGTAAATCCATGACCAGCACTGTTCCAACACCAATGGAGGACGAGCCATCCTATACAGATGGCCTCAAGGACAATTAGCAGTAATGATTGGTTGCCACATAAATGAGGGAAATTCTATTTGCTACTGCACTTGCTGATGATCACGGACCAAATGCCTCTGACAATAATATGGATGGCTGCTTTAAACTTGAATACATACAGTACACTGGAACAGGGAAGTGTCTGTCGCTCCGGTTTATATAAGAAAGGTTGCTCTCTCATTCTTGCACAAACACCACATTATCACAAGGAATAAAGAGACGAGACAAACAGCGCGGTGATCTAAATTATTATCTCTTCAATCATATCCTTTTCCCCAGATATCTTCATTTCCCCCCCTCCCTTCTCTGTCAGTTAGTCTGGCAAACAATCCCCTTGTTAGCAAACTGTTAAGACAGCCGCTTGGTACACAAATTGCGCTCGACCAAGCGAATTTGTTTTGCAAGGGTGACCTGTTTAATCATCTCATTTTCTTTGGCGGACATTTATTCATCTGGTTTCCACGGTTACAGAGAACATTAAGGGGCTACAGTAATAAGGCTGGAGAGTCAAACAGGTAATAAAAAAATTAACGCCATTTTCCAGCAGCCGAGGACAGTGGGTGAAATGAATCAAGGGAGAGGGGAGAGGAGCAGCGGTGGGAGCGGGCGGGCGGGGTGTGGGTGGCTGTGTGTGTGTGTGTGTGTGTGTGTGAGGGGAGGAGGGGGGGCTTCAATATTGTCCAAACAATAAGCCTTAGTGGTTATTTTACTCTGAAGATCAGGTGGTGCTGTTATGGACATGACACTTTGGGCACAGAGCAGGAGAGATAAAGCTTTTAAAGTGGCCCTGCTCCTTTTTTTATTGTCATTTAGCGATTACATATCAGAACAATTAAAAGTTAGCCCGAGATATCTATTAACTTTGCTCTTTTTTATTTCTCCTGTGCTTCACAAGGAAAATAATTTGCACTCATGGCAACGCAACGTGTCAATAACATGCAGAGGGACGACATGAGATTTAGACGCCCCGGTGAGAAATGCTTCCTCCAGAGTTGAATCCTGTTTTCTTATATTGCCTTTTGAACAACTGAGCAGCAGCAGAGAAAGAAAGATAAAAAGAAAGAGATAAAAAATGACCTCGGAGAATATATGTTATATCTCTCACACTATTAGAATCAGTGACCTACGCACCAATTGAGAGAGTCCAACTTCTTGCCAAATATAGAAAATTCCGGCACAATAGGGGGAACAGGTGCTGAGGGCCCACAGAAAGTGACGGAGCCTAAGAGCTGGGTTGCAGCTCAAAGCCAAATAAGGTATGGAGACACATTGCACCGAGACACAAAACAACCTCCTAATCAAATGTGATTTTCTAGGCCAGATGAGTGTGAGAGATGAGAGATTCCCCTGAAAAAATAAAAAAATAATTTTTTTACATTACCACAATATTCAGGGCTTTTTCCACCTTAAATAACACTACCAACAAGAAAAAACAAGCAACAAATTTGATGCATTACTCATTTCTCCACTCCTTCCAAAAGTATTTCTAATTGACAGCAGGGCTTTGGCACTCCTAAAATATGCACAAACGTTCTCAACCTAACCCTTAATCATTTAAATCATCTGGTTTAACCAGTATTTGGGCATTTTACGACTGTGCCAACACCTGGCCCCTACCTTGGTTACAAAAGAGAAATAAAAAAACTAATTGAAATTTCCCTTTGTTTGCTGTCGTGTTACTTGTAGATATATATACGTTGCTCCGGAGGGCGGCTCCGCTGTGACTGAGGTCAGAGAGGGAGGCACAACTGATGGCAGACAATGTGTCTCAGGAGAGGGAGGCAAAAAGAGACGTCAGCCAACCTGGCCTCACACACACACACACCCCCACACACACACTAACACACACACACACACACAGGCGCGCATGCAAACGCAAACGCAGGATACGCAATCTAACATCAAACGCGCAGCGCTCGCGTGTCACAAGGATTGCTCTCCCCTCCTCACCCTGTGACTGAGGCGGCAGCCCGGAGAAACAAACTCTCCGTCACACACTGCACGCGGGGGTGAAATCCCCAAAAGAGGATCCAGAACAGACAGCAGCGAGGGGAAGAAAATGGCTAAGCTGTGGCTCTGGGACTGCCAACTGTTCTGCTAACAGCCTCTTAACAGGTGTGGGCCCTAGAACCATGTAATCCTATCAAGTTACCAAGTGAAAAAAAAAGAAAATCTGACAAACTGCAAACTCCTGGCCTCTTCCCCTTTTTCTCTCCCTCGCTTCCCCCCCCCCTCTTCTCTATCTTTCTCCCCTCTTTCTGTTGGCAGTGACAGAAACGAACAGCTGGGCTTCAGATTTATCATGTACAGACAGTAATTATTGCTGGTGCTGCCTGCTACTGACCCAAGTGAATAGGGAGTCACATGAAGAAACACACGGCAGAAGCGGGGGGGGATCTGGAGTCGAGGGGGCGTCGGGTTGTGGAGCATGTTGTGTGCGAGACAAGGCAGAGAGAAGGAGGGCAGTGTTTAAACGTCACTACGTTCCTGTTTGCAGTCAATTACGGAACGAGGACAGGGGTATTGGCTCTGTAACTCGCCAGAGCAAACACTTCCTCGCTCACATCGAAGGTGACAGTAAAAAAAACTGGTTCCATGTTTGTTTGTGCTTTTTTTTCTCTTTCCTCATATCAAGAATAAAGACAGTAAAACAGGCGCTGGATTCCCGTCAGAGAAAAGGTGACCGAGAACTGAAACTGAGAGATGTGCTCAACGCTGAAAAACACTGCTAAAGTCAGAAGATTTGTTTCTGCACCTCCTTGTCTGTGCCTTCAGTTTTCTCCTCAGATGAATGATTTACTAAACTCACTAACAATGATTGATTAATTAAAAAACAAGAAAATGTCATTGATGCCGGACCACAAAGTGTTTCCGTCATTATCTCAACCCGGCCTGACCCCACCTGCTGTTTTTTTTCCAAGGATAAGAGGGTCAGGAGATAAACTATCAATTTATTACCTGTGTCAATCACTGTCCTTGTCATTAAATAACCCCACATCTGCCGCTGCTGCCTGTTCATGCACAGGGAGAGTGGTACGGAGAGTTGTGTTCCGTCACATTCCGAACCTACGTACGGGCTGGTTCACACCTTAAAGACCCCCTGCCACATTTAAAAGGATTAGTCACCACATTTTGTGCCGCCTTAATCTCTCTTTCAGCTGCCCCTAATAAGTGCGCTTCGATAAGCAAAGCATGCAAATTCATTCATGGCCAGTGGAGACCATGCTTTCAGACCAACGCGCCAAAGTTTTCCACTCTGCTAATTGCCTCCTCATTTTCCCATTTTCCTCTCTTATATGGCATATCAATGACTAGAGATTATTATTCTCTCTTATACTTTGCATGAAATTATAATTTCATATACATATTAGGAGAAAAAAAGAGAAAAGTTACTAGAATCTTCGTCCTTGACTCTGCACACAAGAAATACATGACACGGCATATTTAACTGTGAGATTAAATGCAGGGTTTCTTTTCGACTGGACGCTGAGACATATGAAAAAGAGGAAAAAGTTTTTTTTTCTCAAAATATAATAAATGGTAAAGCTTTTTTCTAATTGCTCATATAATTTATAATTCATAGCAATCCTTTTAAAGCTAGTATAATTAAAAAGGATATTCACCGGCTCTTTTTTCCTTCATTTCGAGCGCAGCAGTTTAACAAACATGTATTATCTGTGATAATAAAACTTGGCTTGTTATATTTTAGATAATAAAGGCAATGAAGACCCAAGGTGCAACCTGTTTATCATTCTGGAATATTTCTTCACCGAGTATTAATTAGGCCATTACTCCAGATTGGTGACGGGGAGCTTTGAGGTTTTAATTAGGTGCTGGCCACTGCATGAGTGCACAGGAGTGAAGAAAAGGGGTGATGCCACTTGCTTCGCTCCTGGCCCATATCAAGTAGCCCTGAACACTTTGGCTACTGCGGCAAGATGCATGGCAGCCCACGTGCATCTGGAGTTCATTTGATCGTTTGATCTCCGATGTTTCCTCTTACTGCCGTAAAGGGAAAAAAAGGCAGTTGGTGTGATTTGGGTATTAAAAGAAGGGGTTAGGGTAATTATGGTGTTGGGTGGCTTGTGTCTGATGACTGGGCACATGCTCAATCCGGACTCAGCTGTCCCTCTCTTTCTGTCTCGACCCCCCCGTAACACACACACACATGCACACACACACCTCCCTCCCCTTGTCTGCTGTCTATGTTCCCCCCTTCTCTCCCTCTGCCACTCCGCTAAAACCAGGCATAACACACACAGCCTCGCGTAACATCAATCAAACACTGAGAGCGCACCATAAAACTACACAAACATATACACTCCCATTTACTACTGTAGTTGACACTTTTTTTAAATTGTCCAGCTCCGATGTCGCTGTTAAATAAGAAAAGTAAATGTATACCTGATTAAATTGATTAAGATGGGAAAATTGAAAGAAAGGAGTCACTGATGAGGCAGTGCTTAAAATATAAATTTAAATGATAAGATTGTACTTTTCATTTTTTTACATTTAAAAAACCTAAATAAAACATGAAAATGCATTTTTAACACCTGATTCGAGCCAAGCCTGGTTTACACTGTGTCAGTATATTCAAATGCATATGTAAGTGATAACAAAAATCATATATTTTGGCATCATTTGAACAAATAAATTACGGGGATGTGAGCGTTCTTCCTCGGTTGACAAGGCGACACTAATCACCTCGTTGCTGAGAAGCACTCTTCCCTGACAAGGCTCCTTAGAATACAAGGATCCCCCAGGAGAAATCGGCATGAAAGAGGTTAAAGACAATGACTCGCATTTTTTTTCCACCAAATGTCTCCCTGTTAAATTTATTTCAAAACTCTGTTAATCTGCTGTACA
Source organism: Pseudopleuronectes americanus (assembly GCA_038501795.1). Classification (NCBI taxonomy): domain Eukaryota; kingdom Metazoa; phylum Chordata; class Actinopteri; order Pleuronectiformes; family Pleuronectidae; genus Pseudopleuronectes; species Pseudopleuronectes americanus. The sequence goes on from CM076725.1 coordinate 11,486,537, forward strand.
CAACATTCCCATTAGCATAGCCCAGCCCCCTAATAAAAATTCCGGCTAGTTTAATTAAAAAATGTAAATTTACTGTCATCCAAGGAGCAGCAGAAATAGGAGTGCAACAGCATATTTTATTGCTTAAGACATCAAATTGATTCAGGTTATTGCTAAATTGTGATAAAAGGTTATTGAGGGCCTTCAGACCTGGGCTTGTTTTTCTCCCTCATTTCATTCTGCTTTTTGTGGAAGGCCGTAAAAGTTGGAGAGGGCCACAAAGGGTTAATGAGACAACTCGGTGAGGGAGAAGGCAATCAACATTATGACTCATAAGAGGGTAGAAAAACATTTTTTCCGAGCTGACGAAAAGTTAGAAATTAAGGTGTGTCATGCAAACACTCGTATTTGCCTGTTGTTGTTTCAGACCAATGTACCTGAAAAAAAACAGACAAAATAACTGAGCCTTCGTGTCTGTCTGTCAGTGTGTCTGCCTGCCCTGAGTGTTTGTGAAACCCTGTGGTGATAGTGGTCGTCTATACAGTCACTGAGAATTTGATTTAATAAGCAGCACCATCTTTGATTAGATTTTTTTTTCATTAATTGTGCCATATACGAGTTAAAGAGCAGAGAAGCCTGTGTAGTGTCAGCAGTGCTTTACGGCAAGATTAGACAGCTGGAGAAAACAAATAATTGTTGAGAGGATTCAAATAAGACACAGGGACAGTATGTCAGTGGCAAATAAACGTATTAAAAATAAGAGCCTGGAGCAAACCCTGCTCTACAGTGAAGTTCTAATTACAGATTTTCATTCAAAAAAATATGTAAAAACATGAATATAGAATAAATCTGAAAATGTATATTTATATTATAATTATATGGAATTTATGAAAAATTCCACATACATTTTTTAGCAGGTTACTCAAAAAATATCAACTCATTATTTACCAAATATGTATAGATTGCAGAAGTTCAGAATAAAGCTTATTTTTTTTTACTTGTAATATTACAATTTAGTCATAACGTAGTTATATTTATGCATGGTACAAATAATGAAGTACACAGAGACTATTAATACATACACACAAGTGTGAAGGGAATACACGACTCAGTGCATGCAAACACAAACGCTGACATAGTGTACACATGAAACAGAAGTAACTTAACGTAAAATATGACTTATTTTAAAACACACAAACAAACGAGGTGAGGAGAGTGACGCTCATGAGTGTAAAGTGTAATCCACTGACACTGGACAAGTTTATCCTCCAATAGTATGCACAGACTGACTGTAAACCTGACAGTTACAGCTCTGTTAAAACTGAAAACAAGCCCCATCTGTGCATTTGCAGAAAAATGCTCATAACTGACAATTGTTTTGTTTAATATTTCAAATATTATTCTGGCTATCATAACGTGCACTTGATTTATTTTCTTTTGAATGTAACATACACCTGTGTGCTGAAAGTTACACTAATTAGAAGTACACGCTATTACTGACGTTAATTCCTGTTCCCTTTACATGTGTAGAGACATAAGCAACACAACAGTTTGTTTGCTTTGTCCCCTTGGCAACAAACCCTTAGGCCATTCACTGTACCCTGATGGCATTGCGAGTGCCTCTGTGGGTAAAACCAACAGGCTACCTGTATTTCTACAAACACTAAATGTTGGCTTTTTTTCATAAACATGTAATGACAGAAAGGGACTAAATCAAGCAGGAAAAACAATGGATGAAGACAGAATAAAAAAGAAAAGAAAACTGTTGTGCTGGTCTCATGTCCTGGGAGAAAAAAGGCTCCCTGACAAGAGAAAATGAAACTGGCTTTGTGAACTTTCTTCACATGTGTACTGCGTGAAACACAGCCTCATGGGTCGTGTGCGAGAGAAATGGGCAATCATATTTGATATTGCAGTCACCTTTGGGCACTGTCAAAGAGCTATAAATAAGGGTGTCGCAACACTCGGGCATACATACGCACTGGCACATAGTTAAATCATGAACAACTTCCCCTCTCTGTATATTTAGTCAGAGATAAAGGCACACCTTAAACTGTCGGCTAATAAAACATATCTGGCGACGGACAGAAGAAGAAGAGGAGTACTCACCATATTCAGCAAAGTCGAAGTTAAATCCTCTCAGGCATGTAACTTTCATAATATTACTCAACTCTGCTGGAAAGTCATTCGAATGCTGGTTGGTGGAGGGGGAAATAAAGCGGAAAAGTAACTAGATTTTTTTTTGTTGAAAAGGCTTCCTTCAATCATGCACTAAACTCCTTGACATGTAATCTGTCAATAGTTTGTTGCTGAGATAATGCCGGCTGCCACGAGCGGATTTGATTGGCAGCTTAGGGTCTGGCCCCTCCTTCCTGTGGTTTGACGGGGGGTAGGTGAAAGAAAATGTAGCCTCCCTCTTCCCCGCTCGCTCTGTGTCGCTCTCTCTCTGCCTCTGCGTGCGCTGCCTCGCTCTCTCCCTCTCTGCTCTGCTCCCATAGACACACACACGCACAGACCAAGCTGTTGGTGATGTTTTCTGAATAGGCTGATAGGAAATTATGGCAGAGGAGCCGGAGCAGTTTTTTTCTCCCTCCCTCAGTGGGCTGGCCTTTTCCATCTTTGTGGTCCTCTAGCCTTTCAACTCTCTTGGGGTGGAGCCTCCACTGCCTCTATTCAAATGAGGGTATAGCACAACACTTTGAGAAAAAAAGGAAGGTATTTGCGGAGGATCGGAGAACACGTTTATCGAGATATATTCTACTTTTACCAAGGAAAGAGTGACAGAATAATTTAAGTCTAAAAGTCAAATAGAGTGAGAGTGTAAAAGCTGCTCTTTAAATTCTGACTATTTATCATTGTTTTATATTAAGTAGCAGCTACAGGGACTTACTATTACTGAATGTCATGTATTAAAGGATTAAATTAGCTACATTTCAAACTGAGTACAACATATATTCCTCTTTATGTATTTGACGTGACATTAGCTCGAAGCGAATACCTCTTTCACTTCTCTCACAAAACAGGGATCCTCTCCATTTCAGTACCGTGTAGTACACTTTCTACGCCTCTCTCCCTCAGAGCACACTCTTTATCCTCCCTCCCTCTGATAAGCTATCAGTTTTCATTGTAATTTCAGGTGAAATGATAAACGACAGCCGTTACCAGGTGACAATGAATACTTTATAAGACAAACCCCTTATTTGCCTGGCAGTTTCGTCCGCAGTGGCATGCAAAGTGCCTCTGGTCCATTTGTACATACACACTGCCCATATGCTGGGAACATGGCTCTATGTCAGAATTAACAAAGTGACACAAACAAAACAAACAAAAAAGTCCAACCTTTGAAAGGTCACTAGGTATTCCTGTTTTTTTTCAAAGCAGTTTTATTTTGAATAAAGGTGGTGTGCAACTAACATTTCATGGATATAGAAAAGAGGAAATGAACAACTTTATGGCTGTGAACCATAACACAATGATACACGGAGCTGGCTTCAGTTCCTGAGTGCTGTCAGCAAAGTCCAAAGTATGTACATAAAACAGGTTTTGGTGGATTTCGAAGTTATGATGACTCATCCTGTTTAATAATGGAAAAAAAACTGCTTTGTCTCCTCCTTCTTACCCACATAAAGGAAAATGTCCATAAAAGAATTTCTATCAAAAGCTCCCACCCTTGCTCTAGCACTGTACTGTAAACACTACCAAAGCTTTTCTTAGACGTGATGAATAAAATCTAATTGTTTTCTCGATACGTGACCTGACTTGACAGACCTGTTGCAAAAGGTTAATCTGTCAACTGTCAGTTATATTCAACATCAATCACATATTATATCATGAGGCCTGGCAAGAACAGTCTTAACACCAAAAAACTCTCTGTTCACACTGGTATCACGGTTATTGTTTAATGGGACATTCTGCAATGCATAAAGTCAATACAGGTGATCGGTAATGGAATTATAATCACTATAAGATGTTCAAATCACTAATGATGGGGTTATATCTTGAGAAGAACTTAATATCAACCAAAGTCATGTGGTTGAATATACAAAATCAAAACTTCTGTGTGGCTGTAAAGGTTTTTCCCATACAGCTACAGCAGTGTGGATAAAAAAGTATAACACAACTCCGGCAGTATCTAAACTTGATACTGTGGGACGTTCTGGTTTGATTTCTCTTCATGTAACACAGTCCACAGGAGGGAAGGGTTTGTTGTCCGTGCGCTACAGCCCTCTGGCCCTGGAGCTGCCATCTTTGGGGGCAAAACCATTACTTTTCAAAAGGAGCTGTGGGGCTTTTTCGTTTGATGTGGTCCGGGGGTATTGTATGGTGCATGCGGGAGAATGTTGAGGGCAAGGTGGAGTGTGTATGCGTGTGAGTGCGAGTGCGCGCTGCCGTGCGTGTGACATGGCAGGGGTACATCAGTCAAAGGGCCGCCGGGCCAGACGTTTGGCTGCCCCTGACAGTGCACTCCAGGAGGGGCTGGTCTGGTGCAGGGCCCACTCCGAGTCCTCCATTCCACCAGGACAAAAGCCAGGGCCCAGTTGAAAGATGTGAATTCAGTGGCTTTTGTGCCCAAAGCCCAGAGACATGCAGAGTGAGAAATCTGACCTCTGCCGAGAGTCAGATTGTGTTTTTGAACCCCTCTTGCTGTCTCTGGCAGTTCGGGGCAAAGAGTGAGTGAGCGAATGGGAGGAGATGGAGTGGGTGATAGTTGGCGTGGGGTGGAGGTCGCTCCTAACTGGTGGAGTGTACAGGTGGGGGCGCGGGGGAGGGGGGGGTGTAGACAGAAGGAGCGGTCGGCATGAAGCACTTCCACTGCGTCTAACTTCAAACACAACAAATTAAAATAGTTTGTGCTTTTCCAGCAGACGATGGATCAAGTTTATTCTTGATATTCACTGTCGTGTTGTTGTTAAATTGGCAGGAAATTGGACGTGTAAAAGCTTAATTCTGAAGCTGGGGCTTTTAAAGTGGGATTCAACGAGAGTTCACCCCAGTGTTATTCGAGGTTGTCTGTGATGTGGGATATTATTCCCTCTCACGTCTGTTTATATTGCATTATATATTTATTTTTAAGCAGAGAAGGAGCTGAATATTAAGCTTACACACAAATATAGCCAGAACAATAACGACGGTGATACACCTCTTCCTGATGATGATCATTTGCATTACTCATGACAATGATTCTTCAGACTCTCATTTGAATTTCATAATTGTTGCATAGCTGTATACATACATGCAATGTAAAAAACACATCAGAAAATCTAATTTACGTTCAGCTTTAACAGCAATTAACATGGAGTTAGTATGAGGTGTAAGGTATATGTGTTTGTCGACATGCTGCAATGACTTTCTGTTATTCATGCAGTGTTTATGATATTACATGAATTATGATATAGCATGTTGCTTGGCGGCAGTGTGCTGAGAGCAGAGATTTTGGAGATAGAGGAGGCCTATGTTTTTGAGTCATACATTTTTCTTGACACTGCTTTCATCCCCCGGCCGTAATCATCATATCTCCCCCATTGCTCTCCCGGATGCAGACATCCATAATGCAATCTTCCTAATTTTGATCCCTCGCAATCTGGTTTTTAAAAGGGAGGGGAAAAAAGGGACATATTTCTGAAGGCTCGCTCCGTAATCATTTTAGACAGATAGCCTTTCCCATCGCAGATGAGCAAATATTTGTAAACCAGCTATCTAATGGAAAATTATAGTGAAATTAGAGTGAAATTCATGACAGCGAAATCCGATTATCTGTAATTCTATTATGCCATCTTAGCCCACACAGCATATTTTTGTAGAGTTTTTTCCATAAATACCTATGCCAGGGGTCCTACTAATCAAATAAAATTGAAATTCATCTTCCCATTAAATTCAATTAGCTGCAATTTCTAAAGCCTAACAAAGATTTTAATTACTAAATTATAAAATTCTCCCTAGCCAAATTGGGGAGAGAAAAAGTGCATCCCCTGCATCTGAAAAACAAAACCATGAAAGGAAATTGTTGATCAAAAAAGATATCCAGGGGAAAATAACATTAGGGAGAGCACTGGGGCCCTTATTCAGCGAGTCTGGGTGGGGAGTGACGTGTGCCAAGCGCTAGGCTCCTGGGCCGGAGGAAATGAACTTAGCCGAGGTTCTCTCTGTCTCTAAATGTCTGCCCTCAGAGTTATTATGCTGTAATTGACTAATTGACACCTTAATTTCATTTATGGGGCTCCTGTGTTCATAAAGCAACCTCTGGGTGGGGCAGTGGTCTTGAGCGGAAGCAAGGAAGTCCAGGACACCAGGTATAGGTGCCCTAGGCCCTCGGTTCTGTCCGCGGCAGACGACGATTATGCATTTGATAATGAAATGGTCAGGAAGAGCATACTGACTTAGCAGAGGCTTAAGGAGCATCTTACCGGTATGTTTAAATCCCTCTGATGAATGCTGATGGGTAATAATCATGCATGTCCAGTCTCACAATCTGTCACTGCAAATGACCTCCACCAGGGTCAAAGGAGTTCTACTTGTTTTTGTTTTCAGTTTTTACATCAACCAATGTTTCTGTCGTCTTTAAGTTGACAGGTGACAGCGGTTGTCACATACTGTATTGTTGTATCATCGAGAAAAATAAATCGAAGGCAGAAATTACAGCTTTTAACATTTAACCGGAAAGCTCACTGCTAATAGGACAGCTCTGGGGTCTCAGGTCAGCCACCAGGTCCATTTCCCAGCCACCCCCTGCTCCTCACCAGTGGGCCACTAAAATAACAGCCCAGCACCCTCTGCAGACTACAAAGCTCCGTCTGAAAAGGCACCTGCTGCTGTTATTCACTTTAGCCTCTTTGGCAACTCCCTCTGTCTGTTTAAAGGACATGTAGAAGAGAAAGACTGACTGGGAAATGATGAATTATTTAGGTATGATGTCTAATTGTTTCAAGGCAGACATCTTGTTTCTGGAAGGTAAAGGCTTGGGGGTGGGTGTACATGTGTGTGTGTGTGTGTGTGTGTGGGAGGGAGGGCTCTTTGTGAAGAGGTCTGTCTGCTGTGTAATGCAGCCGGTCTAGCACTTGAAGTAGATGGGTAAATATGACCAAACAGAAACTTTAATCTGCTTTTTCCACACCCAAGCTGGCTGGGTATTAAAGATAATCTTTTTTGTGTGTCATATGGTGGGAGATATAGATGGAGCTAATTTTTTCGAGACAAATCTGATATTTGTCAACTGGTTGGAAAAAACCTGGGGATTTTCCTTCTAATCCTTCCTCGGATGTGAAGGCGCGTTAACAGCAAAATGCAGATGGTGTTCTGTGCACGGAGAGTACCCAGCACTCAGCGCGGTGCAGACGGAAAGGCGCGCACAAGCCTCGCCAGGGCTCAACGCAACCTGCAGATAGCAAACTCCCCCCCCCCTCCCCACATTCAATTAACAAGCCACTTGTGAAAGCGGAGGCATATTAGTTTATTCCAAAGCGCAAACTTTGCAAAATACAGTTCTTGGTTGTTTCTCTTTTTCTTTTTGTTTCCTTGCTGACATAACATCCTTACTCCAAGGCTGTGCTCATCAAATATTCAGTTCCGACTCTATTCCAATAAGGAAAAGAAAACAAATTATAAATAAAATGGAGGCATAAATCTTTCAGGATCCTAATTCTAACTTTCCCTTGGAGTGTTTCTGTCTTTATTTTGTCACATTAAGCAGTTTTTCTTTCCGTTCCCACTGTTAGGCGTGGCTGATTTCACACTGGTGGCAGGAGCCCTTTATTCTTCTGCTCTCTTGTTTGGGAACACTGTGTATTTTGTGGTATCACTTCTTTTATGCACAATTATCACTGGTGTAACTTCTGGTTAGTTTGTTATGACTGATAGAACAATAAGAACCTATATGATGTTCTTTTTTTGGTTTGCAGTGGGACAGTTGCACGCCTGTAGTTGAGCTACAGTGAGAAGGCTGTCCTCTCCGTCTTATCTTATTTCAGGAAAACAGAACTCTGGTCGTTTTAGCACCAGAATGCAACATGGCAAAGCACTTTAGATGCATTCCTGAACTGCTTTGTGGCTCTGCATTACATTTGACATTGTATTGATAGTCATCCTGTGGCCTTCGCAGACATCAGGTGAAACATACTTTGTACCACTTCCCCTAAAAATAATAAATAAATCAGAATTAAATAACTTCATACTTCATTACTGTGCAGACGGGTTAAAGCGTGTGTAGTTTTCAATTCAATTATTGAATATGTAGCCATGAGCTCTAAGGTTGACAGTTTGGGACGAAGCAGATTGATGTCAAGAGGAGCGGCAAGACGCTGACAGCATAAAACCTACAAGAGGTGCAGTGGGACAAACAACAACACCTGCAAACTTCTTTGTCTTCACTTACACCCTTACAGTATCTCTTACAGGCATGTCAATATTAAGAACTATGGCTGTTTCTTTCACTGCCATCAGTTCAATAACGATGGAAAAAACGTTTCAAACAAGTCAAATCGCAAAACATCAAACCAGATGATTTGCATGATTTTTTTTAAAAATAAATATATATTTATTTTATTATGTAATGATAGAATTATTTAAAAAATATAAAATAAATTACAAAAAATATATTAAATCCTGCATCTAGAAATGCAACAGGCAAATAAGCTGTATCAGTTTGTAGTATAGGTAGTTGTTCTGCGCAAGATAAAGCTAGCATCTATTGATTTGTCCTGCAATGGAAAAAAGTTGACATTATATGCGCTATGAAATTCAGCATTTTTTTAACCTTCAGCAATGCTTATCATTCACTTGTTAAATAAATATATAAATATAAACCAGGAGAAGGAGAAGGGGGGAAAAAAATCGCTAAAGCTCTTTTGCTGTAATTGGCTGAATAGCAAGGGCAGCAGAAAATTTACAGGCAGACAACAGTGTGAAGGGGACTCGGTCACAGTGCAAAACTAAGCCCTCAGCACCGGCAAGGGAGTAAGCAAGCCAGCGCAGGCGAGCAAGCGAGGGAGCGAGCGTCTAGGTGCCGGTCTGGCATATCTTAACTAGCATGTGGCACTTGTCTCTCCCTAGCTTTGGAGGTAAGCTGCAGATCACAGTCCATTTTCTGGACAAGTTAAGTAAATAACCCAAGCAAGCGTGCAGAAGACAGTGACAGGCAAAGAAAAATCCCCCAAAGTCACAGTGGTGACACTCTACTAAATCCAATCAAACAGAGGAGGGAGAGGGGGAGAGGGGGAGCGAGGGAGGGGGAGAGAGAGAGAGAGGGAAGACAGGATGAAGATATCCTCTTTGCTGCCTGTGTGTGTCCAACAGCATTGATGCAATAACACCTCATTCAGTGTTTAGCCCTTCTCAAAGGACAGGCAGGGATAACACTTTAAACCCTGTGGCTTTATCTCCTGCAGATTTTCCATAAAATGCCAAGCCAGGGAGCCGGGGCCATGTGACTACCATGTAGGTCAGGGCAGATGGGGGGTAGAGAGTGTGGGAGGCGGAGGGAGAGGGAGTGGGGGAGGACGGGAGTTTTCTAATGGAACTGTTGAAAATAGAAAGCAGTAACCAGATTAGATCAATTAAGATTCTGTGTGTAGCTGTCCCTGAAAGGAATGGGAATTCAAAGGGAACGAGACGGGAACAGATACAACAAAGCAGCAAAACAAATAAATATGGTCACTTTTAGTTAGATGTGAAGTTTGCATGTTTCCGATAATGTGTTGTGTTTTTGACTTCTTCTAAGACCTATGCAGCGTCGTCATAATCACTGCAATGTCAAGAAAAAGGATTTTTCTAATGTTAGAACGTCGTAAATTTACAAAACTTTATCTCTAGCTACAGTTCTTGTATGGCTTCGCGCCTTTTGGATCCCCTAACTACACAAAAACACTGGTATAAAAGCTGGACCATTATACCAGTGTTTTTGTGGTCCGCCATATTTTTTTGTTTAATTCACTACAAAAAATTGTGAAAAACCGAATTACAGAATTAATGGTACAGGTATTTGTCCCAAATGTTGGTAAGGGCCTTTCGGTACCAAACAAACACTGCATACACAAAAATGTGTGTGTGTGCGGAGCTCAGTTAGAAACTCTGTGTTTGAGCCCGACGTTTTCCCCAATTACAGGCCTGTAAACAAGTGCATGTAAAGTAGAAAACTCAGCCAACGCGGCCATACTCAGGTTTTAAAAAACATGATGACAGTAACCGAACCCCATAATCAATTGTTTGAATTCATTTTGTAAAGTTACTTTATTAGTAAGTTCCAGCCAATTGCAACGTAATTACAGACTTTAAGAATGTCAACCATTGACAGCCTCTGTTAAGTACACTAGTGTTTTGTTTTATTTTAAATGAAAGAGGAAGCAGCATTATGCATTATTTCTGTGAACAGTGTCTGTAATAGACCTTGCCTCATGAGAAGACAACTCTCATAGAAATTAAGCTTCTACCTTTAGGCAGGTAAATCCTGACCTTATAGCTATAGTCCTACAAATTCAATTCACTCCACATCTTTCCTCCAGATCTTGGTTTCTGTGAAAGCATATTCTGGTGAACCAGGTTGATCATTATCCATGACATTTACAGAATACCGAGATATGTCAATATTCTGAAGCTCAATGGGCTTGTATAATTGAACCAAGGGGCCCTTGGTTTCCATATGCTGAGGACACACAAGTTCCCAGTGGAATACCAGTGGCGCTTGATGGAATACAAAAGGTGGACAGGATTAGGCTTTGTGGTGTTGACTGACCTTGACCTATTTTTGACCTACAGCTTCAGTCAATCACATCATTCTATTTTGATCAATACAACTCAGGTGAATGTGTTAAAAGGTACGCCCAAACTGTGACTGTGCCCCTCTCCATATCTTCATTTCTGCACGAGTCCTGCAGAGCACCACTGGCCAGCTTTGTATATCCAGGTCTCAATCAAACTCAAAGGCACTATCCCCCTGAAAGTAGTATTGATCAAAACTAGCATCTATCCATGCATAAGAGCTTGTTTCAATTGATTTTTCCCCTTTGAGCTGAAAAATATAACAGACTTGATATGAATTACAGGCTGTTTTGCTCCAATTCATCAACAGAAGGCAGATAATACTTGCCGTTGCCAAGGAAACACGATAACATGATGATTTTGTCTGTTTTTCAACAATCAATTACTTTAATGCATTTAAGCTAGTGTTTACAGAGAAACACAAAACAGCATCCAGACGTCACCAATACTGTAACTACAGCAGAAACAAACAGAGTGGGCTGTGGACAATCAACATTTTGTTCCATTATAAATAAACTACATCTGCAGAGCTGACAAAGCTCACATAACATGAAGCCAAATGCTGTGTGATATCTGTTGTTGTGTAAATATAGGTTTCTCATTATGTTATTACATTTTGTTCTGTGGTGGCTTTTTCCCAAAACAAACACAATAACATACCTAGAATGGCACTCAGTTGAGGGCACTCTTCTTCTTAGGTCCAGCAGTCGCAGCTGCAATATAGTGCATCAAGCTGCACTAAATTACACAAACTGATAGATATCAGCAAACATGCCTTTGATACCTCTACCGTTTCCTTACACCGAGTATCGTGGAAATCTATCCAGTAGTTTTTGCATACCGACAAACGCCAATGAAAACATAACCTTCTTGGCTATTGAAAATATATATTAATTCTTCAACAAAAAGTTGCAGCCCATTGTGTCTTTCTAAACTATCCCAGTTGTCACGTTATACTCAAAGATTTGCTGTCTCTAATTCCCCACCTCAAGGCTGATCAGTGTTATTCTAGTGACACTTCTCCTAAGGCCGCCTGACATTAAGCCTTTATAAGACAGTTATGGGTATTACACTGGTCTTGCTACATAAACTACTTTTTATTCCTTTACCACCTTGTTTAAATAAAGTAGCTTCAGCGATAGATTAAACTCAATAGGCCAATAGGCTACCTCCTTCCTTGTTAACAGGCCAGTATTGTACTGTTATCCTTGGAGTGTCTTTTGTAGGTTTTAGGCTAGGGGCCTTAATATCACTGATGTAGCGGAGGTGTTGTGTTACAAAGGGATAAACTGTACTGGTGATGCCTGTTTAAATTTATTTCACTGTCCCCGTCCATTCATATCATTCTGGGCCTGTAAAACTGATGATAATAAACCAATATGAGTAGACTTGTGTTGAACAATCCCCAGAAACTATCTGAGGTTATGAAACAATATTACCTTTAAGCAGTATTTGAAAACATTCTCCATTTACTCCACTATCCCTTTACTCTAACTAACCTCATGAACTCATCAACATTATGCACAGAAACCCATGAACTGTTCACATTTTTTGTACCAAAACATAATTACGATAAGACATGTTTTAATAACAACAAATTTACATTCTCAGAGTAGATATATAACAAAATCTTGGGTGAAAAAAGACATACAGTACAGAACTGTAATTTAATGTAAAACAAGACAGACATGAGAACCATTTAGTATTTTGCTTCAAGCTAAATATACTAAGCATCAGAGACATACAATTTACATATTACTTACTACTCCATAAAATGAACTAAGAATCAAAAGGGTGGGGTTGACTCAGGAGTACCTCAGGAGTAGGACTTCAACTAAATCTAAGAACAGCTGACAAAATTAGCACTAAATGGCATGTAGGATCGTATGGCCCCTTATTCCCAAAGCTGCCCCCACTCTCCACCCTGAGGGACAGAGTCATAAGCCTCTTCCAAATCCATGAAACATATGTGAACTTGATGAGCAAGAGGGAAGAGCAGGAGCTCGCACACTTCTCATGTGTCCAGGAATCTGCATGGGTCCTGTTGAATTTGAGGTGTGAACTTGGGCTTGAATTTACTTTCTCAGGTAGGGAAAGTAGTGGGTTGCTGCAATTATTGTAAAATATTTTGCATTATTTAAAAATGCGGTGGTTAACACTGTTGCCTCACAGCAGGAAGTTTTACTGCTTCCTTGCCGGTGTCTACTTTGTGGTGTCTACTTTGTGGAGGTGGTATGTTCTTAAAGTGCAGGGGTTTTCTCCGGGTATACCATCCACCTCCCACAGTCCAAAGAGATGAAGGATGGGGTTAGGTTGGAGACTCTAAATTTTCCATAGGTCTGAAGGTGAATGGTTGTTTGTCTCTGTATGTTTGGCCCTGTAATACACTGGAAACCTGTCCAGGGTGTACCCCGCTTTCACCCAATGTCAGCTGGGATTGACTCTGGCTTCCTTCCTGTGGCCCTTTAAGTGGTTTAGATAAGAAATTGATGAACCACCAGTCTCTCAGGGTGTTTCTAACGCTTCCAAGTTGCCTTGGTCCTGTTGAGAGTTGTGCCTACCTAAGTGACTACTGACAGAGAGAGACAGACTCCTCCATTGTCTATGTTGTTTGCTTCTAAAGCCAAAGAGACTGCAGTCCTCCAGGCTCACAACACAGTCACTGCTGAATCATAGGGACAACATGCAGCATAAGTGACCTTCCCATTCTGGGTAAACTCAAACACACCTGTGCACAACCAGGATCTTGTGACTTTCACAAACAACTGCTTGAGAGAGAGCCCAATCCCAGCTCACAACCGCTCCATTAAAGAACACAGTCCAGTCAGTATCTCCGGCTTTGGTCATAGGTGAAGCCAACTTTGACTTGGTAGTATTGCTATCGCTGTGTAGCAGAGTAGTTACTCAGCCACTCCAACAACCCTAGTGGGCTATATTGATGTATTGTATTATTTTGGGCCTTAATTGTGTAACTTCTCAGAGAAATGCTGACCCAGAGCATGTTGGAGTTATTAGCTATACCACGGAGTTTGTGTTTTTTGTCTTTTTGATTGTCAGTCTGTTTGTTAGCGAATTACACAAAAACGACTAAAAGGATTGCGATGGAACTTGGTGGCACGATGTAGTAGTGGTCTGGGATGAACATTTTCTTTCAAGGTTTTTTATCCCTTTCTTTAATGGTAGAGAAGGTCTTTTTCAACATTTCCATTAATTTCTCAGAGAATGATACATTGATCTTCAATGACAAAAAGCAGGCATGTTAAGGGTTTATGTTGTTGGGCCTTGGGGTGGTGGTATGAACTCTCTGAGTGCCCTTAGTTGTTTACTTGGTATGGGGCTGTTGGTTTTTTTTGTCATATGAAATATCACAAAAAACATGTGTATATATGTTTTGTGCGAATGTCTTTTACAAATCAATCATATTCATCAGGACAAGACAGAAATGTTCATACAGTACAGCACATAATCAGAGCAGCAGTCCTAGGTTGCTATATAAATGAAAAAACCTCACTTATTAACAAAGTTTCTTAAAGCTCTAAAGTCTCAGCTTGTCCAGGTCTTTGGACGGAAAATAATACGACGCTCCATCTTTCAAAGACGTACTTTTCCTAAAGCATTGTTGATTGCCCTGTGTCCATTACTTGGAAGGATTATGATAATATTCCACATTGTGCTCGGCGTGATGCACAGGAAATTCAATACTCAAAAGGTTAATGCAATCAATTAGGATGACAAAGGAGTAAAGTAAAACCCTCCTGCTCGTGGAAAAAGGAGACAGGAGAGGAGAGGGGAGAAAAGGTATTGAAAGCTTGAATGGATCCACGGAGAGAAAAGAGGCACTTGAAACGACAGAAAAATTGTATTTATTCAGTATCATCCAAGGCCAACTAAATGAAACACACGCAAAGTCTGTACACCAACAAAGAAAAACTAGCTCTTAGCTACTGAATTGCATCATTCAGCACTCGGCCAGTTGTAATTGAACAATACAGAAGCAATATTTTTGTTCGAGGGTAATAAGATACCTTAGGAAAGGAAGAAGTGCCCAGTGCTGGAGGCTGGAGCATCGATTCATAACACTCATAATGTTCCATGGACTTTTTCCCTGATCTGAGTCAAGTTTGTCTCAGCACTTCATTCCCATGTGCATTGTTGCACGGGCTGCATATTAACAGCATAACAATTGTGTATGGGAGAGATATCTTTTGTTATTTAGATAGATGTTACAATGCTATACAACACAAAGGAGCCTCATCATTGCAGATAAATGGATAAACTTGGATGGCGGTATTGAGCTCTACAACCATTGTAATAATCCATATTACCTTTTCAGGCTCAGTCTGTCAAAATGCTGATGTATTAATCACATTTCAGCAATCCTCCGTGGCTAATGATAATGTTATGAGAGTCTGGGTGGCAATATTTCGCTAGCGTCTGCAACGCCTATTTTCTGCTGATAAGTTGTGCAAGGAGAAAAGCCTAAAACCTTGTAATCCACTTAGGTAAGGCAGTAGACTTACCTACTTCTACAAACACACTACCCCATAAATCTACTACACCTTTGCATTCTTTAAGACGGCGGAGCTTGACAAAACACAGCAGATCCTCTATCCCACTTTGTGTGTAGCAAATAAAGACATGTTCCACGTTTGGAGCCATTGCACAAGTCAAAGAACTGAGCGTGCACACTCTCTTATTACAGGCAACATATAGTCTCAACGTACAGGACCTCAGCTTCAAACCAAAAATAATTTGTAGCACATCTTCAGCTACTTGACATTGAGTTCCCAAATGAATTTAGAAAAAAATTTGCTACGAAAAGGTTAAACTTAAAGGATTTGCTTCAAAGCTCTGTGGACTACAGCCTTTTTTATTCTACATTTCCCAACGTTCATTCAGCTCTGCTATGAAGAACTAAAGAGGTACATGGACAACAAGCACAATAGCCGGGGTCAGGCGGTAACCAGGGCTTTATTTTCAGACCATAAGAATTCCACTTTTTTTCATGGCCACAACTGCTGTAATTTGACCTACATCACATTTTTCTGTTTAGGCATTTTTCGGTTCTAGCAGCCACGTCACAGAAAACAATGGGCCAAAAGTGGGCTTTGAAGTCGGCACTGAATGAGAACCGAGGGGCTGACACATGAAATGCCCTCACAGCTGGGCTGCCCCTAGTCAAAAGAAAAACAAATACTTTGAATGAGAGGGGGACACGCCGCTTCTGTCTGAGCTTCCTAAGGCCCTGAGCCGCCACCGGGAGGTGGGCTTTCACGATATGCCCGTAATGATGGATGGATTGGGAGGGAAGTCTATTCACATGGAGATGTTACATCATAAATATTTACACAGGGCTGCCGTTTCCATGTAGCCTTTGCTTGTTTTGACACACAGGGAAATTTTTAAAAGAAGAAAAAGTAAGGGACAGAGTGAAGTGCGGAAAATGAGAAGGCAGCTTCTCCTTTTTGTTATGATACAACACAGAGTGATTCAATAACACAGAATTTAGTTTAAGGAGTTGTTGCTATTTTTTTCATCTCTGAGACAAATTTAACGTACCTAAGGCAAACCGTGGTCTATATTTATCTCTATCCGCGACTGTTTGAGCTCCTGTTTATGAAAGAATTATTACCCTCCTACACATACTCACACACAGAGACACACTAACAAAACACCATACAAAGTGATTCTGAATTTCAATTATCAGTCATTATCAAACCAATTCCCTTGTTTTCCATGAAGAAAGGAACCTTAACAGAGCCCTGAAGTACAAAACACACATTACACACAGTTTTCCTTTTTTGCAAAGCGTCACTTTACTTTACAGTCAGTCCCAATCTGCCGGATCTTTCACTGAGACTGAAAAGAATTAATAGGGAGACACCATTCTTGTTGGTAAGCAGCCCTACAAATTTCTGCTCAGTGAGCTCAATTAAAAGCCCTGAAGTCCCCTGAGATTGTCCCTGGAACCAATGAAAACAAATTTGGCAGTTTAATTTTCCTCCCACTGTCTAAGAGAGGGACTTTGCTCGAGGAGAGTTCCCCAGCCCGAGTCTGTGGGGGCCACGAGCGGAGGGGGATGTCATGCCAGCCCTGTGTGTTCGAGCCAGCTGGCCTTTATGATTAGCTGCATTAACATATATCAAAAGCCAATTAAACTAACTGTAGTCAGTTATGTTGTTCTTATGTGGTTACACGAGGGAAGACTTAAGTTAGGATATGTAGTGTGCACTGCAGTTGACTCACACTTAACTTTGCTTCACAGGACTTCCAAAGGAACCTGTTTAATAATGTCTCTGTGTGTTTGTCCAGTTGTGTCGAGGGACTTGCGGCTGAATGTGATCCGTGGCTCTCACTCGCCTGTTGCTGCTGTAGTTCTACTATCTATGAGGGGATCTGTGGATAGTGTCCTAATCATGTTGTAGGGAGGTACACTAGCCTTGTATCCGGGGCTCTGATTGATGCAAGGAGTGTGTCTTCTCTCTGGTGTGTGAGTGACACCACCAGAAACAAAGGAGTGTGATGTAGCCCTCCGCCTCAATTCACGGCCATGCCACCCCCCGGTGATAGCGAGGGTCTCTGATTTGACATGAGACAGCCCACGGTGTCACTTCTGAATGTTTAGATCCCTCTTGACTAGGAGGCCAGGGGCAAGGGCTGTTGTATGCATCCTCATGACAGACTCCCACATCAGCATTGTGCTTATACCAGCTAACATCATTAGCACAGAAGGTTTCATCTCGGGGAGAGAGAGAAAAAAAAGCAACCCAGTTTCTTCAAGTCACAAGTCATTAGTGTCCTCTCGAGAGTCAAATTGTACAGGGGCAGATTTTTTATCAGCAACAAAAGGTTTTATACTCTTGTTAATTTGGTGGATGTCATCTGTACTTAGATGTCTGTGTCTAATGTCTGCCACAGTAATAAATGCCATATTGTGGAAAAATTATATTATTTTGTCAAGATGACAATGTGGGATGTTGCCACTACACCGTCTGAACATAAAGCAGGCATAAAAGAACATTGAGTTATAATCAACAGAATGTAACCTGCTTAACGAGAACACGTCACGCACACGCAGGAAAAAGAATAAAGTATGACAGTGACGAAACACATATATATTTATGACTGCCAGTGTAAAGCTCTTCATAGTCTGGCTGATTATTTTCCAGTGGGTTGGTCTGTGTTCACTCGTGTATTTAAAGAAGTGCAGAGTGTAGTTCCTGTATATGTCAGGAAACTAATAAAACTGCACTTTTTATGTGTCAAAAGCATCTTATTGTTCTTGTAGTTTTGAGTCGCTGCAGCCTGGTACGGTTTTTTAATACAGTGTTGGGGCTGCTTTTTGCACAGTATGGATCTCTCAAGCCACAAGAGCGAGAGAGAGTGAAAGAGAGAGTGAGTGAGTGGGAGAGAGAGAGAGAGAGAGAGAGAGAGAGAGGAGAGAGAGAGAGAGAGAGAGAGAGAGAGAGAGAGAGAGAGAGAGAGAGAGAGGCCCTCTTTGGAAAACAGATACATCAGTGTGCCTGTATAGTGTACGACATTGCTGTGAGTTAATCAGTTGGAAAATAAAACGGTGGGATTCTAATAAGTCATTTGTCAATTTTTACAACCCCCAGACACATTGATCCATGGGGATTAATGAAGATGCCTGATATTGTTGTAGATATGAACAGGGGAGATGGTGGGGACAGTAATCAGTCATGTTGGGGATTTGTCCTACCTCGTTCTCTCTTCCTGCGGAGTCACTCCATCCAGGGGCTCACTTCATCTGTGCAAAGAGAGCAAAGGAGAAACATTAAAACCTCAGACGCTGATTATTCCCATGAATATATACCTCGTGCACTCTCTTGAGAAATCCACGCATTTACGCAACTCATCTAATCTGCAGTGGTTGCGCCCGATGTGGCAAAACCTCTTGTTGACTCCAAAGGAAAATGTGTACTTTTGTTCACTCCCGTCTATTTGTTTTTTTCCAGTATTAAGAACAGCACAGATAACCAGGCTCCATATCATAGCTGGAGGGGAGAGAGAGGCTGGTGATTGAGGGAGGAGGCTCTAGTTTGTAAAGCCCACTGAAGCGTGGCGAGCAGGTGTGCAGTACACTTAACTATGTCTAATTCACTTGGAGGCAGTAACCTTAAAGTCAGACTTAGGTGGATATCTTAATCACAGCTTCCATCGAATAGACGAATGAGTCGACACAGTCTTGCAGAAGGAAGAATAAAACAAATCAACTACCCATGAAATGTCTAAATAAAGAAGCAAAATTCAAGAATTCAAAGATTTTTGGGGTAGAGACTTCAAAGTGCTGGTTTTTAATTCATACTTCATTGCTAAAATATAGAGATGGCAGTTGCAAATATACGCCTCTCTCTTTTGTGCAGAAAAGTGCATTGCCTTATATGACACCCATTAACCCTGGCAGTGTTATGTCAGGACAGAAACTGACTTTGACAGAACCAGTTGAGTCACTCTTAAATCCTCTCAAAAGTTTCCTAACCTTGAGAGCCCATGCGCCGCCGAAAAAAGTAATAATAATTCTAACCTGATCTTCCTACTTATTTTATATCTCCCCTCAGCAACCTAACTTCTTCTCGGCAACAGTGCAGTTATTAATTCATGAGGCACTAATTAGTTCTTTGTTTAATTTTGTGTTAAACAGACTGACCAGAATGATAACGACTCGCGCTGTAGCGCTTCGGTCCCATGCCACTCCTGTTTGCTACAACAAGGGAGCATCGTGCGACTAGCATGATGAACCCAATTCCCTTCTAAGTTGCACTTCATTAAGTCAAAATGTGACAAGGAGCTTAGAGGAAGAACTGGCAGATCTGATCATACATAACAATGCAGGCCCAGCAAGTTTGAGTGTACGGGGTACTGGTGCAGGGGGTGGAGTGGGGGGGAAGTGGATTCCAGCATGCATGTTGATAATTTTCTATTTTTAACCCTTGGGGGCCATCTTTCATTTTCCTTTAATTGTTTTTGTTCAGAGCTGCAGTGTCCTCTTTTTAAATTGCAGCTCCTATCAACTCCCCTGATCAACCCCCTGTGCAACATTGCAGGCAGACAAGTAAACAACAGGGTTGCCCTTTTCCGTGATGTAGTGCAGATGCTCCAGTAAAACGGGTGACACTTTCCCGCCGCACACAAACGCATACACTGCAACCACTGAAAAAGAGCAGTTAGGTGACATACCACAAGTGTGGCGTGAGAATCGAAAAGAACTCCAAAAATAACGTTTTTGGCTTTGTAAGTAGAAAAACCTGCTGAGTGAAAACAAAGGTGACAGCTCGTTCATACCATGAGAATGCATCAAGGTGGTTCCATCTTCCAATATTTTACATACCATCCTCTAAATGTTCTGTTGAGTAGGTTGCGATGCATTTCAAAAGACACCCTGTGTACAGTAGGCAAACCCTCCGATAAACTCCCTGACTCTGCACAGGTTGCACTTTCATTCGCAAACTGTTTTTATTTTTTCCTCCCCACTGCAATTCATCAGCTGACAAGCAACACTAAGATGTTTAGCCTCTCCAAGTATCTTCCCACTGGCTGAAGATATGATAAAATCAAAAAGCAGACAAGTAATTACACTGTATAATAGGCAAGATTGGCATTTTCAAAATCATGTTCATGTGGATGGAAATGACATTGCATAGACTATTCTGTATTCACTGGTGCAGATAAATAAACAAGGCATGAAGAAGGAGGGGGGGGCATACAGAACGCACAGTACAATGGCAAGCAGGTCAGTAATTAGAAACTCTGTTTGCACAGTAATAATTTTAATATATTCATCAGGAAACAGAGCATGCCTAGCATGATAAAATCCCATCAAGGAACATATCCCGACTGCCTTAACCTTTTAAACAGACTGGCAGCACATTGTTGAGAACCTCAAAGAACGGACTAAATAAATAAATAATTACACCCAAGTTAAAATAGGATGCGGCCAAACCTATGTCTGTATTTTTGTATTTCAATATCCTCAGCTGTCATCGTAGAATGACAGGGACAAGCAACTCTGTCCTATCATAATACTTCAGTTCTTAAATACTGATGAATCCCTGCACATAAATGTGTATCCGGAGATGTTGACCCCTTTGTGTAAACAAGCTAAAACCCTCCACCAATGAAACCCATTCAGTTCTGACTGTGCGAGTGTAAGGAGGCAACACATGTGTGTAACCTTGTTTGTTATTGAAGGTGGCAGTGATGATGCTATGGAAATTATTGCAAATTGCTTAAAGGACTCCTGACACGCAAAAACCTTGACCTTGCGATGCCTCCAAACACAGAGGAATACGTGATTGTTAGAGGAATTTAGGTGGAGCACAAAGGTAATCACCATGTGTGAGATACAGAATATGGCAGCATGCATGTGATCATAATTAATTGTTATAAACACAGTTAATGTTAATAAGGCCTGCATACATTGTAAGGCAGTTATATTAAAAGTTAGTAGACAAGTTGAGCTGAACTCTAAATTATTACAGATTTAAATAACAGGAACACAGCAACAGGCACTCGACTGAAGAGAACAGTGTGAAATAATAACTCTCCTCTCTGTAATGACGGCCAATCTATTGTCTGAGTTTCCTGGTTTCATTTCCCACACATAAACTCAGAAACTTACAAGTTTACGTGACCTCACTCAACATGAAACAACCTCTAATTACGCGAAGTGGAAGCCACAACAGGAATACACTTCTCACTGAGTTGCTGTGTACATTGTGTTCTCGTGTGTGTCTGTTTCCTTCTGACGTTCTGAAGAGAGAGAGTGAGAAACCGACCATTTACTCATGCATGTTTGACAGCACCTATAGTAGGCCCCTTTTTGTGTTGTCACTTCTGGCTCCTATTCTCCTTTTCCCCCCAGGAGAGGACAGAGTCGGGGGCTCGAGGGCAGCTACCTCCACAGCCCCGCTGGCCCCTCCTTGCCTAATTTTTGTTGTCCAGCCCTTTGAAACCTCAATCTCGTGTGGGACCAAAGAATGGTGATCCGTGTGCAACAAGTGCTGGTGCCATGGAAACCCCCGTTTTCCCCCCAAAATATTCCTTTTTATCCCTTTTGAAGACCTGTCACCGGGCAGAGCAGGCGTCACACGACCCCAGGCCCCGGCCATGACAAAGCTTATTTTCTGCCTGCTCCTTGATTGATTAAAAAATACTTTTTAGTAAAACCATGTTAAAGGACACAAAAAGTGACACGCAGAAGAAAGAGCCCTCGGGGATGGCCCAATCAGACGGGTTCCCTGGTAATATCGCATAGAAAGAGGAACAATATTATAATCGGCACAAAGGAAGGGTCAGGCCAAGCATGAAACTTGACAACAATGGAGATCAGGATAATGAGAGAAAAGGTTTGGGATTTAGCCGGTAGGCCACATAAAAATTACAAATGGCATAACTGTATTTACAATTCTTATATTCACATGAAGTGTGTGTTTTCTCCCGGTCCCCAAACTGCAGTTTTTATTGAGACTTATCATCATTGTAACACTTGCTGCAAACTTCTCCATTGTACCTCTGGATATTTTATCGAACCTGAACACAGCGACTTCCTGTTTGATTAACGACACTCTACTGAGCCGCTCCAAACGGCAGCGTATTATCTCAGCATATTCACACCGTCGCATGATACCAGATTAATACAAATGCTTTTTCCATTAGGTCCCTGCTGCACTCTGGAGGAAAATTATACATGTACTGTGTTGTGGTTCACGTGTGATACGGGATCAATATTCTATGCATCGGACATTTTACTCCACCGGTTGTCCTAAGTGACAGAGCATTTAAAACAGAGAGAGACGGCTCAGCTTCCCTGCACGGCACCAAAGGGAGACCGCATTATTAATTTATCTGAAAAGCACAGGTCGATATGAGAAGCCGATTGCTTACATGTTGTATTTATTTTTTGGGGCAGATTGTGTGTTATCCGCAGTAGCTTTAAATATCTGTCCGCTTTCTGGGATTTGATAGTCGAGGTTGTCAAACAGGACAGATTAGCCGTATAATGTGAAAAGTGTTGTTGAGTCATCCTATGGGTTTAACTGCAGTAAAACAGAGAGACTTTCACCAGCCTTACAGAAAGAACCGCCGCTTCTGTCCCTTTGTTTCTGTGTTAGAGATGTGGAGGAGATATTTACCAAGACAATAGGGAGGAGTGGTGGTGGTGGCGGTGGTGGTGGGGTGGGGTGGGGGGGGGGTTGAAGAGAGGAGGAGAGGCATTAGACGCGTCCACACATGAGCAATTAGTATTCCAGATCCTGATGGTTCTAAACACAAAAAGGCCTCACCAAATCCCCACGGCGGAGGTGTCAGACGGAAAATGACGAAAATCTGCTCCTTGACAGGGAGTCATTTATATTTTAGCTTCGTTCCATTATCTTAACGAATCCATCATCAGGCAATGCAATATTAACAGCAGAAAATCAACTCATTAGATCCAGGGGGATTTAATCAAGATTGCAATCATGTATGGGGTTCCTGGAGAGTTGGCTTCTTCTTCTTTTTTTCTTTTTGGCCCTTTCCACGTAATTGCTGCATCTCAGATCTTAATAAATTATTCTGGATCTGAGATTGATGCCTTTTTTTTCTCCCCTCGCCTCTCACGCCATGCACTCACTGTCTCCAACTATAATATTTACCATAAACATTATTATGTCATGGGCACACAGTTTAAAATGGCCTTTAGCTAACTCGCAGAAGTAATTGGCTTCTCCATTTCTCTCCGGTTTCCTTGCTAATTGCCCAGTGATATTGCTAACAGTTCACTCAGAAAGAAAGAAAAGGCCTCTTTTGCACAAGCTGGGATGTGTTGCTAGGATTTTTCAACCTTTATATGTGGATGTAGAAAGAATTTCCTGTGTTTGATATTGCTTAACAAGACATGCATGCAGATGAAAGAACATTCCACTTTTGATATGTAAAACTTCATGTGAAACCCCCGGCATCAGAGAGAAAATAGAAAGAGCTCACATTTCAGGTGGAGATATTTTAGTCCCGTTTCTCAGAATACGCTTCCCAGAAAAAAAAGAAGAGCTGCAGATAACTGCTAGTCTGGATGTTTTATCAGGCGAGAGAACAGGGACTTTGCACTACCCTGTAAATGTGTACATTGACTTTACATCTATTACTAACAATCCATTTGCAATAACAAAACACTAACAGTTCACAAACTGGGTTCAAAATGGTTTCATAACTGATTCGCATATGGTGGGCCGGTAGAGAATTGATGGGAAAATACTGCTTTGACACGGCGAGAGAGGGCATTAGGTTCTAGTTCAAGTTAGAGTCTAGTTAACCTGTAAAAGCTACTAAAAATTGTTTATGTTGTGTGGCATTAGAGATTAACAGAGACTAGATATTTTTGATCAGCTGTTTACATAACGGTCCAAAATACGTTCAGCTGCCTGCTGAAGGATGAAACTTTTATTCCAAATGACAAACCAGGCAACCATCATACCTGACGAACATAAAGCTTAATCCAAAAAATCCAAAATCTACAACTTGTAAGTCTTCTCACATTAAATGTTTTTGAAATCAATGTTGGTCAAGACAAACAACTTAACTTGAAACCAGAAAACCAATACGCTAATCATAGCATCTCAGCAAACAGCTTGAAGCGGCTGCAAATCAGTGAATACAAGTTCATTTTCCATTGAGGAACTCTCACTTAGACTCAGTGAATTGTATAAGAAACTTTTAAAACATGTGATGTCACATTAAATGCCACCTTTATTTTCATGAGTTTACTGAAAAAGAACAAATAGGGTGAAAATAAGACAACAACAACTTGATTGTCAATAATATTAACACAGGTAATCACAGGAAAGGTGATGTTTGCCCATTAATGAAGAAGTTTTTTAGTTATGTTGTGTGCAGCTTTTTTTATTGAACGCAGTGTGTTCACGATTGTCGGCACCTATCTGTGATCCATGTGGCAGCAGGGCTTCTTCCCCTCACAGACAGGATTAACTCCTAACATGTTCAACATGATCCAAAAGTGTAAAAACTGTCAAAGAGACCTTTAATCTGCCTATGGAACAAAGCCTTTTGTACAAGGACTAACCTGACCTTGTCACTGTGAGTTTAACTTGCTGCCTGTTAGAAAGCCCTCACCAGCCCTTCCCCTCCTCTCCCTCCCTTTAAGTCTTCTTCCTTTCCTCACTGCCTTGTTCTCGCCCTCTCCCTCTCCCTACGCATAGATTTGGGGGGGTGTGCAGCTACAGCAACAAATGCTGTGTTAATCCCTGTTTCTCTGAGATGGCCAATAGTAAATCCGAGCCCTCTGTGCACCAATCTCAGAGTTTTTTATCTTGATTTATTAGATTACGAGTCCCGGGTCCCTGAGCCCATGCTACACTTACTAATCCTAATCGGAATAGACAAGTATTAGCCCAGTTCAAGGGGAGCTAAACAGCAGCGGTGGCCAACTTTCAGTAAGAGGGAAACTACGAGCTTAAAGGCTTGATGGGGCTTTTTATCCGTTTTCCTTTTTTCTCCACTTACATTAGTAGAATGAGTGTGTAATTAAATACATAAATCCTAACACACAAACCCTCAAAAGGCCTAAAACCACTGAACCCCGTCCAGTTTGGCTTTCTGTTCCCTGCACAATGAAGTTACTGAGCCAAGCCCAATCATTTGTATTTTTCTCAGATTTTTAACAGCGAGCAAGGCAAACATGAAAGTCCCATTGAAAACAACTGCAAGAATTAATTTTACATCTCAGTGAATTCAAGGCAGTGTTGTCAAATTATAAGCAACAGCGCTATATAACTAATTTCCCTTGGTCCAGAGCCTGTTAAAAAAAAAGGAGTAAATCACTTTTCATCTGTGATAATAAATCGCACATAATTAGTAAGGTCTGTGCACTCTGTTTGCCTTCTGTGGGCAAACAGAGGCCACTAGCACGTCAGAACCGGTCACATTATTGTTGCTGACCTGAAACCAAAATGAAAGGACGGTCTAGAGCGTTTTTGTAAATTGCTGGTCTCTCACTGCTTTCAACCAATCCAGCTGATGTGAATGGCAACTGGGTTATAGGCTGGATGGAGTCCATGTGACACATGAGGCCAGGGCTGGGGAACATTAAGAAGTGTCTGCTTGTACACTAATGCTGGTGGCAGCTGTTAGTCTGCCAAAAACTGCAGCAGCAGCAGCAGCAGCAAGGATATCCTGAAATACTATTGAAAACCACTAAACCTCCTCCTCACTGATGTAAAGCTATACAGCTGCCCGGCGCCAGAGCGATCACTGATCAATCTGTGGAAGTTAAAAATGGAGCCAGGTTTGTTTTGAAATCCGCTGCTTTCTCAGCTTGGAAGGTCAAAGCGCTGATCACGACAGGGACGTTAAAGGATACAGAGAGGCATTTTTGCTGTATTTGAGAACAGCTACAACAGATGAAGCATATGCTTTTTAATGTGTGTGTGTGTGTGTGTTAGTGTGTGTGTGTGTGTCTGTACATGTCTGGTCATGTATTTCTGTCCCTGCATGAGTATATGTGGATTTTTTGTGGCATCACCACAGCGCCGAGGTTGCCCCTGCCCGCTGCCCTCAGGGGTGACACGGGGGAGCTAAGGGAGATGTGACAGCCATGTCTGCTCCCTGTATGTGTTTGTTTGCCCCTGAAAACGAGACACCGGTTTCACTGCAGCCCCCTGGGCATGTTTAGCTCGTGCCTCCACCGCATCGCCTTCATCTGATACAAAGTGGAAGTCCACTCGATAATAATATGTATCTCCGCTGGTGGGGTGAAAGTGGATACATATACGCTTCAAGAGCATGAAAAGAGTCGATTGATTAATCCCCTCACTTTTCACTTGCAAACACTGAAGATTAAAGAGACTGAAGAATGATTTTTATACATCGGTTGCTTGGCACTACATATCAAAATACATTAAGTGGTTTAAAAAACACTTTGTGGTAATGTCACCATAAACTGTCCAATATAACGTGTACTGTGTTTATGTGATAAAAGATAAAAAGCCTATGATCCAGGGCTTTTGTGTGCCAAATATAAGTGAGGAATGGATTTTCTTTGCTCTTGTGTTTTGTCCTCAGACCAAAGTGTCACCAAGTGTACTTTGAAAGGAATATTCATTTCCTTAGGAAGGCCTCGTCAGCCCTGTGACCCAATCCATATCCATTCTGTCCTGTCTGCCCTCCCCCGTCCCTGCCTGTTTTCTGTAAGTGGCAGATATTTCACCTGCCTATCAGTTTCCCTTTAAACGTGCTGGTATATGCAGGAAAGGCGCCCATGTAGGGTCACTGGCTGTCCTCTACAAAGCCCTCTTTGAAGCTACTATCTTGCTGCCTCCACCCCCACCCTCCTCTTCTATCACTCAAATTACAGCGCGTGGACGTCACCAGTGGCAGTGAGCTCAACAGAGCTGATTAACTTTGATCCAGTTTGTCAGTATTATTGGGATGGAAAAAATGCAAGTCTTGGGTGGCAAATCATAAATTTAAGACTATTTAATAAATATTGTTTAACAAGGATACAGTAGCCTTCTTTCATTTTTCTTCAGTGACCAGAATAGAGCCTGGGCGATGTTTGGCAAATGACCAGAGAGCATACTGTATTTGCAAGTGTACATTTGTGTATGCAGCCCCACGGCAAAGCCTAGTTTACAACCAAATAATGGGAATCAAATGATTTCCATGCAGAAATGTGCAGCGGGGAAGGGAAGCAGCTGCTCCAATGTGAGGAAGGTAGGAGGAGGTTAAAAGGAGTCAATGGAGGCTAAAGAGACAGCAGGTCTGCCGATGACAGAAAGAGTAGCCAGGGACTGCAGTTCAGGACTTCTGGAAACCACATCAAACAGACTATGGAGCGCTGCCAAGATGAACACACATCGACTGTTGCAGGAGAAGAGAGAGGAGGAGAGGGAGGGAGAGATAAATGAAGAAAAGCAGGGTTTTACTAACAAAATACAAATGTATGTTAGAGGATCAGTTAAAAATAAAGATAGTGATTCTGAAGGATTGTTGTCTGCTGGCAGAGAATGAAAGAAAAGACGAGAGAAGAAGGAACCTGGCTCTGCTGCGTGTTCACAGGTAGAAAGAATCCACTCCGGAATTATAAGATAAAGTATCCTTATTATTGTTTAAAAACTGTAAGTAGTCCTTAGTGAATGTGCTTTTTGTATTTTTCTTTCATCTATCTAATGTTCCCCTGTTTACAGAATCATTTTAACAACTCCCTAAGAACAGGTACAGATGTACTTTAAGTAAAAAGGGAGATGTGAGTAAAGAAGGATGTAATTAAATATTGTAATACAAAGCTCTGCAAAAAAGGTTATAAAAATCTTCAGGAACTCAGTTGCTTTGTATTTTTTATGTTTAACGTTCAAGATTATCTTTCAACGTTAGCATGTTTGAGGCTGAATCACATGTATAATGAGATGGACAAGACAAGGGGAAGAATATTAGACATGTGCAAGCTGCTATCACTTTAGAAAGAACTCCACCAAGGAGGTTTTGTTTTATTTGTTTGTTTGTTACCAGGATTGTGCAAAAACTGCTGGAAAGATAAAACTTGGTGGAAGGATGTGGAATGAGTCAGGAAAGAATCCATAAAATCCTGATGTGGATCCAGATCAAGGACACATCCAGGAATTGTTTTCATTTTCTCTAAATCAGGGCTTTTTTCCAACAGTTTTGTAGATTTCTTAAAAAAAAACAGAACGGATCTTGATGAAAACAATCTGACATTCTTAGGGAGCAATATTTATGATTATGTGAAATTTAGTGAAGCTCTGAATACAACTCTGGATCTAATTGATCTAAATGTGGTTTGTGTTTGCTGTGTGGTTACAAATCAGACTAGAAACCTGTCATGTGTAGCTGAAAAAGGTAATGTGACCCCAGCTATAAGGCTTCTATTGAGTACTATTTTATTTCAAGGTTTGGTTTCTGTGTCGCTTATAGTAAATTGGATGGTAAATCTTACACAGAGGCTCAGATACCCCCAAAAAACAACGATACTATATATATGTAATTCAATTTCTAATTATCATTTTGCAAACATTTTTGACTTTTTATGGTAAAATCATATTTGAGAAAATAATGTACAGATGAATAAAAATACAAAACAACTGTTACCAATAAGTACATGAGTAAATGATGTGATTATCCTGGTAATTCCAGGACTGTGGCAGCATCAGCTACTGACTTTGTGTCGTCTGTATGTTTATTTCTGTGCAAACAAATAATGTGAGCCCTTGCCTGAGTTGGCTGAGGCTCCTGTGTGTTTCTGCCAAATCTTACCCAGGCACAAATAGAATAATGACACAGAAGGCAAAACAAAGAATTAACCAATGTACAATACAATGACCTCATTTTTGGGATTTGACAAGTGCATTGAAAGGTAATTTGAAAATGATACAGTGATTTATTGTAAATATTCTGCTTTAAGGCGTTTCTTTAATAAGAGATAACACAGTCTTTAGAACCGAATGAGTCTGAATCAGGCAGTGTTCCAGAAAGCTGGCCCCACAGTCAGGCCCCATTCTCAGGGCCTATCAGGAACCAGCCACTTGTTCAGAGGAGCACCTGACTAATACCCACTATAATGTCACTTCTATATTTGTATCCTGCTAATCTGCTCTCAGGCTCCAATCTTTTCCACTTTCTTGCAAATTTATCACTAGACTGAAAGACCGGTGCCAGATCCTAAGTGCCTCACCCTTTTAAATTAAATAGTGGCATTTGTGATAAAGCCACTAAATTCCTTATCTAACTGGCCTGAAGAGACTTTCAAGGCAAAGTGTCACTTTTCCTAAACTGGAGCACTTGTGACGCCACACACCCCACCCTATCTGACTAACACACACGCATACATGCACACTCACACTTGCACACACACAGTCCGTCAGTTTTCATGTCCTTTTCAAGGACAGATCAGGTCGAAAATAGAACAAAACCCAAGTCGGGCATGCTGTGTACCAGACAGCCCCTTTTTAACCCAGTGGATCCATAAATAGACAGCTTGTGAGGTTTTTCATACACAATTTAAATCTAGTTTACTTATTGAAACTAATTGTCTTGTTCACTGTCTGTAGCTTCACTAGAGCGGGAAGTGATTTTCATAGCATAACAAACTAATATATGAGAAACTTGTGGTGGAAAAACTTCCATACCGTGCTTCACTACTGATTACAGAACGTGGGAACTTACTGAATTACTGAGAAAGGTGCTTTGATAAGCCTGAGGCAATGGCATTATATGCCTGAGATCAGCACATTGGAACTTCCACATTATTCTACCTACGACTTGTGAAACTAAACCCAGTGCTTGTGTGGAGAACCCCTTTTAATTGTTCATGAAATAAAGCACTTGGCCAGTATCTCTGTCTTAGGTTATGTTGTCCTGTTCTTGGACGAAAAGAAACACTGGCTTGTCAATAAAAAAAAATTGTGCACTTCTTTCCCATTGTGGATTCATGACCTAATAAGGTACTGTCTGAATTCTGGAGTTATTTTGAGTTTGTGTGATAATGCTCACCCTAACTTTGTCCCTGTTTAGAGATTCAAACAGGAGGCGAGCAAGGAGCTTTCACAGTTCGATCAGATAAAAGCCAGAGCATAAGGACTGGGATATCTAACAGTCTAGTTTCATCATTTTCTAATGTTTAATTTTATCTTTGTTTGCTTTTTAACTGTTTCCTATTGTTTGCCATCAATTCTTAGTTCAAAGTTTTAGGCAATTGTTTTAACATGTAAGCCACCTTGTAACTGGGTTTTGAAGTTTATTATTATTATTTACATCTGCTTTGACTGCTACTTTCATAACAATGTTACCATTCATTGTATGAGATATGTATATGTAATCATGCAGTAATGACAGTCCTAGTTGTGAGATATAAAATCTAAAAGATCATGAACTTCTTCAAGCTTTTATCAGTACATACTGTCCAAATATCTGCAAAACAATGTCTGTCAAACACATCCTGGAAAAAGAACAGTACTGACTGTTTTAATTGTTTCATTGCCACTTATTTTGTTCTCATGCACTATTTTGG
The DNA here is from genome assembly GCA_038501795.1 of Pseudopleuronectes americanus. Classification (NCBI taxonomy): domain Eukaryota; kingdom Metazoa; phylum Chordata; class Actinopteri; order Pleuronectiformes; family Pleuronectidae; genus Pseudopleuronectes; species Pseudopleuronectes americanus. The sequence goes on from CM076725.1 coordinate 11,517,300, forward strand.
CCTTTTCTTCAGTTTCTAATCTGTTTTTTGATATGGTGAGATGTGACTTCCTACCCCAGCCGGTTCCATTGTTTTCCTGCATTTTTGGAGGAATGAGGTTAAAACAAACTGTTCCTATGCAGAAGGTCAAACAACATTGTTGAGAAACTAAGAAAATCAGACTAAAGGTAACAGCATGAGACCAATCGGGTATTCCTGTTCCTGAGCGAAGCCCTGTAAACACCGCTCTGTTGTTCTATAATTAAGTGGGAAAATCTTCACTTTGGTTCCTGTGGGCGCCTCGCAGTGACACTTCCTCTTAATATCAGTCTCTTGTGTTTATTTATCAGTTTTTAAATTCGTACGCTGAAGGACTCTTGATTATTTAGACTAGACACAGGAGTATTTCCTGGGCCAGCGGAGTGAAATCTCTAATGCGGGGATCCGAGCCGGCAGCTTACTAAATGCTTGACCCTTGACCTCTCCAGGGTAATAATGCCTCCGTATCTATCCTCACACACGTACCAGCAGAGAACAATCACATATTCAGATGCCTGGAGAGGTTTCACATAGCCGTGCAAAACACTGTCGGATAACCAAGCCCAGTGTTAGAAAAAGTTTCTATTTCTAGTGACCCTTGTGACATTAACTCCTTCGAAAGTGATCCAACACATCTACTTTATATAGAGTTTTTTAATTTGTGATGGATGAATATGAACATGTTGAATCTAAAATGCAAAAATAATCCCATGTCCCAGTCCCTGACCTTAGTGAGATGTTTGCCCTCCCCCCCAGAGCTGCAGGAAATCAGCATTTGGCACTTCAAGCAGCACTTCCACACATCCAGATTGCCCTCTGGTTAACATCTCTGGCATTTTCCATTTTCTCCAGGTTTTTCCACAGATGGACCCCGCTCAGCTGTTCCTCCCGTTAGTCATATTCCTTTCACACAATTCATAAAATCTGCCACAAAGTCATGAAAGAAGCAACTGCAAGCTGAGAACTGCTTGCAAAAATAAAGGGCTCTCAGAATAGATAAATAAAATCTCTGTTATCCAGCTGCCCTCCCTAAATCACTCCCAACCCCTTCAACAAGTGGTCACAAGCCACGGCAAAGCAGACTCTTTCAATAGCACATGACAACCACAAAAGAGGATTCTTTTAGATTCCTAAACTGATTGCTCAAGTTCTACAAGTAAAAACGGGGCTGAATCTGTATCTTTGAACATAATTACAGTATGTCCTTGTATCATCCTTCCTGTTGGTGAAGAAACCGCTTTCTTCCATACAAACATTCCTGAGAATAATAAAAAAAAGAAGGGAAGTGGGAGGTTTTGTCAGGTTTATTTTGAGTAAATATTTCAGGACTTTGGCTTTTCGGGGGAAAGAAACTGACAGAGAGGACACCCAATCAGGACATTCGCTATATTTCACGTATTCATCACAGTATGGGGTACTCGTGTTGGGGGGGAAGTTTCAATAAACCGAGGGGTAAGCACTGTTAAAATCTGCTTGTTTTCTTTTTCATGTTTTGTTGAGTGCGACTGAATCCCACAACCACACAGCCTGCCAAAGTGATTAAGTTTTTACTGCGCTGGCACCACTGCCTCCGATTCTGCAGCGCAGTCCCAAACACTTCATCTCCGAAGGCCCCGGCATACTCTCACAGCCACAGTGCACGAGCGAGCATAAGTTGCCAGAGTTACTTAACATGTGCTGTTATGAGCCTGCCAGATTTTCAACCAGCTGATAATATTAGAGCATTTAGCGATTTTTTTTGGAGTTTGACCAAATAAGCTCAACACAGTGTAATGGAGCCCCTTTGAGCGGAATCTAAACACCTTTCTCGCAAGATACGAGCTAAGGTGCTAATGATGTGATAACACTGTTAACACTCTATCTGCCTATTGACAAAACAAATAAGGATAACACTTTCATACAGAAATTAGACAAAGCTTCTTACATGCTACTTAACAGAAAAATCTGGGTATTAAAACAGTTTGCTGCAACATCACATCTGCTATCCATATCTATGAATTCCACAAACGTCTGTCTGTCTGTATATGGAACGCATATCTCCTAAACTGTTCATCCAACCGGCTTCAAGCTTTGCCGTTTTTCTGTAAATTGCCAGAGGAAGTGCAGTGTGGAGTCTGGTGCAATTTGGACATTTTATACGTTCATTACAGTAATAAAAAGAGAATAAATAGGTGACAAGCACTCAGGGGGCAGTGGGGGCGGGGCAGTCTATGGACAGAATTAAACATCTCTTTTTCTACGTCCTTGGAAAAACTACAGCGAAAGTTGAAATCATTTTTATTTCTCGACAGAAACATTCATGGGTGCATCGGGGGTTTGAAGAGCTTAACAGACCCGAAATAGCCAACATATTTTGCATGGAAAAACCAGTGAAGTAACTTATACATGGACCACAAACAGTAATTCAGTTTCATTTAAAAAATAAAACATTTACTATAACATTTTCACTGAAGATAAACCAGGTGGGATGAACACAAAGTTTTCTGAAATCACTCTGCACCATAGACCGTTAAACTCTGCACACAGCATCCAGTGCACGAACAATAAAAAGCCACAGTATATTGTGGAGCAGTTTGAGGAGAACTCACTAATGAAAAGGAATAATTCTGAAGTAGCTCCTGAGCAGTAACACAGGCAAAGCAAACAGCCCCTTCCACACAGCCATGTTTAGAGCAGACACTGTACCACTAAAGCAAAAATAACCACTTGTCCTCTGCTGTTAAGGTGTTTGTGACCAGGCACAAGGTAAATACAGAAGCCAATGTACAAGCAGAGGTGCGTTTGCTTTCATATTTAGCTACGAGCGCAATGGTCAGACTCACCGAGACAATAAATCCACAGCCAGCCCAGAGATGGTCTCTGCAATCCCTACAATCAGGCTGCAGATAAATGGTATTTTGTGCTGACTGCATTGTCTCCTGCCTCTATTCTGGTAATCTAATGTGTGCAACATGCTCTTGGTCACCTTGACTTTGGTTGCCATAGTGCTCAACACAAACATATCCCCACCCAGAAATACACCAAATAAGGCTTGGGGGAAAAAATCTCATAATCAGACGGCGCAGAGGGAGAGGCAGATATAACCTTAAATATATTGTAAACAGGTCAAAGCTATTCCAGTGTTTACATATCCAGTGCGCGCAGGAGGTGACTGGCGACACACACGCACACAGTCTGGCTAATTAGTATACAACAATAATTGTCCTAAGCTCAGCTATTGTTGACTCAAAGAAAATGATAATTGCATGGGCATCAACAAAAAATAAATTGAAGTTCTTTAGAATGGAGAGGTCTTTCAGGACAAGTCTGTTTGTACTGAGAATGACCTTTAAGCACCTTCCTGCAACACAGAGGAATCAGGCTACAAGAAGGCAGCCGTCCTGTCTAGCTGTCGACCCCGGCAGATGTGAGTTCTGAAGAGTTCAAAAGAGTTCTGCGTGGGGGCACCGCCATTTACATAATCCTCCAGATATATTCCCCTGCAACCTAATCAAATTATTCACAAGTCTAGCCCCTAACTATGTAGACCCCGCGATACACAGCCTTTCCATTACCAGCACTGTGAGCCTTAATCGTATCGAACCAACCAATGTCACTTTTCCCTTTAGAATGGCCGACAGACGCGGCAAACAAAGCGCGCCTGTGTCTGACACACAAAGATTTCAGACAAACAACGTCTTTTCCCCCTCGTCCACTTTGTTTGCCGTTTCTTATTGTCCTGGGATTTTATTCACTTTTGAAGAACAGAGTGCACTAGGAGGAAAGAGAATTTTATCACTGGAAGTACACAATCTTAAGACAATGGGACATTATGTTCAAATGATGCTTTCAAAGGGAGTTGGTTGTTGTGGTAATTAGCGGAGCAGAGTTGGAGCTATTGAGAATAAGTTTATAAGACAACTGCAGATGACACAAGGGATTTCGATAATCATGGGGTTGGGTTCCCTCAAGGCCTAATCCGAAAAGAAGATAAACAAAACTGCTGATTCAAATATAAGTATAACAACATTTTCAAGCCTGGAAATATGACGCCTTTCTTACTTTGGTGAAATTAATAAAATTTCCATCTTGCTGCATGCACACATTGCCCCTTGTGTTCCATAAATAATGCTTAATTCAATTGGTTAGATCACGCAAAACAGCAGCATTGCGATCTATTATATTGATAAGTTGTCCCGGGTTGTTTTTACTTTTCTTAACAGAAACTGTGACAGACTTTCACAAGTTACAAATACATAAAACACAAACGTTACATTATGATAGTCATTGGATCTCACTAGCTGCTTTATCTTCTTCAGGTCTTAGAAACAACATCCCATTGTTAATCAGCCTGTTGTTGCTTTGTGTCCAATCTGCTGCCCGGGGAGGGAGTAAAGGGTTAATGGATCAGCCCAAGTTTATTTCCCATATGCGGTCAATTTTCAATGACTTCTTTTCCCACATTGAAATAAACTATTTTATGTCTCCAAATATGCAGATCATTTTGCTTAATGAAAGATGCTTGACGTCTCAGATCCAATTAATATGCAAATGCAAGTGAGGATTTATTTGTGACATTCTGTATGGGTGAGAGAAAACAAAAAGGCTTCTTAACAGTAACACTAATTGCTGTGACTGATTGTCACATATCATCATTCACTGCGAATCTTCTAAATACCAAATTCAGATAAAAATTTCCCACATGCACACCATTAGATGTATTTATTTTTGTTTGGTTTTGTTGATTAGGTGGTTTGTCGGCGTACAGTGCATCATGTCCTGTTTTGATGAGAGCGTATGCTTTACCAGCATCGTCCTAGTTTGTCTGAAGGATGGAGAAATAAAATTAACACAAACAAATCTTTTTTTTTGTGGTTCAATTTTGCACAAAAGATAAATCTAATCATTGTATTAAACAGTTTGGAACATAAACCAGTGTGTTTAAGAGGTCCTTTGTGTTTGGTGCACTTTATATACTAACTAATAACTCAGTTCCTTCGTCTGATTACTCATTACGGCTTTTTAAAAGAATACTGTGAAAAGCTTGCACTAGCCCAGTTGTAATCCCTTCATTAAGTGTCACATATACAGACTTTATGGCCTCCATGCGTCCTATCTCTGTTCTAACTCCTCAAAAAGCCACACTAATGCAATTCATCTTTGACGTGAAAAACCTTCAATCGGTGATGTATTTATCACAGTAAAATAAAATCAATAATGTAACCCAACTATTAAAATCCTTTAATGGATGAAGTAATATACTTAGCTGTTTGCATCATCCTCAAGGTTTAATGCCCAAGGCACTATAGAGAATGGGGCTTACATTTCAAGAATCATAAAACATGAGTGACACCTATTGTGACATATTGCTTCAACACACAAGCTACAGAGGGGTTTCAGACGACTTATTTGTCTTTGGTGAGATTTAAAAGTAATGACTACTGGTCAAGCGCATCTTAAAATGTGATACGAATACTGTACGTTTTAAGGTATGTATGTATTTAACCGTCGAGCCGTTAAGACTACAGCTGCTTTGTTTCCACAGGGAACCACATACACTACATTGGTCATTTCCCATTGGACAACCTCAAGCCATTTTATACAGCATTGAGCGAAGCGATGATTTAGTGCGCCCCAATTGAGAAACACTTCCGGGGCTGTAAAAACAACAATCAGCCTCTTTGAATTAAAAGGCCTTATGTCCTTTAACAACAACCAAGATGCTGACTTGAAGTAGGGTGGACGAAATAAAAAAGATCCACTGACATTGCCTTTAATGCTTTTAATCTTGTTGTGATATCTTTACAGCGTCTAACCTTGCTTTGTAAGGCAGACGAACCTCCCTGCTCGCTCCGCTGTTAGTTCAACAAACAGCTTTGGATCCAGATTTGGAAGAATCTGAGAACTCGTTTCACTATAGATATGAAACGGCCAAGGTCCTGATAATGGAAAGTGTAACTGCATTACTTTACAATATATATTAATGCCAGATTAAACCCTATGCTTGTATTTTCAATGAAAGTGGCTCAATTATTCAAAAAAACAAGCATTTGGGATAATGCTTTGAGTTTCTGTGATGATGACTCACAATAGAGTATCGTGAAAAAAAAATGAGATTTGGGGAATGAAGTCATAATATGACCAGAATAAATTCATAATATTGGGTGAAGGCATGATTTATGAGAATAAAGTCATAATTTGAGCTGAAAGTCGTTAAAAATGGGGCAGGCACTATGTTGCTATAGATTGCATAAATAACAAAATACTTGTTTTAGGTCATCAGCGCCACATTATCATAAGTATCTGAATTTTAAAAGTGTTTGTGTAAGAAAGGTATACACAGACTTAGACTCTTTTGTCGAGGATGTTTGGTTATTGTTACATCTGGATGATGTCAAAGGGGTTTTGGAATCTCTCAAGGAAAACATTTTTCACTTCAAATTATAACTTAATTATTGAATTATAGCTTTATTCTCGTAAAATAGCATTATTATTCTCTAAATCTCTAACTCACTAATACTCTGTTATTACATCACCAACATTTTATTTTGTTACAGGGCACAGAGCTTACTGACAAGCGACAATTTGCTCCAATATTTAATATAATAATAACACATGGATAAATATATGAGAATATATCACACTTCTTTAATAACAATGTATCTAATTCATCTATAAAAAGACAACCGACCAAATGTGGATTATATTGAGTAATTTTTACAAGTTTGTGAGTCACAACATTGTGAGCTATTTTTGTGAGGTAGTTTAATATGTGCAGTAATGTGAGATTCATCGATGTAACAGACTGATGCTACTTTATAGTAAAATGTCAAGATGTCCGCTTTTAAGCTCCTCATGGAACCATTGACTCACAACTGATCCGACGACGACAAACACTTTTCAGGTTGCCAACGATTAACCATCGAACAACAAAGCTTATTGATGGAGTCTCTTGTTTAATCAAACTCTTCTTTTTTCTAATCCACAGTGATCCAACACATCTCAGCACTTAACATGAAATCAAATTGGTGACAGGTTTAATTGAAATTCAGCTATCGAGTATCAGGAGTCAGGTTTCTGATGCTGCTTCTTAATCATGCAAAGTATAAAATTAGATACTACATGTCAGCAAAATGACTGTACTGCACGGTACACATGCAACACTAGATGATAGACCAAACATATTCATACCCAAAGCTTAACAAAGTCCTGAGCAAACGTATTGCTTGTGTCTGAATCTGTCAGTGTTTGTGTGTGTACTTGACGTCTGTTTGCATGCCGACCTAGCTTCAGATTGCTGTTTGAGGATGTAATTGCTCTGCTCCTCTCCTCCTCGGAGTGGCCCAGGATGGATCTGCGCGGGCTGTTTAGCAGTCAATGGCCGGTGCAGATTGTAAACAGATCTCCCATGAATTGCGGGTTTAGCGGTTTTGTGAGTCTCCAAACAAGGTTCTACAGATAACACCATTCTCTCCCAGACAAAATCAGCCACTTTGCTGCAAGGGTGTGATTTGAGAGGTGCCAGTCAATGTGATTGACAGAATTAATCCCCCACAGGAACAAATAGGAGGAGAAAACAAACCGTGCCCTTATAGAAAACATGTCCCTGTTTAAATCCTACTTTGGTAAATATTTCACCTATCTAACTGCACAGTTAAGAACAGTGGAGGTTATTAAGTAATTAAGCTGCATAATTGACCAAATTAAAAACAACACACACACACACACACAAACACACAATGGAATATAGGACATAATGCAGGAGAAGGTTGAACTCCTTCGCCTTAAACACATACAACCCCAAACGGAGCGAGTGAGAATAAACATGCACATACGTGGTCTCTACCTTATATAATCATGAAGTTTGGCAACTTAAATTATACTGTTTCCATTCACTTTCTAAATCCATCCTTAATTTGTGTGCTGTCACCCTGATTAAGACACAAGACTGTTGCACAGATGTGACACACAAAGCACACAGTGACTTTTTAATTAAACATTAAGCTTTCCTGGCCGGTAGGAAAGCAAGTCATCAAGCATTAAACACACATATTAATTTTCAAAGAACCGGTGGTAATGGGAACATCTCAGGGACATTGATGCTAACTTGCCTGAAGTTGACAGGGCAGCAATCTGAAACACAACACTTAACTGTGTAAGCCAGAAAAACTGTTTTTTATCAAATACTTTAAACATGATGAATGTACAGTAGCCCTGCATATTGCAATATTTGATATGAAGTCATGAGGCAAGCCATGTCTGAAGACGGAACCGGTGAGTATTTTCACTTCTTCCGGGGACACTGTGGTAGCTGTGATAAGGCTGATGACACAACCAAGACAAATACTGCAGATCCGTGGAAACTCAACAGTGCAATTCAGTTTCCACAGTCGATTTGACAAGAGTAAAGAAGAAAAAGAGTCTTTTACTGTAGAAAATTAGATTACACACCGAAATATCGCCCCTTTGATACGGAACTATTTGATGCTATTTGGATTGTTTCCAATTTCATAATTATATTTGATAAAAGGCTAAGTGGCGTCTTGGTCAGATTATTTTATTAACTGTTAACGTACTGTGGTGGTTTCCTCAGTGATGACGACCCGACAGCAAAAACACAAGTGAAAATTCTTATAACTAATGATGTGACAGTTTACAAAAGCATCTATTCATTACCTTTACCAAGGAGGTTGTGTTTTTATTGCTGTTAGCAGAATTACATTGAACCTTGGTGGAGTATAGGCCCAGGAAGAACCCATTAACTTTTGGAGCATTTAAAATAAAAAAATGTCACCTTCTTTAACATTAGGATATTTGGGTATTAGCTTTGGAGTAGGTATGCAAGCTTCATGTGCCCTTATAGTTTTGTTAATTATTTGATTCAGACAATGGAATTGACCTGATAAATAAGCATTGCAAAAAGTAGAGATGTTCCGTACAATACTAGCATCAAAAATGCCAGTTTGGAAGTGATGAATAAAATTACTGGAATAGTTAGAGCAACAGCTAACACACAACAACTAGCAAAACCTAAAATAATAAGTGTGTTATTTATAATGTACATATATGTTGTTGTATAGAAATTTTATGTCTAGGAGACCGCATTGCAAAAGCAACCAGCTAATGTGACATGAATTTCATCATCTGTCCATAACCATGAGAGTTCACATGGATAATTCACAGGCTTAAACAAAGATTATACATTGTCTGTGCACATGCAAACATGTTTGCCTATGCAGACACCATATGAACAGAATTGGGTGAATGTTTGCAATCCTCTCCATTAAACACATACACGTGAATGACTGTACAAGGTGGAACTTGGGTACTATAAATCAAAAACAATAACAGGTTTTGCTAAAACCACAAACAGTACAGCGAAGAACTTCCTCACACAGACTCACATGTCCAAATGACTTTTAAGAACTGGCACCTAATGATAGAGGTAGTCTATATTGTACACGTACAGCAGTCCCACAATTCCAGTGATCAGTGAAAACACAGATGGAACAGCAGCACATACTCTATCATTTTTTCCTTATAAATGTTGTAAAAATGGCCCATAATGGCAGGGAACAAAGAGGATATTCCCCGTGTTAGAGCTAACCCCTCACTGATGTCCCGGTGACTTGGCCAGCCACTCTCCCAAGGCCCTACTCCTTGATTAAACGCATAATCCACTACTCCCCATCCCCAATGATTTAGTGTGCCTTTAAATCAGCTTGCGCACACATAAAAACCTCAAATAAAAATCACCAAGAAAAACCATTGCACTCTAACTGTTCTATTAAAATGATACCCAGCCCAGCCTTTCTTCTCTGCAATACCGTTTATTCCACATGAATGCATATCTTCATTTTTTTTCATAGGTATGCATATAAAATATTCAAAGTTTAAAATGTCACAGTTGAAACATCAAATGCAGGAGTCTCTCATTAATCAGCGGGGATGGGGGTTCTCTTTTAAGGTTATAACCCTTTGAAAGAGCAAAAATTACATTTTTGACCTTGAAGATGAGACAAACTCATAAACGTAAAATAATTTGCAGTTTAAAGGGGAAAGAGATATCGTTACCTCAGCCAGCAGTGCTCTGGGTTGGCGGGGGGAGACCAAACAAGTCTCATTTTCATATTTACATCCAAGCTGTTGAGATTAATTTGAAATCACATCAAGTAAAAAAAAGAAACAAAACTCAGAGAAAACATCAAAAGGGGCAACTGTCAAACTTCAAATCCATGCGGGCCTAGCTATCTCCAATGTGTGCAACACAGACTTTTTTCTTACAGTTTTATTAAATGGTGCATGACATTTTCATTACTCAAGGAAATTAAATTGACTAATTTTCTTACAAGCCCTGTACGTCTGCTATTTTAGGGAGGTGCACAGAGGAGAGCAATTGTTTCAACACCTACACAAAAGAAATGCAGGCGTGCACGTGCTCTCAGAGGAAAAGTGATTTCAAAGACTTATAGGAAATTTGTTCTCTTAATGAGGGAATTTAGAGTTCGGATCTTCTTCCTAAAATGCGGTTTTGATCTTGTGCCAGAGTGTTGATTTGTGTTCATTCACAACAACATAAACACCCGCATTTACAGGGAAAATGAGAAACTGTTATTTAATGGCGTGGGAAAGAGAATTATACTCCCAGAGACCCAGTGATTCAAACTGAACAACAGAGTCAGTATGAGTTTAGTTCAGGTTCATGATCTAACAGAAAATAAAACATACACATAATAACAAACATTAATTGAATCCGTACATTTCAAAGATGTATCTTTTTTGGGGAGAAGAGTGTGAGTGTTTTTAGCATCCGAATGCCACAATCGCCAAAAATCCTTTAAAATCAGAAATTCAAATTGCACACGTGGGTCAAGACATGTAGAGACGACTCAGAGCAGAAGAAGTGAAGCTCTGCTCCGAGACAGAGAAGACATCTGAGGCAAATATGGAGTCAGCCAGGACTTCAACGTCGCCCCTCCTCTGGAGATGAAAAGGCTGATTACCTTCACCTCTCAGGGGTGTAAGCCACATGGCTGACAACATCATTGGAAAATAGACTACTGGGCTCCTTTGGGCCCTATAACCGCTTACATTTAATGTGGTGGGGGGACTTCACACTAAAAAGGAGGTGACACCACAGCCATACTCATATTGTTGAATACATTATGAAGGAAACCACTTATTTCTTGTTGTTGGTCGTGATGCAGTAAGCGCGATCAAATATACTGGAATAAATTGGCTGGTGTTTGAGTTAAAAAGCACAGCTTTTTAACTCAAACCAGCTTGACGATAAGCACACTTATCGTCAAGCTGGGTTCCGTTTTTCAATGTTCAATAGAGCGTGTGGTTTTATTTTTATGTATCATAGGCAGGAGGATTTCTGTCATATTTTTGTGTTTCTCCTGTGGTTGATTCATATTTAGCATTCTGCCGTTACCTGTAACCCAAACAAAGCCTTTACAGAGATACCCTTAGTGGATTTTTTTACTGAATTCTGATAATAACACTTGCTGCTTAGAAATGGTACGAGTCGAAGACTGTGTACAGAGATGGACAACACGTCTCCATTTCCCCCTAGTATCCAGAAATCAAGCCAAAATACACCAGATTTGACTCTGTGCAATAGCGATTGGAGTATGGAGCTGCAGTAGTGAGGTCTCTGCGATAAACTTGCCCAGCCAATAATGAGTCGGGTTCAGTTGTCTATAATAATAGTTTATATACATGTCTTTTTTTCTTTTTTTGGGGGGGGGTCCATGTCCCAACAGCTAACATGGAGGATGCAGGGATTATGGCCTCTATTGCAGCCAGCCTCCAGATCCTTTTGTGAGGAGCTGTCATGTTGTCCATCTTTATTTACAGTCTATGCTGTGAGTGAATGCACCCAACAATTTGAAGCTATAAAATCTCAACCAAATTGTTTTTTAAGTCCCCCACACTGTATCAATGACACATTTCAAATGCCATCGGGTAAAAAAATGGCAATTCCAAAATGATATCCCACTAATCCTTTGTTGAATAAGCTGGGACCCTCTGTATGACCTCTGAGTTCGTCATCAGAAAACCACAATTTACTGGCTGCCTGAACTCTATTTCAAAGGTTAGCGAATTAACTTAAACTTACTTACAATGCTATTAAAATGCTGAGCTCTTTTGTTGTGGCAGTAAATTAATTTAAAACCTCAGCGATTTGAAATATTCGGAGACATGTCAGGGGGGAAACATAAAAAATAATAAAAAAGAAAGGCAGAAGTGAGGCTTTCTCAATGCTTTTGGCTTGGCAAATGCTTCTCTTGAATGATGAGAAAAAGAAATTGCGCTTAACCAAAAACACATGGTATTTCACTGGAGAGGAAGCCTTCATAAGAGGATCATGGCTGCGTAATAAACGGAGACAGGAAAAGGGCACGTGTGGCGGTTTGGGTGGATGAGGAGTTTTTCTACTGCGAGATGGAGCCAAAGTCTTTTTTTTTCTATGTGTGAGCTGAAGTGGAGACTTGCTCAACCTCTCTTGATCTGCGCAATGAAAACTGAACACTCCAACACACACACACACACACACACACACACACACACACACACTGAGTCATCTACGTAAAAGTGAGTTTCTCACAATTCTATATTTCCTATTCGTCGCGTGTGTCTGTAATTATCACTATCAGATTGGATGCCCATGTTGTGCCCTGTGCAATTTTGTCATTATAATTAAGATTTCTTGATCTTGTCTCTATGTTCTTCTTGACATGATTGCTGAAGGGAAAAGTGTCCAAGTTTAACCATTGCACACATCTACTTGCCCACTGGACAATATGTTGATGGGCTGATTGCATATACTGTTTATGTTTTTCTTTAGTAATTGAACATCAAATCTCAGATCTCATCGGTACATTCTAGCTCTATTTGTATTTTTTTTATACATGATTTAGTATAGGCAATGAAAAATAACTGTATAGCACATAATAAGAGGTAAAGCGGTAACCTTGGTCATTTTGGGTCATTTTGCTTGCCGGTGTCAATTTTGTATGTGCTCTGCACTCTGGCATACATAGGTCTGTGCCGTAATCACAACAACAATCTTTTACAGATTGCCCATAATTAGAAAAGCTCCTCTCCAAACCAGCTCCATGTTAAGAGCATGATTGCAGCCAAATTGAGCAGTAATTTGTACGATGTGGATGTGGGTGCAGCGTGAGGGGAGAAGTCTGATGGTTTAATGCCATCAGGCCTGGCTCGCCAGCCTCACTCACACTGAGCACACGGATGTTTGGATCAGGCCGGGAGAAGAGCCTCTGTATTGCATCATGGTGAAACAGACATCAAGCTCATTAAAAAGTCCAAAAAAAAGAGGGAAAGAAGGCAGAACCAGTTTACAGGTTTTCTGTCCTGAAGAACCCCAGGAGACCCATCATGGATGCTAATGGTTTCACTTGCCCCACTATTATACAAAAACCTAAACATCACCTGGCTGCCTGTGTGTGAAGGAACAGATGCACTCATTATTATTCCACGAAGCTTATCAAGGCCATGCTACTGAGAGGTCCAATAAAAACTGTAGCACAGACACAGCATTTATTCTCGACTCAGGGATATTTATACATAGCAAAGTCTTTTTTTAACCTGGATAAGAACTGTGCAACTTAATCATGACCTCTGATACAATTAGATCCCACTTTTCACAGTGGCTCACGGGAAAGGACACTACATCAGGACTTCTATTCAAGGTCTAATGACTTTTCCTGTATATGCAGTCATACTACCAGAGACCTGTTTCCTGATTTTGAGGTTTAACATATGTGATGCATTTTGAGTAGGCTTAGTGCAAATCATTTTGCCAGTAATTAAAATGTTATATTTCATATTATAGTATAATTAATCAGCTTACATTTACAGATTTTATGCAATCTACAGAAAACATCCTGGAAGGTTATGAAATCAAAAACTATTCAAAATCTGTTCTGGATAATTGTAAACAACCTGTATGTACTTATATAATAATGTTTTGTTTATGTTAAATGTATTTTAGTGTAAAAATACACATTACATAACTTTTAGTGATTTAAAAAGTAGTAGAATCTTAGTACCAGCTTAGAAAAGTGGTAAAGCCATAAACAGGTTGGAAAATACTGGACAGTTGATGCTCTGTATCAGCAAAGGTATGTTTTTCACCAACTGTAATTACTGCTGCCAATCCAGAGTGATTTTATAATTCCAAAAATCCTGACACTTCACAAAGACTCTATAATTGCATCAGTGCGGCCTTTCACACCTCAGGTCTATTAATTATTTTCTTCCAAGGACCTGTCTCGAAATATATCTGGGTTTTTTTCCTGAACCCAACCTCATGAGAAGATGTGGAATTTTTCATGAAAACATGAAAAATATCCTCATGAGATCACTGCTTGCTTTCCTCTCCCGCCTGCCCTAAGAAACGTCCCATAGTAGAGCAATGACGTGGTGCTAAAAACACAGCAAAGCTTCAAGAATTTCAGAAATGGATGGAGAGAGGAGGGTTTACAGTCCAACAGGCAGAATGTAGAGGAGTAAAGGTCGAAACAAGCACTTTCAACTACAGTATGAAACTTCAGGAGGGAATAAAAGTGACTAAAAGGAATACAAACTGGTCAAGCATGAGCTGCTTGAACGCAACACGCAGAGCACAATTTGTAATACTTTCATTTTGTGGACAAGCAGCATTAAGAGCAGCTTGGGCCACATTCTTCTGTTTGGACAAATCTGACACCACAAGCAAACTAGCCAAGCTTGAACCCGACAAGCATTCTGGTTTTTGGTGTTCAAACCCGATGTGGTTAACATTATCTGCAGTGAGATTGTTCAACATGACCGACCTTACCTGAACCTGATACCATGTTAATGTAAACCTGGCCTGGCACAGGGTTGTGTCGGTCGATGCTTATTTCCCTGGAAAACATGAACTCTTGTTTTTAGGACTCAAATAATACAGAGCTTATCTCACAACAATGCAGACATATTGAAGGACTTCAAACACTACAGCTCAAAGAGAGAGAGCACCAATTTCTGTTTCCATATGAAGAGCAACAAATAGCTTAGACGAGATGTTCATGTTGGGTCAAGACATTGCCGTCTAACTGTTAAATATCAAGTCACATTTCAAATAGGCTTTTGTATATCATATATTTACTGGATGAGTTTGTTTTTATTTTCTGAGTCTTGTGTGTTACCATGATAAAATATGGCCCTGCTGGCACTACCACTGAGTCACAAAACTGTACAGGTGTAATTGTACAGTTGAGTTTAGATATGGGTGTGGTTGTCTATGACAACCAAGTATCCATGGGTGTGATACCAACACAACATGGTCTCTGGTATTTATTTTTTCTTATTAGTGTGAAAACCAAGAACTGGCTCAACAGGCTGGTTTTCTACAGAAAACTCCCATTGAAAAAACAAGTTTAACTGAAGTTGGTGTAACAGGTGTGAATCCTTCTCTTATAGTCATCAGATCAAATAGAAACCAATCAAACATGCAATGAAAAGTACACATGAATACACAGCGACTTTTTATCTCCAGAGTGAATCTTTCTGCCTATACTGCAGCATCTTGTCTTGACTTGGGGGAATTATACAGAAATGCAACATCAAAATAAATAATAAAAATAATAATTAATGTTGCTGTTTTAACTTTGCTTTTATGACCTGCAGTGTTTGCAAATGTATTTTGCTGAGTGATTTATATAGCCTGTTAAAATCTGTATTTGTGCTAAAGCAGGTAATGCGCTTTGTATTCGTCAGGAGCGAAATGCAAATTGCTCTTTTCAGATGATTTTTACCCTTCAGGTGTTTATGAACAAAGACTTACGGCGTGGCATTAATTCACATAACAGGAGGTCTAATGACATCACTCTGAAATAAAGTTCTTTAGTACACTGCTTTCGAGCCAAGTGACAGCTTCAAATCTGCTCACTTAGGAAAATTGATGAGCTCCATTTCCAAAATGGTGCCCTTGACAGACATTGAAATGATGGCAAGCGTTAAGTTTTATGTGATGTAGTTGACTCCAACATAACCATACTACAAGCTCTGATCAACTAGTCAACCCATGACATCCCCAGAAGCTGCTGATATATTTTTCTCTGTCACGCAAAGACGCTCGGTTTTAAGTTCAGCCTGTCTTCATGAAATAAGAGACCCTATTGTGCTAAAAGTTGGATGTCCATTTATAACTTTTAAGAAGTGCCACAAAAAAGGATCTCGTGGAGAAAACAGCAGTTTACTTAGTTCAAAACTTTCATCCCTTGATTGTTTTGGATACACAAGTGGGACACAGTGGGGACACAAGAGGAAGCGGCAGTGGCAAAATAATATTTAAACAAAAAGACAAACATAAAATATTTCTGCAAGATGCTAAAATCCCTGTAGAGCACCAAAAGCATGGGGCTTAAAGATTTACTGCAGTCCTCTTATCTTTCATTACTGACGACTGGGAAGAAAGGCAGACATATTCTACTTTCTGCATTTCTGTTCTGATCCCAGTCCAACTCCGTTAAACAATTGTGTTTCAGAGGATGCATCAACTTCATTCTCTGAGCACTGCTTGGATATAGAGAAGGAGAGCGCAGACTGTCTCTGAAATTAAGTTCTTTAAGACCATCTTTACCCTCTTCTTTTCTTAATAAGAGATCTGTTTCGTTTTGTTGTTTTTTTCTCATAAAGCTGTGCAACGTATGAAAGCGCTGGAATGAAAGCCAGCACAATAGCATTACAGAACAAAGGCAGGAAGGAGATTGAGGGGAAAAACAAGGGGAAAATGGCATCATCTCTAAACTTAATGAAACAGCATCCTTTCATTTTTTTCTGGTAATTATAATAAAGATGGAAAAACATAATAAACGTCTCCCTGCCCCCACCTGCTAACAGTAATTATAATAGACTCAACAATAAATGGTAAAGCAGCACAGAGCTGCATCTTGGGAATTCTCAGGGGTCTGTGGATTAGCTTGAAAAGCCTGAATGATTAAAATACACTAATTAAAATTTTGTGTTCCTTGGTAACTCGTCTTCCAAGGCCCCTTGTGCTGGCAAAATGGGAATAAATGCGACAAAAGCAAATACTCTTTTGGACCTGAATAAATAAACAAGTCTAATCAACTTAGGGTTTTTACAGTGAGTTACATGGAAAAAAAACTTTCTTCATGACCTTTCCTAAAATTTGCTGCACTTTTCATCCGTCGGGGCGATAGCAGGGGTATTTTTGGACTATGTTTTTCTAATCAAGCGAGACTAAGGAGGCTCCAGACAGGTTGGACGTCCTATCACACTGCTTTTGATCAGGCAGAGCAGACACGTAGTGACTTCTAATTGTTATTTAGACAAAGTTTGACATCAGTGGACAAAGGATTTTGTGGATTTTCTGTCTAGAAACTGAAGCTGCTCTCTTTGTGGAAGAATTATACAGTAACACTGCTGCTGCTACATATTGCAGACTATGCCATACTTTACTGACGTGGACGTGATGAATACATTTTAGATTCTACATAATGCCTGGTATTTACCATAGGTGGGATACAAAAGACAAGTGTGTGCTTGTTTTAAACTCCGAGGTGGGGTTAATCTCTAGTTAAAAGATCAGACGGGGAGGGATCAAAGCAGCGGAGGTTACGATCAAATAACCCCGTGTAATCTACACAGGAACCAATGTCACTCCTTTTGTGTTATGATTTAAAACAGGCAAATTTATACAAGAAAGATGTTTTTAAATCAAATTAGTTGTGATAAAGAGGATTTTTTTTTGCCGAGCCTCTTCCCATGATCCCCCTCTACAAAAAGCGTAGACTGAATCCTATGATATTCTGCTGTCTATGCAAATAATGTCAAAGAGTTGTTTAAAGTCAGCAGGGACAACATTGTGATATAAAAAAGGGATTTTCTACTTCACAGTAGACTTATTATCTTTTATATGCTGTGGCAGCACTACTGAAAACCTAAAGGTAAAATGAATGTATTAATATTGTGTTCGGCAACTGATTTTCTTTTTTTCTTTTTCCGAGGGAGCCAGTATATCAAAAATCAATTAGCTTGTTATCACTATTTTGTCAAAGAATTGACACCACAGGCACACACATAGAAATTAACACGGAGGTGCTGTACTTAATCTGGCTGGCAGAGCTGCTCTTTGTAATAACCAACACTTTTCCTGACATTCCTGCCTGTGTATATCCCCAGTAAAACACACATCATGTGCTCTGTACCTGTCAGACAGTTAGGCCTTTGGCTGTCGTGAATCCAGTCTGGTCACTGGGAGTTGGCCCCTTTCTGCCTCGGTGTCAAAACAGAGCTGCGCTTCAAAAATGCTGTAATCCCTGCCGGGATTACCGAAGAGACTGAAAAGATTCAAAAAGCCTGCTTACAAATTTAATTACCTTTGCAGTTAACCAGAGCTTAGCAGCCAATGACCTGATATTTCCACTGAAGACTGGCTAAGGGAGAATGGATTGGAGATGGCGGGGCCGAGTGGGCCACAGAGACTGGCAAGTGTGGCAATCCGGGGCGGCTCAGAGCCATCCGGTGGGCATACTCAGTGCCAGCCAGGGCAACAACAGCACACATGTGGCCCTATCTTCTGCTGGAGTGCAAATTAGATACAGTTGATTAAAATATCGAGTCATTTCACAGTCACTGTTGGGGGAATAAAAGGACTGCGAGAACTGGAAATGTGCTGTGGTGTGTGAACGTGTTTGTATGTATGAGACAGACAGGGAGAGAGAGGAGGGAGAGGGGGCGGGGGGTTCTGCGGAGACAGGGGAGAAAGACCGAGCTCTCTTAAATTTGAACAATGAACACATTTCTCATTTATATAGATTCCCTTTGACAAATATGCCCTTTCCCAAAGGACAACTTTGAGACACCTCTACTTGCAATAGCAAAGAATTCTCAGTGATAAATCAGTTGACTTCACAACAGTATAACAAGTGTTGGGGAGAGCAGCGGTGTGTACTTGTGCTCATGAGCCGCATGTTCCACAGACACCGTTTAACAACTCTGCTCCCTCTTCTTCCGTTTTGACTTCAGTAAGAAAGAAAATTCCAAGTTCTTTGTTCACCCAAAAAAGTGAGTATGACTTGTGGTATAAAAACTTCTGCCTCGCTGCAATACAACAAAAGAAAATTAACACTTTGGGGTTGCCCTGGAAACCTAATTGCATCACAACACCGCGCACAGGAGCCAAAGTAACTGAATTTTGATGAAAAGGCGGTGATAATTTACGGCATTGAGAAATTAGTTGCCGTGGCGACGCGTTAATTACATCTCAAATTAACAATGCAAGTGTAGTGAAATTAAATATAAATCATATTTTCTGCATAAATTACAGGGGTTGATTAGTGCGGGCGCCAGGAGAGAGAGGTTGAGATTCCAGGGGCCTGTCACATCCCCCTCCCTCCTTCTTCATCCCTCCTCCCTCCCTCTCTCTCTTTCTCTCTCCCTCCATATCCTGACTGGTTCATTTAAAGACAGGGACTGGATTACACCAGAGGACCCAACTCCACCTGAGCATGTTTGCATCTTTACAATAAATGAATCAATGCATGGCAAGTGGTAGCTGACCTCGCATATTAGTGGATTTGTCCACAAACTTGTTTTTATTTGACAGTACACGTTTTTTGTTTTTTTTTCAGGCTGGTGTGCACATCTGGAATACTATAGAACTGCATGTGTATATTTGTGCAGTTGGAATAATAATATTGATATTAGGTACAGTGTGTGTAAGTGTGTGTGTGTGTGCGTGTGTGTGTGTGTGTGGGTGATTGTGTGTGTGATTGTGTGTGTGTGCGCGCGTGTGTGTGTCTGTGTGTGTAGGCAACTCAGCATTTTGAATCTATACACTTGTGTTCTATGTAGAACTTTCTCCAGCTCTGGTGCTTCTCTTTTAAGTGCTGCATGATACATTTATAAATGTCAGGTTAAAATCTAATTAAACCAAGTCTTATTAACACAGTGTTAGTGCATAAGAAAGATTGCATTTAAACTATTAAAGTCCAGGCTTTCAAACTTCAATGGTGTGGAAAGTGTACACCAGAGCACATTTACGGTTTTCTCTGCATCTGCAGTGTCTCCACATGCTACATCCCATTGTGTGTGTGATGGAGGATGTGTCCCGGTGGGTGTTAAACTGTTATCTGCGGTTTGTGTAGGTCCAGGAAAGACAGGAGAAGGGAGAGAGAAAGCACAGCGGAGAGAGGGAGAAGTAAGTCTCTCCTCCCCACGATCCCTCATGTGGCCCAACTTCCCTTTAAGCATCACAAACAAGCCTCAGGAGTGATGTCAAGGAGGGAGGGCGGGTGGTCGGGGGTGCTGAGCCGAGAGAGAAAGCTGAGCGCAAACACAACAGCAACAGGAACCAACTTGAGCAGTCTAAATTATTCATACACCAGATGGATACATTTCCCTAGGATTTCACACTAAAACGCAGCTATTCAGCTTCCCCTCGCGTTACTGTCTATTCAAGGGACGGCGCCAGGAATCAAGATAACTATCACTTTATCTAAACCGTTTCATGTCTGATTCATATCAACTTTGAAGAGTGGAAGCCCCTCGACACCGTGATCTCACGTTTGTTCTGTTCCACAGGCACAGTGGAGGGGGAACATGTTCTCTTCCCTCTATCTTCAAAGAAGTAGGCACTGCTATGACCTTGTCTGAAGGATATTATACAAATCAAAGGCTCCTTAGAGACGCATGTCATGTATATCACTGGCTACACCTCACACGCTTGATGTGTGCTTGTATTCAGCCCAAAGGTGCTGGGATCAGGGGAAAAAATTACAGTTATCTTATCGACGTACAGTGGTATTTTGTACCACTGTACCGACCCTAATCCCAATCATTTCTGAACCTCAAACAATCCTGTGTGTTCAGGGGAGTTGGAAACGTCACTTAAGACCAAATCGGTTTTATAATATCATGTCTTAATACAAATATTAATTTGATCAATAGGACTGAGTTCTTTTTTATCATACAAAACTGTGATTCACCTGAGTCAGATATGGGGAAATATAACCATTTCGATAAGATAACTGTAATTTTTTCCCCTGATCCCAGCACCTTTGGGCTGAATCCAAGCACACATCAAGCGTGTGAGGTGTAGCCAGTGATATACATGACATGCGTCTCTAAGGAAATATAACCATTTAAGGTGAGATAAAAGTAATTTAGTCACTTGGTGATTTTTTATTGCTCAAATACACTCACCTTGAATCAGAAAAATGCATTAATAAACTAGAATTGTACTCAGTAGAGCGTATAACTCCGCCAAGGCCCAACAGTCCCCTTCAATGAAAACAACCTCACAGCTAAGGCCTCATTACATGTCTATCAGCTAGACACAGGTTTCTAACTGTATTTGTTACCATGCAGTAGCTGATAAAAGTCTACACACTTAAAAATCCACTAGACCCAGATATTTATTGAGATAGAGAATTGATTTCTGATATTTTCATTAAGATTCACAGATAATTCTCAGGGAATTCAATGAAAATGTTGAAAAACGCGATGTAAAATAAAGTGAAATAAAAATCCCCGATCTATTTAGAGTGTCTTTTCCTAACCCAGACTGCATCCTTCCACCACTTTACATCTTAATCTGTACAGTAATTTTGTGTAATCCCGGTAACAATTACATAGACAAACAAACCAGAAGGGCACACAGTAGAGGGCAGACCCCCGCCAAGGCCCGATAGTCCCTTTATGAAACCACATTGAAATTCACTTGATTCGTATTTTGATATGGATCTGCACCAAATTGCTCACACTCAAAATATCAACCCCCATTTAAAAATGTGTTCTATTGAAAAATTGAATATTTAAAGAAACTATAGGAAAGAACGAAAGAAAGAAACGCAACAAATACATAACCTCCTTAGTGGAGATAATAAATAGTATTGTACATTGTTCTCCATTTAAAGTGTAACAGTGCTATGATTCCTGGGGACAATAATGTGAGTGTTTTGAGTTGTTTGACAATAAAAACACCTTTTTACAAACTCTGTGACCTTTAACGGAATCTCGGCTAAATAAAGCTCACATTTTCCATACACTCGTGTAACCATGACACCCACCATAATAGATGGGTGTTGATACTTTAATGCCCGAGCTTGTCAATGGATGGATTATCGTTCTGTACACTCCCATGAGAAATATTCCTAGCTTATTTCACAATGCACGCTGAAATTCAAAGACTCTGTGTTTATAACAACTTGATGAAGCTGACGGCGCCAAGTTTTAATATATGAAAACAATCAACACAGCCATTCATAAAGAAGATCTCTGGCTGCTGTCAGTGAAGGATTCATCTTTCACATGTGGCGCACTTATTCGAAAGTTAATATTATGTTTACAGTATTTCTCCTGCCGCAGCTATTAGTAGGCAGAAAAACTAATCATAAATGTCTGCCAACTTATCCGCCCCTGTAATAATTACTGTGTGGTGTGTGGCATCACACTCCCACAACCACCCCCTGTCAACAAATTCAACTTTTAACACAAACCGCCCCGCCTCATTTCACAGAAGTAACTTCCTGCACTGGGACAAGAAGGTTAGGGTGACCTCGGTCCCTGGGGTGCTCCGCTGCCGATCCATTTGTGAATGAAGATGACGACTTATAAAAGGACAAGGCATCATTAAGAGAATTAGTAGCCTTTCCAGTTTTTGCACCACCCCCCACTGGAAGTAATTCTGATGCATTTATACAGAACTGGAAGTGCTTGAGAGTGGGAGGGGCAGCGATTTAATGGTCCAATAATGTCTAAGCTAAAGCATAGTTGTCCTCCCAAGATGGTACAAAAAAGTAACACGCTCACACTGACCAGTTGGGCGATTTAAGAGGCAGTTAAGGAGGGATGATTTAAAAAAGGATGCACCTCAAGCTCCAATACATTTAGTCAAATGCATCTCTATACAATAGAGCAGGCACAATGGATAAACTGTCCACATATGAATGGATTCTATCAAAATACCACATGTCAGTGGGTGACACTTTAACGAGAGATGGTCAAATGACATTTATTTAAGTGGCATATCTTACGCAGTAGATAGAAATGGGAAAGAAAATGGAAAAGGTCAATAAAAACAAGCCAGGGACCTTGATATCAAGCTGTAAAGAATGTGTTTGACATCTTTCCTCATTTGTCTTTTTCCATCCTCCTCCGCTGTTCATTCCTCCCCTCACCTTTCAGGTTACAGTATCGCAAAGCGCTAAAAGTCTGGCAAACGCAGCAGGCCTTCAAGGCATCTCAGCATCCATCATCCTTTACTTATGTCACCGGCAGTCGAGGCGCAGGTGTGGCCCCCCCAGCATCACGCAGACCATTTCTAAAACATGTCACCACTTACCTGTCACAGGAAATAGGAAACACCTTTGGCTGTGATATTTGGTTTGATAAGCCAGATAAAATCACTTTCATACGCGGTGAGTTCTCTTAAATGTCAAATATACTGCTGTGTGAAAAAAAAGACCCTCCTCACAAGTTTAAATAAACCCTGCAGGATAATGCTGGCTCTCCTGGGGGAACCAAAAGCTGATGGCTTTGAAACAGGAGGGAAGGTATTTTCAGCCGAGCTGCCCAGCATGAGAGATCCTGCATGTCTCACAGCTGAGCTTGTTTTATTGAAAGGTTGTTTGAAAGGCCCTGAACCTAAGAAATCGGTGGTCATGTTTGTTTGGCTTAAAAGGGAGTAGCATTTAAAAGCTTCACAAAAAAGAGCAGTGCAAATAGAAAAGAAAATGAGATGGGCGAGTGCCCATAGCAACTTGGAAACATGCGTAGGGAAGATTTGTAGAAATTAATAAAAATGGCCTCAATAAAGCTTCTATTACAGCCTGCTACAAATGTGCAGAGCACAAGCCGAGTTCAACTGCACTGTGCAAATAAGTGGCAGAACCAGTGCTGTTATCAGGTAATGGAGTCAGAGGAAGAGAGAGGGCCTCGGTGAACTTGACACTCCCATTAGGCCCCTACTGGAAAGTGCAGTATTTGATCAGGAGATGGGAATTGAGAAAAAATGAACTGAAACTAGATCCCACATGACTTATTTTCCTGTTGGCTCTCAGCTTTAGGTGTCACTCAGACTTAATAAAGCTCTCCCATTTTCATTTTATCACAGAAAATAGACTGGGCAAAAATAAAATCAGTCGGTTTTGCCTTAATGGAGAAAAGTAATGGCGGGGTGAAACTGACACAACACATTTTATCCATAGTAATACTATCAAAATGAAAGCATATTCACTTCTGGTGTTTTCCAGGAATCAATTCAAACTGAATATTGGCCTTTTTCACAGAGTTTATTTCATAATGGTTCCAACAAATACAGCACTCTGGCAACAGCCTGTCACCTCGGCTGATACCAACACAGCTATTTCCCCCTCTAGAGTTACAGTGTTCTCCAGCCCACACTGTAGCTCCTCCACCAACCTATAACTCTTATTTTATTTCCGCACTTTATACATTAGAGGTACATTACACCCATCCCAGTAGATAGGATGAGTCCACTTTTACACCCAGGTGTTACATTGCAAGGTTAGGTCATTTGGATGGCTGTGACCTTTGATGGCTCCATCTTCAATGAAAATGATCTGGTGATCTCCGCATTGACATGCACACAGATGCCCTTGTGCTGAACATTCACACTATGGTGATAAGGCCAGAGCAATTCACTCAGGAGACATTATGGAAATATTCATTTGGAAATTACGAATTATAATTAGGAGGCCACATTTCCTTGTCGTAGGAATGATGGGGTTTGCATAGTTTCACAGGGGTAAGGCTAAAAAGGAAATATTGACAAGAACAAGATTTTCCTGCTTCTTTCCTAGGCTGTGCTTTAGTGCATCATATGGCTTGGATGTTTATAATTCCAGTCTTCTTTAAAGAATGCTTTGCGTTTAAAGAATTAATTAGATCAAGCAAAGTACGAGGAAAATCCAACACTGAGTCCCAAGTGTTCTGGTATGTGATTAATTATTCTGAGGAAGACAGATGTTAAATTGTGTATGCCCATCAGCGCTAAGACTTTCTGAAGATTTATCATTCATGTAAATCATGAATAAAATATTTCCTTGTTGACAGAAAATGCTACATCTGTTTGGCGCGCCATTTACCAGCAACCGCAGGAAAATAAGTACACAAGTCTGACCTAATAGCGCCTGTTTTCCACTCAAAGTGGACACACAACACAAAACTGACAAGATAGGGGATATGTATTTAATTACATGAAATCAAATCAGAGTGGATACAAAACTTGATCAACCACATAAAACCCAATTACCAGCTTAAATGTTGCAGACGAGCCTATATTGCTCTACTATAGGAACTTTATATACGGTGCTCTTCAGCGATTTTTATCAATGAAATGTATGAGTTACATTAACAAATCTACTCTAAATTCTTTCTATCAAACAACAACTGAATTAGCCGCCCATCCTGTAAATGTGTGCTTCTGTTTTCCACAGATGTATGAATAAATAAGTAAAAACAGTCAAGCGAGTGTGAGGGTGTCACGGGGATCACGGACGAGGCTATGGCGGTGGTGGAGGTCGAGCCACAAGCCACTGGGACGGTAGCGTCTCCAGTCGCCCCTGGCGACCATCACGTTGCCATGCTCCGGAACAGACAGGCCTGCTCGCACAACAGATGGAACTAATGATGCGAAACAAAAGAGATCATTTCACCGTGGTCCTCTAGGAAGCCACAAAGAAGTTTGAATGATGGGACCAGGGGACTAGCATGGGGTTAGATATGGGTAGCGTGTGTTTTTTCTGGAGGTGCTCAGAAGAGGAGGGAAAAAAGCCCTTTGATGTTTCTAACAGAAAGCGGAGCATTAAAAAGGCAAGTATGAAAAAAAGAGAGAAATGTTAATCAACCTTCAAGGATCCCCACTGGACATGGGTTTTATTTCAGATTTTATGGACTTTGGGTCTCTGATAAATATTCAGTCACATACGGGTCAGCAGACATCTCATTAATGCAAACTGATGACCGAGACAGCTGTGAACCTGCAGTCACTGAGTGGGTGTTTCAAGGTTTAAAAAAACTCCTCTCTTGTTATTAATATTGTTCATTATTCTATTAACCTATTTACAAATAACCTGAACAATATGAAATACTATAGTCATCAGACCTGCATCAGCTTGATAGTCTTACTTTATGATTTGATAGCTTTGCTTTATGATTTATCGTGTCACATATCATTAAGAGAAAAACAATTTCAATACCAAAGTGTATAGAGAAATTATACAAGACCTCAATATCAAAACAGTCTGGTGAGTAAGGTTGTAAAACGTCCAGTAAAATAGAAATGCGTATGTGCGCCACTCGTTTTTTTACACGGCGGTGGATAACAGTTGTAAACAAACTGCTGTGTCCTGAACTGACAAAAACAAATCAAATTTGAGCTGAGGACATTTGCATATCCTGGGGGACAGGATTAGATTTAGAGGTCATCTCTACCGAGCCGGTCCTCAGCAGACGCCAATGTAATGTTTCTATGTCAAGTACATTCAATTGAAGCGTACGTGAGCCCAGTCTGTTTTCCACGCCAGACAGTCGGAGAGAGGGAGCGCCGCTCTCTAAATACAGTGTGTGAACCTAGAGAAAGCCAAACACCTAGGGATGGGATTTAACCAGGATGGAGCGGAGTGGAGCCCAATCCACGCCCGTCCACACGCGGAGGGGATCACTGGGAAAAGTTCAGCTCCGACACCGACACAAACAGCGGAGCGAGGCCTGTATTAGAGTCAGGTTAGCAAAGATAACACTATCAGCCCGATCCCCATGGGTACCAAATGCCGGGCCTTACTGGCAAATAAAGCTACAGTGTCTTGACTCCTTGGCACATTAGCTCTGATTACAATGACCTTCATTATATCAGCTACCCTTATTACAACACGTAGAAGGCGTCTCTCCCCTGGGCAAAGCACAGTGGGGGAAAGAGTAAAGGAAAGTGTTGAGATTCACTCGTAAGACTTGAGCTGTGAAAACCAGAGTTCAGACCTGTACTGTGATGTACAATTAACACCTGTGAAAACAATCAGTTACTGACCAGTTTCACCACTTTATGGGAATTTAGGGGTATATATTGTTAAATTTAAACTTATCTTTACTGCATTTTGAAAACAGTATTGGACAGT
This sequence comes from Pseudopleuronectes americanus, assembly GCA_038501795.1. Lineage (NCBI taxonomy): Eukaryota > Metazoa > Chordata > Actinopteri > Pleuronectiformes > Pleuronectidae > Pseudopleuronectes > Pseudopleuronectes americanus. Next base: position 11,544,455 of record CM076725.1, read on the forward strand.
TAAGTTATACTTACATTGTTATACGGATTGGCAGTAATATGGTAAATATGAGCATTTGTTTGGATCTTTTTTGAAATTTGAGTTGTAGGATTATACAAACAGTAATGAGTCAGAAATCATAAGCCAAAGATATTGAAACCACCAACTCAACATCATCGGCGCTGCAGCTTTCCACTGCAAATGGACCATAACTTCATTATGATTTTAATGTCTATTTGATCTTTAGTTCCTTAAAATAGCGTTTCCAGAAAGAACCACAAATATTGTAATTGAATACAACTATTTTTGCAGATTTCATTACTTAATAACATGCTTGGCTGTACAATGATTTAACATTGCACATCCTATGCGCACAGCCAAGCACTGTTTAATATGTAACCATGTTGTTAACCTCAATTTCCTGCCCGGTCTGCCCCTCCACAGGCCACATTGTGAGCTCTTGGCAAACGTTAGCGCCGTGGTGGTGACTCTCATTCAGTCTGACCACCCTGTAGGCGAGGGGGATTCTCTCCCACAGCCCTGCTGATCCCTCCTCCAGGGCTCCGGCTCCGCGTCTCATCCTCCCTCTCTGCTGGCAGGTGACTCAAAACAACAGACGCTGCCCTGAGAGATCCGCCTCACCCTGCTCACTTAGCCTTGCCAGCACACCCCCAACATGGGATGAGCTGAGCGGTGGGGGTTCCGAGGACCGTCCCTCCAACCAGCGGGAGAGCGCGATGTTTGTTTTTGTGCAGCGATGGGGGGGAGGGATGCGCAAATCAGCTTGTTTTGGATTAAGAACAAATCAGGAGATACTAAGAACTACGAGATGTTCCTCGACAGCATGTGGAGAGCGAGAACACCTGTAGGAGGCACAGGGTAACAGCCAGCGATTGTCACACACACACACACACACACAGTATCACTCTCAGCCTCTTATTCACATATTTGTCAAAGTATAATTCCTGAGGAAGAATAGATGATACAATAGCAATATAGCCAAGAGTGCACTTAACAGAATCAGGGTTTAAGCCATGTTGATCCCCTATGACAGAATGTTAAAAAAAAGCAAATAAAACTGTAACTTAATTATAGATTTATAATGAGCCACTGCACCACTGCCAAAAACAAGTCCCATACCAAGGCAAACAGGCACCTGCTGAATGCTCTCTGCTCATGGGTTTTCATAGCTTAATTAATCTAGGCCTTGGGGTATCATGACTCGTGCGTGCTGCTTGCGTGCATGTTTGAGACAATTAAGTTGTTCCAGGAAACGGAGGTGTAGCTTCAACATGGCGCGGTGACACCAATACTGCACATTACTGGCCACATTTAGTGTTTTCTGAAAGTCAAGCCAGCGATTCCAATAATTTGATTCCCATGGACAGAAAAAGAAATAGTAAATGTGTGAAATACAGCTGAATTCAAATTAATTGCACATCCTTTAGTTTGATTTCACCTTCTTAGCTAGTGAATACATCTACCTACTAAATCCACAAATGTGTAATTTGCCCGAGGAAGTGCAGTGCTCAGTTTTGTGCAATTTGAAACATTGCTGATAAAATCTTCATGCAGATAATCCGGGTAGGATGAACGCAAAGATTTCTTACTTCACTCTGCAGCATAGACTGTTTATAAAAGGCTCTGTAAGCAAACTCCAGCACCCAAGCAAAAAGATTGAACCATATAGTGTAGAACTGTTTGAGGAGGACTCACTAATGACAAGGAATAATTCTGAGGTAGCTCCAGGGCATTAACACAGGACAAGAGAACAGGACATTCCTAACAGGCAACTTTAAAACGAGCAATGCACTAGCTATTGAATATACAGTAAATATTCATATATGATGTACAACCACACACAAATATCATTTTGAGACTCACCTTTCTGTTGAAAAATCTTTGCTGGAGCTGAGTCGTCTGAAGAGTTATCGCTTCTGGGCAATGCTCACTCTCCTGCCATCTATTTTCTGTAGATAAACATAAAACAGCAGTTTACCATCACATGTCGTTTATTTGAAATGAGACATTTAAAGCACAGAGTATTTGACCAGATTGCACCAAGGATGCCATTGCTACATGACCAATAGCAGCTTGGACGAAAATGAATGATTCTTCAAAGCAGTTAAACAAAGTCACACACATCTCAAATCCAGAAAAATCAGCAGAAGATCTTTTCCCAAAGATTAAATGAAAACTATGTTTACTCTAATATTTTCTTGCACAGTCTGTACCTGAATAAGGACAAGCTTTAATCTTGTGAAAAATGCTGCCTCTTCTACAGACAATGTAGAAAATTGAAGTCTGACAGGGGAAAACCAAGTATTGACTCTGTCTTTCATCCTCGTGTGACCAAGGGAAAATCCCACTTCATGGCCACAGCTGGCAGGAAAAGGCAGAGGAAGAAGAGGAGATTGATCTACGAAGGCCAACAAATGAAACATGGCATCTTTAAAGCTGCCATGACTAACAATTTGTTTTTCTCAAAATTAAGACCCCACTCTTCCTTTTGCTATATTCGACATGTAGAGTAGAGCTTCAGTTATAGAGAAAAAAAGCGTAGTTGGGCTTTTCTTGCTCTTTAAATAAGGAATAATATTTATTGAATTAATGTCGTAATGATGTATTGATGTGCAGTAAAATACCACAAAAATATTTGGTGACCAAAATGAATTAGGACAAAAGTATGAAATTCTCATGACTGCTAATTACCAGTTTGAATGAGCCTGATAACTAAAGAGAAAAGGTATTAAATGCCATAATTATTACTAATGCTAATTACATTTCCAATTATATGCCTAATGAGAACAGCTTAATTATCAGCACATTGGATAAATAAGAGTTTCGTTTTCAACCAGTGGTGATGGAGGCGGTGATGAGGTTAGGACATCAAGGGCAAGTCCTCAGACCAAAAATACTAAATACAGCTATGAAGTCAGAGAGAATCTAATTGTATCTGCTTCCCACGCAATCAAGACCACGATGTTTGGCTTTGATTCGGCCTCGACGTCCTCAAACATCTTCTTCACCAAGTTCTGACGATGAACACAACATTTTGGAGCACTGCTCTTTACGTCAGACTCAGCGTCGCTGAGCCAGATCAACTTAATTGGTTCGATAAAAGACATATTTAAATTTAGTTGATTGGTCTGAAAGTAAAAACAAAATGGTCAAAATTAAGAATAATGTCATCCAGGATCACAGGATCTGGGGTTAAACAAAGACATTGGTTTGTCAATATGACATTGTGGCTAACATTAGCATTGCCAACAACATTTTTTCCTTGCACGTTAACTTCTGCGTGCCTGTGCAGAATGTTATTATGCGTTGCCCTGGTCAAGGTTATATATTTAATTTTATTAAAAACATCCGGGGATTAGCAAGAAGCATTAGGAGTGGGGGAGGGGGGGGTTGCTGTTCCCCCAGCTAGTTAAGCAGCGTTGTATATCAACAGAAAATTATTAATTAGCCTAATTCACTGGTATTTCTGGTGCTGATGAGGAAATATTCATAAAAAAGGAAAGTCAGCTTGACAAGAGGTCTTCTTAACGTCAACATGGGGGAGAAGTTAAATTCTGTTATCAAACAAAGCAGGAGGGGGGTTTGCCCTCCTAAACAATGTCTGTATTATTCATGGTTTATAGCCGTGGTGTAATTTTTCAATAAATAATCCACTAAATGAAATATTTCAGTGTTTTATAAAAATATTTTTACTCCAAACATTAAACAAAATACCAAACCTGATCTGTACTTTCATCAACATAACATTTAACTATCCAACATCAAAAACAGAACGACATTGCCAACTACGTATTCAGAAAAGTACTGTGAATATTTGTTGGTAAATATTTTACTTAACTTGTAAAATACTGGCATAAAAAAAACAATGTGCCAAGAATCATGCATGTTTATCCTTATAAGTCCTCAATCGTCATTTAAAGGCCACATTTGTTTAGAGGATTTTGATAAAAATAACTTTAAACTTTAAACTAAGAAAATATTTTAGTTTAATTGTAGTAAGATGGTAAAGGGGCCAGAAACAAGTCTCGAGCTCATCTCGATTCAGTGCTTCCTATACTGTGTTTAACAGTATAGGAAGCACTGAATCCATCTTGTGCAGATGAACATTTCAGTTGGTTAATGACTGCTGGAGAACTATAAGACCCTATAATAACTCCCCTTCCCACTGATCCCGTAACAGTCCATCTGCAACCCTCCTCCACAAGGCACACTGTGCCCTGTGTGCCTGTCAAAATATTGCTGTATCACGCTGACAGCCTCAAAACACTCTTGATATTTCTTACATTCCTTAAGGGTGTTGCTCTACCTTTTAGGCAAGCGGAAGTGTTGCAGAAAGCCGTGTCTAAATGCCAAGTAAAGGCAGGGTGGATTAGAGTCATATCTTCCACATGGCTTCTTCCTAATCCCACCATCTGAGGTAAACACAGGACCAGGTGAGGCAACATGCCTGTCTGAGACACCTCTGGAACACAGAGGGACATCCTCCTCATCACCCACGGGACTCCGACTTCCGACTAGCACTAAACTTATTCAGAGTGGGTTCAGGTAAAAGTCGGGACATATCTGTTTATAGCAGATTCATAAAACTGTATTCCTTAGAAAATCTTTTTAATTACATTTGTTGTTTTTTATGCACATTGTCGGGGATAACGTTCAGGGCAAAACACTGGCAGCTGAAGTGATTTAACATTAACATTAGGTCTTAGTGTTTACCATGTCTAGTGACAGCTGGAATACACCCTCTACTTAAAATAGACAGAACAACCAACCTACGTGGTTTAAGTTAATTAAAACATCAATAAGTATTTGAGAAAAGAAACCCAAACATAGACAACATCCTAGAAAATAATGACTTCTTGGCACCACAACAAAAAAAGTCAAATGAGTCAACATTTATCCAAGTAATATACGTTGACACTTTTCTAGCTATATATGCAATCTGTTCTCAGATCAGAACTTGAACATCTGGTTTTGCTCTTTGTGTTTTTCATGTGTTCAAAAGCTGAGCAATAAGGTGATACTTCTGTGTGTTTCACTGCCAAGGAATGTTGCCAACTTTAGTTTCAAAGTCTCTCCCTTTCACCTCAGAGGCAGGACACGAGGAGGAACAAAACAAACACGAGCAGAGAGGAACATTCATTGTGTGTTTTAAGATGGGGCTGATTTTTTAAATATCTTGATCATTGCGTAAAAACAGGTTTCGATACGTTGCAGCATGACTGTTTTTCAATGCATTTTTCACACATGATCTCACAACTTGAGAAAAACAATGTACACACCCATGGAACAGGTACAGGTAAAGCACCAAAAGCTTCAGGAACATGGGTATTTCTCAAGTAGATCTGGTATCTGACTCATAAGGGTATTTTCCATTAGAGTGATGACAATTTTCTAGGACAGTTAAGGGCAAAAGTTTAGGAAGGGCTACAAGTCAGTTAGCACTATTTTCTACACAATTTCTATGTATGAACAGTATGGACCTCTTGTTGTTAAAAGATTTTGGCACATTAATATTTAAAAGACCAAACATTGTAATGCAAGGAAGTGGAAGGAATGTACTGACAGTGAGCTGGCATTGGCGTGTGTTTCCCACTTGTTTTTATATGGGGAAACAATTCCTACAATCCCCTTAAGAAACGATGTTTAAGTGAAAACAAGGTACACTAAAGTACACAGTAATACTATAAACACAAGCCCAGGGCCAAGCCACTTGTGCAGGCCTTGTCAGAACATGTGAATGAGGGAAGGTTCTGAAAAAGTGCATATTTTGATTTTGGTGATAAAACAGTAATCACAGGAGCTGAAATGTGTTAACTGTTCAGTGACTGTGAACGTTACACCCACGTGGAGACGTTTGATCAGGTGATGTTTCATAAACATTTGCTGTGTGATGAAAATGTCTCATTAAACGAATTCCGCTCACGAGGAGACTTTACTCAAACATTAAGTGTCCCAGTTAATTGGTGCTTATTTTGTTGCAAATCAAATGTTATAAGCACAGAAGGAGGAAAGGGTTCTTAATTTTCTGTGAAACACAAATTCGGCACTCAGCGGTTTTTATTGGGGCTCCACAGATTGGAAATTATGATTTCATTGATGGTCACTCACTTTACTCATGGAAACTCAAAAAAGAATTTATGAAAGTTGAGCTGTAAGTCTGCCATGTAAAAAGATAAAATGCTTTTGTTTTGAGCACTATGTCATAAAGCAAGTGTGCGACAAAAACAGCAAATCCTTTTTTTCCCATTCAAAACTAAACCTGAATGGTGAGATTTTCGCGGGTTATCTTACCAGCAGTTGCCCTTGGGCACAAGCATGAGATAAATACATTATACAATATACACACCTTTGTCACGCAATGTGACTTGAGCAACAAGTCATCCAAGTTCATCATTACACTTTTTCTGAATGGCTCACCTCACTTTTTATGTGTGTGTGTCACAGAAAGAATCTGAACAAGCCTTTCCTTCTTAACTCTCAAGGCATTTTTTAATCAGGATAAATTGTTCCTCAAATGGATTTAAATATCAGTGTGTCAGATCACCTGTTTGCTTTTGGCTTCTTCCAACACTGTGTAGAGATTTAAGAGCCATATTATAATTTTTTTGTGGATGGGTATATAGTTAATGAACTTTTTTTTAAAAGAATTAATAAAGACTGTAAACTCAGCTTGAATTCCTTCTGATTACGCTGAATTTTGATGGTGTTTATAAAGTTTTTAAATTGAGGAAAAATTGCCCTTCCTCCATTGGATTGCAAACCTTATCCCCCTTGTTTTGCAGGTCATGCTGCAACTTTGTTTTTATGTTACATAAAAGTTTTAATAACATTTTCTTCAGTGAAAACTTCCCCCATTATGAGCAACTTTGACTGATATGAATACAGCCTGACCACAGCTGCTTTCTTTACGGAGATAAAACTTTTTGCACTGACCCTTCCAGCCAACACAGGGTGGTTATTTGATGCACTAAACATAGATTTTTGGGTGGAGTGTCACTTTAATTGCATCTAGGTACCCAGGCAATTTTAAAATGCTATTTTAAACTCAGGTTATTGACTATATTACAGGGAGTGGCACTTTAAACTCCACAGAGAGGCTCCACCTGTTTCATGCTCCACTGGGGGGTATCACAGTGACCACACGACAACTGCGTCACAACAACAGGCTTACATTTGGCTGTTTGCCTTTATCATGGAAAATTTCAAGAATCTGTAGCAGCTACATCACGCTGTATGTCAGCAGTCATTGCAGTTGGTATTGGATTTAAGCCTCTTACACAAAGCTCAATAGTTTTCCTCATCCGACGGAATGACAGTGTTATCGCATGTCTGGACAGACTACATTTTATTGGGGAAACCCCTCCTAGGCTCTGTAAATGAACTCAAGCAAACTTTCCTTTCATCTTCATACATGTTATGGATTACACAGCATCGAAATATAAGGAGTCGTAGCCATGTTTGTTTGCCTCTGGGACATGTGTTTTGGGGCCTAAAGCCCCTGCTATGATTAGCACTGGTAAAGCATATAGAAACAGTTTAAAAATACCATCAAGCACACCCAATCTGTTGATTGAGTGAGGTTGAACTGGTGTGACTGCTGAGTCCTACCAATGTAAAGAGATTGTGCGAGTCTAGAGTGAACACCAAGTGTGTACATGTTGATTATGTATGCTAGGAGTGGTTCAGTCTTTTATTGGAAAATTTACACCCGTGCAGTGATTTATATAAATCAGTAGTGCCCACAAAGCAGTAAAACTCTAATTGTTTCTTCCATTTTGAAAGTCTAGCGTCCATTAAGGATGCAGCGAGTAATAAAAAAGGACTTTTAATCAATCCTCTCTTGTTGATGAGTTGATGTGTGAATGGGTTAGCCTACCTGGCAGTGCTACCATATGTTGATTTCTTTTTCTAATAGCCACCAAAGGATATAGAAGGAGATTATTTCATTGTAGACAACTGCATTCACTACATACATCTTAATCAAAATACTCTAAATAAACACAGTAATTCATCTTAATCGTTTCAGGTCTTTTGAAGTGTTTTCTTGTTTTCATGCGATTTAACGGTTGATGTACGAGCTAATTTGCGCTCGAGTCCAGCGCTTGGTGACTTTTCACCGAAAATACATGATTCTTATGTTTGACATGATCCAGGCCCCCTAATAAATAAATCAAATAAATGCAGCCCCTCTCATCTTTTCAGTACTGGCAACTCTCATAATATTACAGAGCAGCTTTCAAGCAAGTGCAGCCGTGTGCCGCCTTACTCTACTTCGCCAAAGCCGCAGTCTCTGTAGTGACCCTTTCATTGTCGGATTAGACTGGCCAACCCCTCCTCGACCGGCTGGCATGGCCACAGTAAATCCTGGAGACTGCTCATGCTAGGGACCTTGGGTAATTAATAAAATCCCCATTACATGCCTTGTGCCCGTTGTTTGCTATTTCAACACCCCATTTGTGCCACGATTACAGTCATTATCAGTCACCGCCATTAATTCTCTACCCGATGCCAGAACTGCATACTAATAAATTGGGCTCTAAATTTTTTTTTACCTTTCAAGGAGTTGGTGTTGGAGCCGGGCCAGGAAGTGCCACTCCAGATTAGGAGTCATCTGGTGACTCAGAGAGAGCCCTTTGAATGGAAGGCTGCTGCATCTTTGGAGATAGTTCAAATTTCCCCTTTGATTATTTTCCTTTCCCCTCCAAAATGAATCTTTATTAAGCTTAAATCCTGAATAAAATGAAATTAGCAGACTGCAAAATATTGCTTTCTTTTCTGACTCTATTCCCATGTGCCTGCATGCAAATTATAATGCTTATTTATGCAAATGAGGTGTCGTCTTTAATTAGTTTTGCTTGAGGGCATTAAAATACATGTATTCCTTCCCCAAAAATGATTTGTTTTGTTGCTCTGTTCAGTTTAGGTTCAAAATGAATGATTATACCGACTAAAAAGGTTTATTAATGTTGTAGTTTCTTTCTTTTTTTCCTCCTCTTTGGGAGAATTATCTTCTCCACCCACTTTCCAGTACGAGTGCATTCTCAGTGAAATCGAAAAGCCTCTCCAGGCAGCACTCTGAGCGCTTCTCTGACGAGCTCTCCTGAAAGTCCCAGGTTGAAACCACATGGCAGAAATGCACTTATCAAATCTGAAAGCTGTGCTCTTCATCAATTCTCTCACTATATCTTCTACATGACTGTTTGTATAATGATTCATTATTTAACAGGAGATCTGCTTTAACTGATGTGCATTTACAATCACATACGTGTCCTAATGTGCTGTTTAACCACTGAAAAGAACAATGTGCTCCAATCATGTGTTGATTCTATTTGCATTTTGTTCATACATCACAGATTTATACACTTAGAACATGACCAGTCTTGAGAGTGAAAGCTGTGTTATTAATCAAATGTTAATATCGATGTAAATTCAGACAGCCTGTCAACCGCCGCGGCCCCGGCTCAAAACTGAAGCGAGCATGACCTGTTATACGACGTTCTGGCTGATTTGGGTCTTATTTTAATATTTGTTTAAAAGGATTTGCAGTGTTACAATAAATCTTCTGCCTCGCACTGTTTTTATGCATTTACTGTTGATTTACAGTCCCTAGTTGAGTGGCTGTGGAACAGAAAACTGCTTTATGTCACTGCGGAAGGTGTTGGGTCAGCTGCGGTTAGAGGCAGCGACTGACTGTGTCGTGCAGTATTTCAAACCACTTCAGGTTGAAAGTGACCAACTGCAGCTTGGGTTATTGTTCAATATCATATCAGTATTCAGCATCCCTTCAGCTGCTCAGATGAGCTGAAATGGCAAGTTAAGATGCCCCCTCCCCAGCCTCCGAGCATGATTTATGGAAAGGAAGCTAAAACCATTATAGCATTTTTATTATTATTGTTCTTTCAAGGCTAATGCAACAATAGATTTTTGCATGATTGATGCGTTACACTAAACATTAGAGGATTACATTAACTTTGCATAGAACAGCTAAATGACATGAGATTACTTATTATTATTTTTCCTCCACATGATCATACTGTAAATGTGGTACATATAGTATTTCTTGGCATGTATTGATTACTATACAGTATATCCACAGAGTACATTAATGCCAACTGTCTAATGTGGCTTTAGTTGTCTGCTTTCAACATTGCTTCTTGCTAAGAAGTATAAACGGCTTCCTTGTTCGGGGAAATTCGGTGAATGGCAGCGCTAGAGATTAAACAAACGTACGTGACTTTGATAGCCTCTCATCTGCCCCCTTCATTCTGCAAATTATTAAAACTCCTGGCTCTTGTGGGAGGGAATATGGCATCAATATGCTGATACTTCAATCAGCTGGGAGGAAATTCCACATGTAATAAGACGGAATCGCTGCTCTCCCTTCCGCAGTTCCTACCACGAGCATTGGCTCTGAGAGGATACAGCAAAGCCATAAGTCCTATGTCAAGGCGTGTGGTAGAAGGTTTGACGGACCACATCAAACCTCTTTCATGAGTCTTTGCACATTCAGCACATGCACCGACAAGGTCTAAAGACTCTGACACTTGCACCACACTTGATTCTTTATTGTAATATTATTATTTTTTTTTCAGTGCATTTAAAACCAAGCGAAAAAAACAGGTACACTATTTGAAAAGATACTTAACCGAGAAGTTTCAGGTCAAAACATCCTTGAACAACATTGTGTATGTTTGAGCTCATCCAGCATAATGTAGATGATACCAATTGTGTCTTGTATCTATTTCCACTTAGACTTTATGTACATGATGACCTGTTTTTACAAACAAATTCTTCACCTATTATGAAAGCACAATATTATTAATGTGGAAAATCAGAAGATATAATAGCACTGAGCCGTCTTCGTTTTCATTAAAAACTGCCCTGTAACAGTGCTAAAAGGCATTTACGTTATTGATTCAGTCTTGAATCAAAGTCGTGCGGAGCCAAGACACATCCTCTATTAAAATGTTGACACACCCTTTGGGGGCCCTTTACAGGCATTTGTGCTTGTGTGTTTATCATGTCCAGGCCATACAGGCAATGATGGGCATCCAGCCAACTGATTCTTCCCCCAAAGTGCTAATTTGTGCCACTCTAGTGTGCACAACGCTATAATTACCTGAAAACGTAAACTGGAAGCTATGTCTGACAAAGACGAGAAACTGCAATAAAACTGAGCTTTCGTAGCTCAGTGGTGGTGAGTCTTATAAGACATATTAATGGGATGTTTAAAGGATATGGCACTTTTCCATTTGTCTTATGGAAAGATCTTGGGCAAAACACCTGGCGCACTAAGTGCCTACAGTCTGAACACTGAGGAGAAGCTAGCAGTCATCATGTTCCTTTATAAAGTACTGTCACATCCAAAAGATTTCCTATTAACCATGCACTGCACCAACTCGTACCAGACTTCTCACTGCTTCATTTCATTGTCATTATTTGGCAACTTAATAAACTACCAAAGTCAGATTTCAAAACCTTTTACCTTAAATTATCTTAAACAATGAAACAGTCGTCTGTTTGAAAACATATCATTCATCTCAGTGAGTTCTTACTCCACTGCTCTCCCATGCAGTAATGTCTAATACAGCATATGTGTTCTGTAAATGGATCTAGCTGAAGAAGGGGCTAGACCAATATCCAAGTTTATGCATGTTGCTTCATTTTCTTTGTACCTACCAATGGCAGATATTTTTCATATTTTAAAGCCTAAATGTTTCATAAGGGAGGGCTCTGGTAGAGTACCGCGATGACTATACCATCAAAGAAAAGATAACACCACAGCACATTTCCAGCTGAAAACTTTAAAGGTGTTAATAAAATAAAATGGTTTAAAAAACATATACATTGGTTGTGATCAGTGCACAAAACAAATAATTCTCCAATAAGCTATGTCTCTAGACCTGTAACTGAAGTATTTAGATCTGTACTCAGTTCACACAGGAACTAGTTTGATTTCTTCAAAAAGGAGTGTTGTGCTTTTGATGAGAGCAGCTTTACACTCTCGAATCTCCCTCTGAATGCATCATTACCCCACTATAAGAACATAAGAGATCATACAACATGTGCTGTAGGTGTGGCTGTGTTTCTCTGAAAACACAGTGCTCATGCCAGGATCATTTTTTTTTAATTACTCTGTGTCTTTGGTCACAGTGAATCAGTTTGAAACTTTGCAGGAAGTAATGGAACAATAGGGGGGAAGCCACAGTGAGCTGATTGATGAAGAGCTGCTCCCAATCCAACCAATAGAGGTGACCAACTCCTTTCAATTGTGTCCAGCTGCTGAGAGACTTATACCGTACATACAGTAATAAACCATGTTTGCTTAAACCAACAGCATCTGAAAGACAGAAATCTTCCCGGTTGCCTCTTTAAAAAGGGTTTCTGAGTTCAAGAGGCAAAAAATAATATACACCCAGGAAGTCAAACCATGTTTCAGAACCGGACGGACGGGTTGAACTATTATTTACTGTCAAGAGAGGCAATTATTATAATAAAAGTGTTCAACACCAACAGTCAGTACATTCCAGTGATTCACAGTAAACTCAAAACTAATGCCAAGATTGTGTACGCCGAGGGTAAATGACTGCTGCTGTGTCTTTGTGGCTGTGACTGACACAGAGAAAGAGAAAATACGTTTATGATTCTAGATTTCCCATGTGAGAAACAGAAACACGTTGAAGGTTGTAAAATATATAAAGTTTTGACCAAAAATTCAAATTTAAAGACGTTTCTTCACACATTCAAATGGCTTCAGTAAAACTAACATCACAAATCAGCCCAGATGACTCAAGATTCTTTATCAATTATATCTAAAATATGTTGTTTAGAGTAATCACGTTAAAGTATATAGGAACTGTTTTATTGATTAAGTCAGGCAGGCAGACACTTTCAGATCAACGCATACATATCGATCTGAAAATAGCAGAAAGCGGCCACCTGGATAAAGATTGTTTTCTGTGGACATTTTGACATTATCTAAATTTTTCCTAATCAGTTTCAGAATTATAACATTTTGATTCAGTTTTAAGCTCTTGCTGCTGTATTCATAATTGTATTAAATGTGCCTATTTAATAAGATAGGTGATTAAAGTGAAATTCCTTTTTTTTTATTTAGTCCAAGTCTCACAAAAACCACAAGAATTTGAGAGAAAACAAAATGCCTGTCAGGGCAAGCATACAAGAGGCAAAGGGGAATCTGGCTTGGCCTAAGCAAAGTCATAAAAATATTTTCCCTTTTATTTAATGTCGTCCATAATTCATTGCCAGGAAAAGCTAATCAATAGCACCTTAATGAAAACTTGAGCCATATTTTATTTTGCCGCAGAGAAGTCCCAGATCAGCATTTGTTGCCTTGTTATGTGCTGGTTTTCACCCTTGGGCTGTTTGACAGATGTGCATCACATTTGCAGATACCTTAAATATTTGCTCTCTTCAACCACATTTGCTTTATCAAAACACCACAGAGAAGGAAGGAAATTTCTGATGACAGCAATGAAGATCAAAAAGCAGAACAGTAATCTAGAACTGTTGCATATTTTAATGTTTTTATCCGAGCTGTTACTTAAGAGGAATATGAGAAGATACACTGCAAGATTAACATGAACACTGACTGACTTTAGACGTTTTCCACAGGGGACACCAATATTCTGCACCAAGGCTCTAGGTCTATGTTAATATCTGATTGAAATAAGATATACTGGTGACATACTGGTTATATGCACATTGTGATTTTTTAGCATGGAGACACAGTACCATGGATAACATGAGTTGCAACTACAAATGTGTATATATTTAATATATATATATGACTGTGTACATGACTGTATATATATTTACATATGATTTTATGTAATCACAAACCTTACTAATGTAAACTATTAAACTGTGAAAGAAGCATTATGATTAGATGTAGTGTTTGTTCACTGTTGTATCTGAATCTTATTTATGCCTCTATACTTGAAAGAAGCTTTTTATTTTCTAATATTTGTATGATAAATATGGATCTACCCATTCGCCACACCATCTAGTCTAATCATTTTGTAGCAAAATAAAAAGCCTTTTAGACTTTTTACACTACAAAGCTCACATTGCATGAAAAATCATTATCTATTCCAGTTACAGTTTAATAATAAAAACACATGCAGTGAATTCACCATATAAACTGCACAAAATCAAGGGATACACCACACGGTAACATTTTGTTATCACTTTGCTACACTTTGGATATACTATCCATTAGATGCAGGTCAATGCATTTGATACATTCATTTATTTTTTCTTATTTGCTTAACTTATCTGTCACATGTAATCAAATCAGAGTGGCATCTAAGCGAGAAGGTGTAAAAACGTGGTGATTGCTTGAGAAGTGACTGCTGAGATGCACAGCTAATTGTTTCCAGTGATCCTTGTCAGCGTACAGTATGCTCTGGTTCTAGTCAACTATCTATGAACTCAGGCAACAATTACAAGGGAAAAGGTCATTTTTCATGCTCTGAAAGACATCCTAATGAACTGGTAGCCACCTATTTAACTCTAGCCTCCAGTCCACTCAAAGAGACTTTCCAGAGACACCACACTTCACGTAGAGAAGAGAGGGTTTTCGTTTTGCCATTTGTGTCAGGGCCAATGACTCTAAACCTTAGGAAACTTGTTTAATGCCTGCATTCAGGGTAAACAGTTATTCATCAAAAAAATAATAACGTTTCAAAGGTCAAGCCATAAAAAACAATATCTGCCCTCTTTCCATTGCAGACTGCATTAGTTACTGGTAATGCTATGCAGAGGGTTTTGAAGGCAAGGTGCTGGGTTAAACATTAGCATATAGCGGCAAGAACTTGGGAGTACGGACAGGTTTATGACTTAAAATGAACTCATTCCACTGTCGAAACCGCAAGTTATTGTGAAGAAGAGCATCAACTTACCCAGGACGTATACGTTTTTGTATCGATATGGAATGCGTGTGTACAGAGCTGTCCGGTGGCTGCAAATTGTTTCAATGCATTTGCATTGTCAGCTTGAGGTGAGAGGGTGGAGACCTGCCAAGCGGAAGGCTCTGGGCCAATGCCATGACAGCTGACAACTCGGGCACGGCCATGTGTGCAGCGTTGCACTTCTAACAGCCAAGACACCAGATCAAGTAAATCCTAATCACAGACTTAATATGGCTCTAATATGAAAATTCATATTTCTACTCGGAGTGTTTCATGTTCAAAAGGGAGCACATGTCATTTGGCATGCCTTCATAAAACACTAGGGCTTCCATCAGTCACTGATTATTGCAATGAGGAATTAAAATCCCAAAACACAAAGGAACCAGCACCACATTGCTTTGGCTGTCAGAATTAACTAGTGGAAGTGACCTCAGCCTATACACACTGAAGGAGGAGGAATCATATCCAATTAGTAAGACAGGAATATTCTATCAGACGTGCATTCATCAAGATTAATAAAGATAAAAAAAATGAAGCATATTAATTTTCATCAAATTGTCCTTACATCCTACAAATCTATGGTAGGTTAAAATCAGAGTATCTGAATATCTAAGGTAACGGACTTTGATAACCACCCTGTTAAGGCACAGACACGCTGCGGTTTGTCAGTGAAGACTGGCTGAGGAAGGCAGTGCTGAACCGATAGTCTTCTCTCCCTGTTTACGCTGATCCCTCAGGCCATTTGTTTGCAGCACTTCCTTGCCCCACAGCACCATGCATAATGCAGGAATGAAAATGTTAACTGTGGCAAATAAAATCGGCAAGGTGCCCCCACAAATCAGGGCAGTTTAGGAGCACATTTAATCATCCTTGCATTGGGGACAACGCACAGCAATTAATTGTGGCATTTCAAAGAAGATCAGAACCCCATTTTTCCAGGGCCCTCGGAGCTTCTTGTTCTGTTGCCCCGTCCACAGCTGTCCAATGGAAGTGGTCTCTGCGCATCTCTGTTAAACGTAATTTCAGCCCAATTATGTTTATCGTCTGTGCTTTCAAGCAGATGAGAAGAGAACTCTTATAGAGAGTTGCAAAGAATTGCATCAACAGAGCCCACCCAGCCTAAGAAATAACAAAAAAACAGCCATTGTTTGAAGAGGGTCTCCCATGTATACACACAAGTAATCCAGTGTAGATCTTGCATTTCTCCAGCACGCTCGAAGACAAACACGTTACAGCACCATATGGTGGTGTCAGGAAAATAAATAATTTAGAGAAATTCATGTGCGGTGTGCCGATGAGCAACCACATAAATACCAACACAGACATCCTCATGCTTAACCCTTCTAATAAGAACCCTCTGCAGGGAGGGGGCACAAAGAGACAACCACAATATTGAGCGTTAACTGGATTGAGAACTACTTTGGAATTTCAAAGACTGGCAACTGGCAACTGTCTCTGGACCTAAGGACAGTATTTCGTGCAGATACAATCTGCAGTGCCTTTCAGCACTTCCTGAACACGAGACAGTCTAATCTAATGAACAAGGGGGGGTGGGGGGGGGTGAATCTGCTCAGGCTTTTAGCATAGTGCCAGCATACCTCCTCTCACATCTGACTGCAGTCAAAAATCCACTTGTTATTTTTATTTCCACTGTATTTTCCCTGAGGTGCACTCTGCGTGGCTTGAGTCATCATTGTTCAAGTCTTTTGAGTTGGAAAAAAACACACACAAGCACACACAAGCTGGTGGCAAGGTTACAGTCAGTCAGACAAGGGGCACTCGTATTCTGCCAACCCCAGGGAAAACTCACAGAGGGCTCCGGAGAGACGGAACAGAGATGTGCCGTGTTGCTGACATGGCAGCCGTCACGTCACACTAACCGGTAAGAGTGATGTGCTCAGACAGCACAGAGATTTGTAGAATACTGTAGTGGCTTCTAACCAAAACAGTGAGAGGTCTGAGGATTAAATGACCCGTGGTTGCCTTCTTTATACCCTAATATCTGCAAAGGAGCATAAAGGAGCAAAGGCAACGAGACATGATTTGATGGTAAGCGTCAGACAGAGTGAGACGTCCAGAAAGCCAAAGGGGATGGCGTATCGCTGCTATAGGGGGATCGGATTCAGAACTAAAACATTTCAGTAGACTGTAAATGGTGTCTACAAAGTGGTAATAAGCAGGTAATATTTATCGTTAATGAATTAAATCTTCAAAATCCAAATGTATATATTTATATATTACAACCTTTTATCAACCACAAGATCCAGTTGAGCTTTTTTCCCGTGTGCTTGCTGTTCATTTGTGGCACGCTTAGGAACAGAAGCAGTTTCTAACACATGTACACTAACAGGTGCCAGTCAGGTCTGCAGAGAACGTGTGAATCACACAGAGGAGAGACCACGTAAAGCAAATAATGAACAAAATGTTACGCTCTGACAGCATCACTTCAGAAGATGTATATTTTTATATATATATATCTGTATACAGTATGTACTACACTTTTGGATATCTCTTTTATTTCAGTTACAATGTGTCTACATATAAAAACAACTACCGCAGCTGTTCTTTCAGCTATTTTAATAATAGTCTTTTTGTCGTGTGTTGTAATTTTGTACAAAGCCAAGCTACTCTGACCTTTTTTATTTCTTTTCTGTTTTCACTCTTCGTGGGTGCTGGCCAACATCAATTGCCTTCCTAAGAGTTAATAAAGTAGTTGGATTCAATCATAATATATGTGCAATAAATTAGGAAACCACTTAAAGTCCCAAAATGATAGGCTGGTCAGGAAAAAAAGGTTGACTTCTGAATTTAAAGGCTGGAATGTGGCAGATGAAGGAATCTCCCAATGTAACACATAAATCTTCATGTAACCAAGATGTTACTCTGAATGACCCTGGTTTTATGTTAAATGCTCTGCCTGAGCCAATGGAAAACCTCGAAACTAGTCTATTTTTAGACACTTCTCAATCCTCTCTTAGTAGCTTGACTTTCTTGATTAAAGAGTTCTGTAACATCACCATCAAAAAAACTTTAATTTTCATCTTCAACACAGTTCAACGGAGGAATTACTTTCAATTCATTTCAAACCAACAGCATCATTGTCAGTGATACAGCAGCACAGAAGCAGCGGTGGAGGGATCCTGAGAAATGACAGCCTATCTGCTGATCAGTGTTGCAGGACAGAGACATTACAATGTGACAGATAATATGACAGGCAGTGACAGATAACATTTTTTGTTGCACAGAGTTTGCTTCCTATAAACAGGAATAAACAAATATTCAAATTTGAAATTGAACCAACAAAGCCAGGTAAAATAAAAAGCTAAAAGCTTTCCCTCAGACATACATCAAGCCGAATACAGGCAGTATTATTTCAACTGGATTTCTTGATAGACAAGCTGAGGCGATAGTGCAGTGATATCACAAAATGTAAAACTGTAAATGGGTACGAGGAGCTTTAAACTTTAAAATGCTGTCGCCATTAATCACGCTGTCTTTCGGGGGGGGCACAGGTACAACAATGTCTGCTGCTAACATTTTCATGACTAGGGAAGCTGCAGGCTTTTAACATGATGCGTCTCTCTTTAATGAGCACATCAGGACAATGCAAGACAACACAATAAGCAAAACAAAAAAAAGGTGGCCCGAGTTGCTCCACATCCAAGATAAATCACTGCCACTTTTATAGCCTCTAATAAGTTGATGCAAAGCCATTTTTCTTCCTGCCCATCGTTCAAACATTTAAGGCATATTTACAAGGAACTTGTTAAAATATTTAATAATATTTAGTGGCAATTTCGGAGCAGCCTGTCACGGTGAAATTTATTGCCTTTAAGTGTTTAAAAAGGCGATGACATGAATAACAAACTGTCAAAATTTCCTAATTTGCATAGACAGGCCATAACTCCTGATACCTTGCATTAAAAAAAGAGGTTTTTAACAAAACGAGTCATAAAAAAAGCATTCAAAGTGAATGATGGCAAAGACTCTTCCACAAAGTCGCACAACAGAGACAGCTTCCCCCCACTACAGATGCTTCCGAGATCAAGTCAGCCAATAAAAGAACATATATCCTGCTGCTTTGACTTATTTATCCTGTGTGGATGAGCTCAAGATGGAACATCTCCTATAGGCAAGCTTAATTAATTGTGATAAAAGGGCTAATTCAGAGGCTGCACAAAAAAAGTGAGCCAAACAATAATATACCCCCACAAATCATCTTTCCCCGTCAAATATTTCCTCCATAACTTTCCGATTCAAAGACCTCCGGACGTGAGGCTTTTGTTAAGGAACCTCTTGGAGCCAAACAACCTCCCACGCATCACTACCGTCCTGTCCACACTTGTGACTAAAATCATCAGATGAAATTGCAGCTGCTGACGATAAACCCTACTGTCCTTTGTTTGACTCAACAAGATGGTGGCCATGTTTGATGCTGCGTCTTCTTCCGGATTCAGTGGTTTTAATGATGAGACTCAGTGACCTAGGCCTGCCCTGGCTGTCCCAGTCAGAAAAGGCCCCCGTTGACACTGATTGCAAGGCTATGAGTAGTCTCTCCCCTGTGCCCTCTCAGTGCAACTCTAATTAATAGCCAATTCATCTTCTCTGATCTGAGCCAGCACATGGAGTAATATATCGTTAGTTTGGCAAGCAAGCTATTAAAGTGTAATAACCAAGTACCAGCACTCGATTTGGAAGAGTAGCACATACTTAACCATGAAGTGGAAACAATTAATTTATTGGAGGATCTCCTGTAACCAATCATTTACTAGCACTCACACTGTGATGCAAAAGTCATCCCTGTTGTGTGTGGCACAAGTCAATGACGTGTTTTGGGCTCAGAGCCTGAGACCTCTTGCACTCTATAGTTATGTAAGCCTCATCTAAGCGCCACTCTCACACTTTCTGCTGTAAAAAAACACTTGAACTGGACGTCTGCGAGGAGGTTATTCATTACAAAAAGAAGCCTGCTCATTTACAGTTTACCTTATCACAGTTACACAGAAGTATTTCTTCAAGGTGAAATACATTTTATACTTCTAGCTGTAAATGGTCTAACACATTGATGATACTCTGCGTTGGACCAGTTTTTATGTGAAAGAGCCATATTGCTGATATGAATTAGGATTTATGCTTTAATACAATAACTTATCATGACACAGGTTCCTGAAGAAATAGCAGCTAAAAGTCAGGTATTATATTTGAAAAGTTGATCTAGAATAATTGTTTTGCTTACATGAAACAAAGTATTTAAAATCAACACCAGAATGACCTTTCTGTTAAATAGAATTGACGTCAAAATGATAATGTCAATAATACATTTACTTTTTTAATTGCCAAACAAAAAATTCCAAGAGAGACGATGCAAACTGTGTGTCCGTATTTGCTGCCATATATAAACTATATTTGTCCTGTCACAGCTTCATAATGTTATAATTTTTTACAAATCTGAAAAGATCTTGAACTTGGTGCCTGCCTTTGTCGATGGCCCCTTAAAACATCCATAAAACAGCCAAACCATACTCAATCCTTTTTGCAAAATTAACTTGATTTCGTATTATTAGCCAGATTAAATGCATGAAATGTTCAAATGAGCCGTTTAGTTGTGAACTTAAAGTAGCTGCTCAGATTTTTTTTAAATTACGATTTTTGCCAAACAACTGGCTTTTCCTGTCATTCTCTATACACAGCTCAATGTTACACACAGGTCTGAAAGTCTTTGCCAAAAATTAGCAAACTAGAAAATCAATTAATCAATAAACATCAATTACGACACCCAGAGATAAGCAGTACCGCTTTTCTCTATAATAATACTAATTACTACTCAGTGGAAAAACTTTAAATAAGTTAAACAGTTCAGAAACAGGAGGGAAGCACTCACCGGTTGCTTCAAGACTTTTGGTGAGATCACCAAAACAACCAATGCTAACTACTTGAAAGAGTTTTCTTAAGCTTCTATTTTACTTTTGCACAATAACAGCACATGGCAGATAAGGGACTTTGCTAAAGCAGAACAGAAAAGCATAGGGAAAGCAAGATTACACTGATTTGCAAAATTAGACGTACTGTACAATACACAGAGACATATATTCATGGTCAAACAGCACAGCTGACATCAACAGCATCAACGGTTCAAACTATAAAAGTTGAAAAATATATATGCTGTGCACAATATAATTCGCTTCAAATCCAAATAATTTTATTTGTCTTATCTCGGAGAGTTAAGCTTAAGACTTACTCACAAAAACAACCCATTCGTCCTCTTTCTCGGTCATGCACCTTAGAACAATAAAGCCTTCCTACAAACTTTTATAATTGCAGGAAATAAATGAAAATACATAAGACTCACTCTTACGCTTTTGGCCTTCCTCTAAACCAAAACCTTTAAAACCCATTATTCTTTTTGCAAGAACTAATGACGTTTTTTGTCTCTTCAGCTTAACGCACTAATTGACAGTTTTTTTGGAGGATAGCCCAGATGGAAAAATAAGTACCCCCTTAAAGACCCAACTCCCTTGCTCATTCCTCTAGCTTTAAGTCCCTTATTAATTAAACTTTCACCAAGTCAGGATTTTTTATTAAAAAGATAAAGTCTGCTGTACCGTAAAACAGAACTAGCCTATTGTCTCTGAAGCTAAAATTTTATTTCTATAAATAAAAGAGACTTTTTAATACTGTCATCTGCAGCAGAGGGAGTGGGACCAAAGGATCCACACTGTACAGTAATTAGAGGGAGATTTTCATCCCAACTGTTCTAGAATTGGTCAGCTTTAACCAATACCCTTTACTCCAACTGAATAAATACTCCAAGACTGTTCATTTTAGCATCATGGGATATTATTTACTGTGTGGCAAAGAGAGGTAGTATCATCACGCTCGGAAGAGACTTTAGTGTAAATATCTGTTTTGCCATTGCTCTGTGTCTAGCCATACATCTCAGACATCATGGCACACTGTTGTTCAGAGGGGAAATTAAGCTACAGCCAAATATTGACTGCCGTTTTATGATCAGTGATCAATCAAATCCCTCTTGTGTCATTAACTTTCCAACACTATTTGTCAATCAGCAATATAAGACAGGGAATGTTTTCACTCCGGCGAAGATACCTGCTTCTTCCTGTCAATTTTACGGAAAAAAACAATGTTATGTGTATTATTGAAAAGGAATGATTCAGAAGAAGGGCTATAGAATCACCACAGTCTAAGCAAACAGCCCATTCCAAATAGACATGTATAGAACGACCACTGCATTGGCATCATAACTGAAATGACTTACTTCTGAGAATTTTCATTATTTACAAAAAACCAGAGCAGGAAAATGAAAGGTTGTTTCATGTATACTAATATACTACAAGGAAAATCAGTGAGTATCTAAGCTACGTTAAGTTTCTGTTTTGTTTGGTTTTTCCCACTGTGCTGATAAATTCACTTCAATAATGAGCATCAGATACTGTCAGGCAGAGTTCTCCGAACGTAATCAGCTGCTTTTAACCACAAATCTTAAGTGAAAACAGGGCAACTGCCTTAAGGGAATCGCTGTAAAGGATCTCAATGGGCTTTTTTTTCGAGATGTGTGTATCTGTAGAGAAGGCAAAAAGGGTCAACATCTCATCTACTCATGTGCAACCTGTAGTGTGTGGGTCAAAACAATTGTTATGACAGTCTGACGCTGATACGAAGGCAGCACTTAGACAGAGGATTACAGACACTCGCAGCGTTAAGGTGCGTTAAGTTGCCAGAAAAGCAATGTATCACCCGCAGAGGATCATTATGCCACTTCCACAGTCACTGCCGTACAGCCAGCAAATCACAGCCAATTAAGAACCCTTCAAACTTACAAGTCAAGCATCACTTGTTGTGCTGTCCATAATGGGGTTTTATGGATGTGAAGCAGTTCTGATGGCTGTATCGGTCTTGTGATGAATGTTAAACTTTACAGGGAACGTGGCATGACAAAGACGGGTGCGAAAACTAAACAGATAGTTTTGTGCTTTTGTTTTTTTCAGTGGTAGAAAGAAGGGAAGATAAAAGATGCTCTGGGAACTCTTCATGTATGATCCAATTCTATCACTTCATGAGAATCACACTTTCTACTTATTCGTAACGGATAAACAATTCAGGCCTGTTTCCCAAATTTTTTCTGTCAGTTTTCTGTTTTCTGCTAACGAGTTGTCACTAATATGTACTGGAATGCTGTGTGAATAGACAATTTGATTGGACACGAAGAACTTAATGATGTATACCAAATGTGGGAGGACAGCTTCTAAGCACAGATTTTTGTAGACAAACATAGCTGTTGACAGCCTTTTCAACCCAGTTTGCCATTTCTGTCTGACTGTAACTCCGAAATTAAGAACATAATGTTTCCAAGGTACCGCAACCGTTAACAAATCATGTCGTATTAGCATTTTTACTTAATTGGTCAGATTGTAAAGACACATCATGAAAACTTAGCAGGAGGGAATTCATGTTTAAAAAACTAAAACAGTACACCAGCTTGCATGCATATGAAATAAAATATGACTGTGTACCTTTTAAGTAATGGAAAAAAATATAAACATTGCATGTTTACATAAAGGCATCCTCCTATTGTGAGGTGAATTGTGTTGCATTGTTCCTCTGTGCACATTGCAGCTTACGCGACCTTAATTTGTGCCAGTGTGTCTTCATGTGAGCAGACCCCAGTCATTTTTAAACGGCTCCATTTAAAATGCAATTTGATTATCTGCCAAATTGCTACCAAGTCTTCCCCTCTGCAGCTTGGGGATGGGGGGTAAAAATTTTAATTAGCATTTGTGCATAAAAGAGAGGTCTTTGTTGCATTCGGAACACGGCATCCCAGAATGACCAGCACTTTCAAAGAGTCATCACCCAAACGATTTCAAACTAATAGATCCAAAGGGAGGGGAGACGTCCTGGCACAGAGGGGTGGGGTGGGGGGGGGGAATCACAGAGGTCTTCAGTGGCACTGAAAAAATAACCCACAGGACCTGGCATGTTTAAATAATCCAAAACTTTTCTTTAATCATAGTTTAGAAAATTGGCTGGGACCTTCAGCAGGAGACAGCTGCTCTGCCCCATAGCCATTTAATGAGATTCACTGAGGGTTTCCCTTAAAATATTTACGCTGTCCCATGGCACGGCAATATTGTCTTAGAATGGGGAGATAAGAGCCAAGGAGGTGTGTTGAAGTTCTCCTAATCAATTTGCTAATTACTGGAGCAGCTATAGGAGAGCAGAGAGGAGTCCCTTCTGGCAAGCTGTATTCTAATAAACGCTGAAAAATTTATTTACTCCCGTAGCCAAGAGGAATTCTGAAGTGGGATTACAGCAAAGAGCTGATTGAGAGGGACCCGCGTTGTGGTTGAGGTCGCAGTCAGAGCAGCGAAGAGAGGTCTCCAAACATAAAAGGATCTCTCAGGACCTGCACCTTTGCATCTGCTCAGGGAAAGGAGATGGCAGGCGCTAACAGACTTGGCACGAAAAGACCTGACTGCTATAGCTACATAGCGACAAATATTAATGAGACTTCTGGTTCTTGCATATTATAACAGCTTATTGTGGGAGTTGATGCATATGTATGTAGTTTACACATTGCATAACAAAAAATGCATGTATTAATTATATGTACAGACATACCTATAAAACACAGCAATCACTTTAATAGTTAATATCAGAGGAGCTATGGAGGGGTATCCTCCTCAGAGCAGAGGGCAGGAGGCCCAGACATGATGCCAGACGCTCAGGTTGTGTGTTTGAAGCTACCTTTATGCCCTCTGGCACAGGCTGACCCCTTTCTCCCAACCTGTGGGACTGAGGGCAACCCTGGTCCTGTCATAGGACACAGACCACATCCTCTTCAGGGCTGGGGGCAAAAGTTGCTCCACCTCTTCATCATTGAGCCCACTTCCCTCTCGAGGGACTGTAGCCAATGGCATGTTGGCAGGATCAAGACAAGTCAAAGGTCTGCATAAACTTAGAGCACAAAACGGCATTACCATGAGCTACTCACAATCCACTATGGCAGAAGTACAGTGAACCATGGAGCAAGTTGGACCCTGGGGTATACCAGCAGGTATTTGTTGGGGGTATTTAAAGAGGCATTGTTTTCACAAGTAACTGGTCAATTTTGTTTAACTGCATAACATTTCCCCTTTCCACTCATTGTTTCCTCCACCATGGAGGTTGTGTTTTCATCAGTGTGGGTTTCTTTGCAAAATTATGCAAAAACAAATCAAACTATTTCCCTGAAATTTTTTGAAGGGGTGGGGAAGGAGCCAAAGAGGAAGCAATAAAGTTTTGAAGCGGATCTGCATAAACGGGCAGATCCAGGATTTTGATTTCCCTTGCTTTTACATGGCTTGATATGGCACGGAGTTATGCACTCTGGCCTTTAACTTTAAAATGTCTTCCTAAAATGTTACTCAAACCTTTAAAAGTATAAAAGAATTTATAAAAACTAGAGTGACACATTATTGACTAATGAAATGAATGAGAGAGTTGGTAGCATAGATTTGTCGGTGACAATCCTGGTCACAGGTGATCAGCACTTCTGATAAGTTCACAACAGATTTGATCACTATCAGGTCAGAATTCATGCATTACCTCATTATACAGTATACTACATGTGAGGATATTCACTGAAGTATCTCATTCGAGACAGAACCATAGATCTGTTAGTTTTTACAGTGTATTTCCAGGTCACTCAATACATTTCTCCAATCAGCTCGTTTCCCTGACTCCCAGTGTCTCTAGCGGTCTCTCCCGTGCAATGGAGAACATGGATCAGAGAACAAACCCACGGAGAATTGAGGCCAAAACAAAAACACAAAAAAACCTGTTGCTGTGACATTTTGTTCCCTCTCACCTCAACACACGCCGGTCACAATGGACCGGTGTGTGGGGAATCTGTGTTCAGATCACCATGGTGATGGCTCTCTGCCTCCCAAGGCTCCCTAGAGGGGTGGGGGGGGGTGGGGGTGGAGGATTGACAGTGGGGAGGAGGAGGGCAGTAATGGAGAGCATTTTGCCAGCCACGCCTCAACCAAAACACATTGGAACAAGAAGCGGAGAAGAAGAGATTTTGGTAAAAGCATGGTACTTGTGTAAGAAGTCTGCAATTTGGGCCCCGTTAGCTTAGTTTAGTCCAGTATCGGCTCAGCCTTTAAAATTCATCAGTGCAACTGACACCAATGCACCATCAAAAGAGGCCAACACGTTAGAGGGAAACTCTTTTACTCCTTAACCTTTAAAAGAGCAAAAAATAGAACAAACTGGTGCAGGTTCATGAGCAAAGGTCTGAGAACATCTGTCCGTGGGTAAATCATCCTTACATGACAGAAAGGCACTGAGATGACATTACACTGAGCAAGACAAAAGGGCACCCCACTCTACACCATCAGCTCAAATTTCCTTTGCTTATTTGACTGTTGTCCCCCTCTTGGACAATTAAGCCAACACATTCCCAAGAGGGTTTGCAAAGGTAACATCAAAATTCAAATACGTCAGCAGTTAAGAGCCTGAGACGAGGCCAGGAAACCAATATTTCTCCAGCAGTCAACCACGGCCATTGAAGCAAAATTTAAAAGAAAAACTACAGCTTATAATTTGAAAAACTGAACATCAGTAAAAAATTTGAGACTTTCAGAGAAAAGGATGCAAAACAACTTTGAAAATATTTGATTGTCTCCCAAATAAAGACAATAGTTTAGACTGAATGAACTAGTACCCTGTACTTTGTGCTTAAAGACCTTAAGTTGTGACCATTTTTATTGCAACTAATGGAACAAATTGATGCTTTGTTTTTATTCTTTTCTGAAACATTTTGATTACGTGCTAAAACGCTGTAAATCTAGTTTAACTATCTTTTAAGTTTCTATTGGAACCGAGTAACCGGTGGCATACACAGCGTTTGTCATTCAGAAATACTGGGTAACATTACGGGGTTAGGGGAAAGAATAATTGATTCCCATAAGAATCATAATTCTTATCTTCTTCAATTCTTAGTCTATTCCCTGGTGTGTTTCAGCAGAAAATTCACCACGGCTGGAGAAACAACGTTAGTCATGGCAGAGTGCAGAGTGCTTTTTCCTTTTTTTAACTTATTCCAAAACACATTTAGACAGTAATGGTGAGCAGTAAATGGTAATTTATTAAACAAAGAACAGTGAAACATGTTATAGCAGCAGATTTTTTTTTATTCTTAAAGTCATACTGAATCAACTGTGACACAGAAAATGTGACTTTGAATGAAATCTTGTGATTCCGAGGATTCCCAAATGTAATTACAACAGCTGCTTATTAAAGAGCATTTATGTTCTGTACACTGTGGTATTACTCAGTGTCTTCATCAAGGCATTTGCACTTATTCACGAAACATGTATATAGATTTTCTTTCAAGAATTAAAGGTGCTTAAACTGCAATGTGTACATTTTAAATTAAGGCTTAAAGATTGACGGATAATTAAACAGCAAAATAAAACAGTCACTGTGCTTATTACAGGAAGTGTAGAAATTATTTTCTGGTGTGGACTAAGATTAATGCGCCCGGCTTGTCTCACATCTGATTTGATGAATGAAAAGGAATACGGTAATATCACTAACACTGTAGAACGCATTTAGGTGACGCAACACTGGACTGTAAGTTTAGCACAGTGTATAAATAAATACTGCATTGGATTTCCATTAAGGCAACGTGGTTGAACAACCACTACAAGAGGCAGGCAATTTGTTAAATGAGTTAATTGGTCACCAGTTCATCCAATTCATCTTAATCCTTGTTACTGGACCACACCCAAAGAACAGTGAGTTAGGCATGCACTGCAGCCAGCCGTCGCTCTGACTGGAAAACTGAATCCCTTGTTTCCATTGGTGCCAAAGTCAAAACTATTCTATTTAGATTTTTTTCAGTCAAGCCTTTTACCAGTCACCAGTTCTTCATTACAGAATACACCAGGGCATATGGCTTATGGTTTTTTGTCTGATGCAGACCTGTTTACTCACTTAATGCCAGGTGGCGCAGGAACCGAAAAGCTACAGGCTGGGGGAAAGGGCCTAAC
The DNA here is from genome assembly GCA_038501795.1 of Pseudopleuronectes americanus. Lineage (NCBI taxonomy): Eukaryota > Metazoa > Chordata > Actinopteri > Pleuronectiformes > Pleuronectidae > Pseudopleuronectes > Pseudopleuronectes americanus. Next base: position 11,572,446 of record CM076725.1, read on the forward strand.
CTTTAAACAGTATCTGAACGTCCTCCCTTTCTCCTTGAACATCTATCCTTAACTGTACTCCTCTGGTCCCCTCCCTGTCCCAGAGTGGCCAGCTGGGAGCGGTGCGCATGTGCTGACGTCCCTACTAACCTTGGCCAGTGCAAGGATTACCGTGCATTCACACTCAGTGCTCCTTCTTTCCTTAAGACTTATTAAGAATGATAATGAGCTCGGAAAGGGGCAGCATGTCCCTTTCTCAACTCTGCGAAAGCTCTCTGTCTTTCTCACTGTTCACTTGTCTTATCCCCCTTCCTCCCCCCCTTCTATTCTTCCTCTCTCCAGCGCTGCAGTCTCTCTCTCTCTCCCCCAGTCCATCCTCTCGCTCTCTTTCTCCATCGTATTGAAAGGGCCCAGGACAAATTATCAAAAAAGCCATTTTCATCTATGAACTGCAGGATTTAATCGATACTTATTTCATGCCTTCAAAATCAGCCCTATATTACTGTTGTCTGTGTGATTTGTTTATTTTGCTCTGGAATATTCCTTCAGTCGAAGGAGGGGAAATGCACGGGATGCAATTCACCTTGAACCTCCATTATATTGGATTTCTCTACTGGCTGATCAAGCATGCAAAAAGGACATTTCCTCAGCACTAAAATAAAAACAATAATGATGATTAAAAAAACATGTGTGCTATTTGTGCTGGTGTAACAGTACGTGTTGAGGGCAGTATATTTTTACAAAGCAAAACACTATGGTTGTGGAAGCGTGAGTTTGTATACAAAATCATTACACTGAGGGTGCAATTGATAAAGCTTATGTGCTGGGAAACAAAAGTAATGGCTCCTGAAGCCTGTCAAACACCGCCTGGGATTACTGACGCTTATTTGACATCAAAGACCTGAGGTCCACAGCCAAGGTCAAACAGAACAGGAATACACATGGGTTTAATTCTACACACCCCTTGACAGATGCAGATGGGTACTTATGAGACATGAGGCATTTCGCTGACTGATAGGGCTGCAGGAAATAAGAACATTGCAGGCATCGCACACTGATTAACCAATGAGATGCTGAACTAGTCGAGAGAACCAGGGGCAAAGCACCACAGGCAACATTTCAAGTACCATTTTACAAAAAGAGAGAGAGACCCAATCAAACGGCCTAGAGGACCACATCCATAAACACTAACTAAACACACAGACCAAATTGTAATTAAAACAGCACAAATGGACAATTAGTGTGTCTGCTCTCACAGCACAGCAGATCTGCCCAGCTCCACTTTCACCAAGTGAGGATGGAAACATTTCTAAGGAATGAAGGCGTCCAAACGACAGGCGGGGAAAAGAAGGCCAGTAGGTTTGACAGATGGATATTGCAGTGTCTCATCAATGCCGAGGAGAGATGAGAACCCGTAGCACCGGTGTGACTGTGAGGTCTGGCCGGTGTCCAGCTAGAGGTGGACCTCCGGACAGCAGACGCATGCCGTCACATTCCAGAGGTACACGCTGACTGAAATGCAGGAAAACTGCTTAAATTGATCACTTAACAGCCCTGTTTGAACTGAATGTGTGAAGGTGCACGTACAATACCACCATAATTCACTGAGGTGAACTATTGTACCCTGTTGTGTCACCTGCTGTTGGCTATTATTTTTTTGGTGACCTCATAAAATAAGAAAGAGCACTAAGGTAAACTTTCCTTTAGTCTGGCTAATGCTTGCTATTCAAATCACACAAAATGCATGCTGATTTCATGTCGAAACATGTGTTTTTTAAGCTTGCCTGTTTCCGTGTCAAGTGTGCTCTTGCTTTGCATGCATGAATACATCTGCAACAGTTAGGCTGCACAGCTGCTGCATTATGAGGGTATTATGGAAAATACCTCAAAAGCACACACTGTGTACCTAATGCATATTTCTACATTATAAAATTATTTCATCCACGGCTGATTTGTAAGACAGAAAAAAAAATATCAAAGCACAAAGAGGGACATCCAAACTGTAAAAATTGAAAAAGGAAGAGAAAAACGTCAATGTTTACCTTGTGTTGTACTAGCAGTGGCATTTTTAATATGGAAGATGGCTTTCCATGAATGATCTGTTTAACCAAAGACAAGAGGGAGAGAAAAAAGGGATAATTAATTACTTATGTGAGCTATTGCACGGGAGAGACAATAAACCTGCCCGGTCGCCATGGATATGACATATTTGCTCTGAAAACAACACAATAATTAGCAAAGGAGAAAGATCCGGTGAGAATACGAGAACTCTGGCTTTAAAGTGCCAGTGATCTATTCCTGTCCTCACCATCATCTCTGAGAATAATAACCCAGTGGCAAGCAGACACTGGAAATGCACAAGAGCACAAACGGTGACCCTTTAACAAAAGCATGAAATCCTGTTGAATTAAATCTTACATCATAGTGTTGTGTTTTGTAGAGATCACACCTCACCAAACACGGAGAGAACGCAGAGTGTTTTTAAACAGATTGTTTGTTCAGTAGTAGGTGGAAGTCGGAAAAGCCTGCCTCACAGCCACATAGAGCAGGAACTGCAGAAAAATGCTATTTACCATATGGCAAATACAGTGTGTGCGAGTGTGTGTGTGTGTGTGTGTGCGTGTGTGTGTCAGAGAGATGTATATCCTGCCAACTGTTGTCATAACATTCTGAGCAAATGGTCAGGTTTTGCACACGGTTTCATAATCGTGTGATATTTATGATGGTATTTATTTATGTATTTATGCACAATAACCTGCTGAAACTCCAAATAATCTGCAGAGATATGTTTTGACGAAGTCGTGCATTTAACACGTTGCACATTCCGGCTGCTGTTTGACTCTGCGGCTCGCGATTAATCTAATGTCCCTGAACATGCGACACTGAGAAAAAAAATATGTGTTTTAATAATAAATTAAAAAATTTAAAGAGAAGTCATGTGCAGACAGTCTTCAAGAGCAACTTCCGCATTTCAGGCTTTGAATATTGATCTCATTTATAGTAGTTCCTCTATTTACAGTCAATGGTGGTGTGGGAGGGCTGCAACCTGTGTAGTAGCGACCCGCGGAGTTTCACTAAGTTTTTCTCGATAAAAACACTGGCACTTTGGGCGCAGACCACAAGTCGCTCATGCGAGTCGTTTCTGCAGCTTTTGGGGAAGTGTCAGAAACAAGCGGTACTAAACTGTATGTCTGAGCTAATAAGCGAATAAATAATAACATGAACCTCATTTTAGCTTTGCTTTTGAATAACACGGGGGGACAGGGGAAGAGAGGGCGCGTGAGCTCGCCAGAGAAAGTGCGAAGTGAGGGAGGAAAAGAGGAAAGTTGCAGCTCGGGGAGTGAACGGAGGAGCTGGAGGTCCCCGCAGGTTTCACTGTGTTGGGCGAATTATTCAAGTTTAATGAACCTCTGCTCCTCTCGCCCGGTGTTCCCCACAGGGGCTTCTCCAGCAGCACAGAGAGGCTCAGTCGCTCCGGGTCCACACCGCCACCGCCGCCTCCGCTGCTGCCTCCGCCGCCGCGCATCGCCACTGACAGCCGGTCACACCGTGTCTCCCCTCGGCTCCTCCTCACCCCGACCCGCCGCCCTCACAGCGACATTTACCCCAAAATGACCCAAACTGCTTCGTCGGCACCGACCGACACTTTGACAGTGATGGAAACGCGCGTGTTGAGTAGTTGAGGGGAAAAGGGAAAACTCTTACCTGTGGGTACTTCGCCGCGTGTCGGTCACTTCCAGCCCGAAGAGACGTGCGACTTCACGGTGGAGAACGTGACACCTTTCATAACTAAAGTTGACACAATTGTCTTTTCAAGTTTTTTTCTTTTTGAGGTTTTTTATTGTTGCATTTTCTAATTTCTTACAGGGGCGAGTCGCCCGGAAGATCTGCCCTGGAGACCGGCTTCAAGTGGGAAGCGGAGTCCTTAATTGAATTTCTCGGTTGGCAGGTGGTGCTTGGAAGAACTGGACTGGAGTTTGGTGGAGGTCTGTGCTGACAGTTTGTCAAAAAGACAGTTCATAAATACTGTTAGTACATATCTACTGTCAGTACTGTCAGTACATTTATACTGTAAGTACATAGTATTGTCAGTACATATCTACTGTCAATACATATATACTGTCAGTACATATATACTGTCAGTACAAATGTACTGTATGTACATATATGGATATATGCATATATACTGTCTATATATATATATACTGTCAGTAAATATCTACTGTCAGTACATATATACAGTCAATACATAGATACTGTCTGTACATTTATACTGTCAGTACATATCTACTGTCAATACCCAATACTGGCAATACATATTTACTATCTGTGCATATATATTGACAGTACATATATATTGTCAGTACATAAATACTGTCAATACATATCTACTGTCTTTTGCTTCAGAGAGGTTATTCTGTGTTATTCATTGACAAAGTTCAGTAATAAAACAACTTTAATCAAGCACTGGTTTAGTAAATATAGGCAGGGGTTGACCTGAGGACCAGCCATCAATAAATAAGGTCATTTAAAAAAATAAAAAAGTTTGTGGGTGTTGCTCCCGCTGGATCGTATTCAGTCCGAATGAAATATTTGGTTGTCATACCTGTCTGTCACTAACCGACCTACCTGCCAGCCCGCCCTGCCTGTGCTCTCACTGTGCATGACCAGAGACTTCAGCTGGGGAGACAGACACCACTGAAGCAGATGCAATAGCCAGAAGTTGGCGAGTGAATCGCAAAGAAGTCGGCTTCTAGCTGTTGTCAGACAGAGTGCAATCACATGGGTGTAGGAATGAAAGTTGCTTGCATTAGGGTTATTTAGTAATTTGTATATTAGTTATTTAGGGTTTTGGAATTTTTTTAACGTCTAGTTTGACTTTTTAGATGGGTCCCATCCATTAACATGGAGGACTCTAGGAATTATGACCAGGTGGTTATAAGGAAACTTTTTCTTCACTTTAGGGAAGCAGACACGTCCCAAGTCTTTAAATTAAGTATGTAGGACAAACTTAGCTTAACTGCACATTTACCACTGGGTCTTTCTGACCATTTTCTGTATGAAACCAGAGCCAATTATTTCCAAACTGTTTGCTCTGATTTGTGCAAACTCAAAAGGAATAAATATCCATGCATTTGGTCACGTTATTCATAAAATGTAAAGCCTTTAATCATTCTAGGTAAGGCCTGCTCACAGCCAAAGTCCAGTCTTTTAGCCTCTGTCCCGCAACCATCTGGATTTCACTGTTTTTCTGTCATCATCATTTTCTGTCTGTCCGATAATACAAAATATATTACTGGACTTTTCTGTCCACCTATAAATTGATATATTCGCAACCTTAGAGGCTCAAAATATGAACATATGAGATGTGAGATGATTGTTGAATAATAGTCAAAAACATTTGGTCATGGTTGGATGATCTGAAGTTTAATTGCTATTATACATACAATATATTCAGTTTATATTCGAAAACCAAGGAAAAACACTATAGAGTCCAAACATAACAGAGAAAACCTGTTAGAAGTGAAAATAATCGTTTCAATATTTTTGTTACTTTATGCATCCAATATTGCACCCATGATTCCTACTTGACTAGTAATAGTAAATATTCCGCCTTTAAAAACCTATGACATTCGTACAAATTGGTCACTTAGCAGACTAGCCTATCAGCACCACAACACCCTGGCACAAAGCAACAATGTGGTGGCTGCAGATGGCAAACTGTGGGTTGATCAGAGCTTTTCAAAGCTGGAAACAGCTGCTTGATGCAGCTGGAAATGGTGTTAATGAGACCGAATCAAAACACTGAAGCTGGGTGCCATACTTCCAAAACAATGACCCAAAAAGCACTAAAATGCTCCAAACTGAATTGACCCTCAGTGATTATTGTCAGTGTCTTTGCGATGAGCGATGCTTTCACAGCACGCAGTCATTTGATCTGTTCACATAAATCAGGAACATGTCGAGACGCAGTTTGGCAGAGAATAATGTCTCATTTGCAGTTAATGGGAGTTTTTAATGGTTTAATTGATATTGATGCATTTTTCGAACTTTAAATTAAAATCTACAACATCTAGCGTTTTCACGAGGATTGTACTTCAGATTGTGTGTTTCACAGTTGATAAGTCACTATTTAGAGGGTTTCCCACAGTACATCTCAAGTTTACCTTCCTATTGACAGAACACTAATGTCACCTCCTCTCTTTGTTTTCCTTTGCCCTCACCTGTCCTAACTCCTTACGTACGTCAATATTTGACTGTGAAAATATTCTGAGCATGACACTCCTTTAAGGTATTCCAGGAGCAAAGCCCATATGAACAGTGGGGCTGTGATCATGTATGTTAAACTTGAACTTTCCTTATCTAAATTCTGCAGACTTGTGAACTATTGACAAACAGATTATTGCCAATTAGCAGTTTTGTGATGTGTCCTGTTGTACATAACAAATAATTGAGACGATCGATAGCAGAGTCAACTAACAAGGCAGGTAGTGCTTTCCTTCAATGCTCTAAGGAATCAGGGTTTGTGACCTATTTTTTGGTACATGTCCAACACATATATTTTCTTTAACAGATTTTTCATCGTAGTTATTTTAAACTAATTTCAGAAATTAATCCTAGGTAAGATTTGAACCCAAAAAGGCTACTTTAAAGAAATTCAAAGATAGGCTGGACAAAATTCCAGAAAAACTTTACCTCTTGCTTTAAGGGTTTTTCAAAGCTTTATTGACTCTTCTCTATAACTGGAACACCTTTAACACTAAAATATGATATAGCTTGCTCAGACCCATCGCCTAAGATCTGCTGTATGTGTATAGTTAATAATGAAAATGATCAATTTAAAAAACACCTTAAAAGACAAAAATCCACATGCGGTTGTGTATATTTTATTCTCGGCACCCTGGAATGTGTTATATATACCATACTCTTGAGCAAATCCCCCATGGTCACTGCAGAGGTCCAGGCAACCCATCCATCAGTGGGTTCCTCCTGATGTTGCAATACTGTGATACAGAATAATAAAGAAGTACGAAAGACCAGAAAATCAATAGATTATTCTGCAGATCACTTGATTCAGTAATGATCCAGTCCATTTATCGCCAGCCGCTGATTCATAAGGCCTGCTCTCAAGGGCGTATAGCCGCCCCACCTATGCCCTGCTGACTCCTCTACCATTGGTAATTATAAAACATTAAAAGCTAATCACATGATAGTCCAAGGTTATAAAAGACGTACAGTCTGTTGTGAGTAAAAGGGTTCCTTTCATCGTGACAGAAATAACAATATTCCCTGATAAAGTCAGATTCATACAGAAGGTTGTGATAACAGATATAAATCATGTTGAAATGTTGAAAAAGAGGTTTACCTGAAATACTCTTGATAAAAACATATACATACACATACATGTGCTTCAACAAAATAAATTTTTTTAATAAAAAGTCTCCCAACTCTTTTAGAGCTGTGATGTTTATATGATTGTCTTGTTACCATGCAAGCTAACTCGCTGATACAATCAAGACAATGCCACCATGAGAACCTCTGAGAAGCCTGTGTCTGCACTCTGCATTGTGTCCAACAGCTGTTGGTCAAGAAATAGCTCTGACAAACAACTGCTCCTCAAGCTCAACGTCTCAACTTTGTGTTTATGCATTTAAAAAATATATTTTTAAGAGCAAAATAAATCGTCATGGCCACACTATCACATCCCATCGAATCATACTGTTCATTTTGCAGATATTTCTAAGATAGTTATAATCGTAGCCCCTATGATAGATTGGTTTTAAAATGAAATCCTGCAATCTAACCACATACCAGCTTTTCCAGACTAAATTATATAGTTAAACACAGAAAAAAGAGAGCAGTTGGCCTAGAGGCATGTGTGCCTGTCTTCAGTACCAGCCCAAATACCTGTTTTATGTTCATCAAAACAAGCTCAAGTTTCACTCTGTAAGTAATACTGTAGTTTTGTCAGCAGCAAGCAGTTAAATAAGGGTGTGACACATCAGTGCGGATGTTCACATATAAAGTGTGAGAAACAGTGAACTGAGCTTGTGTTTTATGTTTGTGGGGAAACAGACATGTTGATCAATGAAGAGGACACGTGCCCGCCGCCAGCCTCCAGACCGTCCACTGGCAGGTGCCTGATCAAGGGCAACTTATTTTCAGTCACATTGCATGAGGGGGCCGATGAACTGGCATTCACCTTAATTAAATAAAGACATGTACAAATGTCCTTTAGCAGGTGGCTGTCTTATGGAAGTTAGCAGTGGTGGCAGCTGCCTATGTATGGTAAACAGGGAGCATTTTTGAAAAGTGATGGTGGCTGGCGAGGGAGGCGGGGACGAGGGGGAAGATTGGACAGCTGTCACCCTACCCACCTCACTGTGCTGACTTAGACCTAACGCTCGATCGAGCCTTTGTATATATTTTTTCAGCGCATTTCAACACTGTGTACACCTAGTGTTTGAGGCCGCACGGAGACGCATGTGGTGTGACAGATGCACCCGGCACATGAGCAGCAGAGGGCAAGAGCTGAAACGCCTTAGCCAGTGGAATTTTCTTCTCTGTCAAACTTCAGGGAGAAGCATGAATTTGTCATGACCTCGAAGAAAATGAACCAGAAGAAAAATAAGTTATTCCAAAATTAAACATGCAGATATAAATGTTTATTAAAAGTCACAACCTGGCTGTTCGAGATATTCACAGGATTAGGTGGAGAACAACAGACAGGGGGCAACATCCACAGGAAATGAAGATGTGTGTCTTTGCCAAGACAAAATGTATTTTCCAAGATATTGTTCAATTCAGTATAATTTTATGATGAATAAACAAGAGCTATCCCTTTAAAGATCGCTGCAGGATCTGTGTTGACATGTCCGGACTGAAAACAAACGCCGTATTCAACAGTGCTGGTCACTGCACCATATGGTGATGATTAGATACCCAGGTAAAATCTAATTTTAATAAATTCCTAATCAGCTTGGAAGGATACTGAAACAACATTGTTAATGGAAATGTGTGGAGTCAGCAAGGTCTTTCACAGCTGTGGTCTTTAATAAGATTTGAGAGGCATTACAACAACATTGCAGTCAGTGTCATGTTGAGCTGCTCCCTCTGTCTGTAACTCCAGCAGAGGGAAGAAATGAACAGACAAACAGAGGAAGGCGAGGGGAAGAATACGTGGTCATCTGTTTCAAAAGAGCTGAAATCTGATCTCTAGAGGGAAGAGGCATAGTCGGAGGTACTGTATAGTACATATCATCTCCCTCTGATCATTCACGCTTTCTAATTACAGAAGGTGAGGAGGGCCATCATTTTATCGTATTTGTTTTGCATCACTGCAAAAATAGAAAATGAGGGCTCGCCAAGCTGCACCAATTTACTTCATTTCGACCTTGATTAAAAGAAAATTAATTGCCACATCTCTCATTATGTTGCAGGCAGCATTTGATGACGCAAATGAGAATCAAAAATAAGATGCAGAGGCTCACAGGGAGTGTGAGCTCGACCTGGATGTGCAGGAGGCAGCACACTGATGAAAATAAACAGGACCTCTCCTCAAAGCCGCTGAACATAGAACAGAAGATTTGGAGGGAGCGCATTGTGAAGCTTGTTCATTTTGCTTACAATAATTCCATATATATTTAAATAGTAATAGTTTTTTACCGCAACTCATTACTATTTAACATCTGCATTTTGAACAAGCAAAACTAGCACTTTCATTCGGTTCTTACAGAAATCGCTCCCTCGCAAATAATCCCACACCAAACATTTCAATCCTATTTGCGTCCCTCAAGCCCCCGTGACTCCTCCCCTTCCTCAGACACCATATGTCTCTGTGGATCAACTTCAGGAGTTTTCAGTAACCGGGTGTATGATTACATGAGAATTTCCCTCAGAGAAGGCCTCCAGGAGAAGTAAAATGCTAAATGCTATTTTCGAAATGAAATTCTCCTTCATGTGGCTGCACCTGTTTCCCTGAGAGAGTAAACAGAGCAGATGCCTGATAGAGTGGGCCTGCCTCTGACACACACCTAATTCTAAAATATTTATTAGCTTTTGACACTCTTTAAAGTCACAGTCTGGGACAAAGGGTACCCTGTTCCCCTTGCTCTTGTTTGGCTATACTTACTCCTCTCCCCTCTTCGCTGTGCTGCTTCAGCTGCTTATCTGTGACTATGGTGACAGAGACATTAAACGCAACTAGCTCCAGTACCCACTGGTGCTGACCTCACACAGGTCGACCTGACACAGTCTCTCCACAGTTGGGCCCAATCAACAGCTCAGAAATTAATGTTTTGCCGTTGTTGTGAGCTTCGGCGTAAATTTTTCATGCTCAGCTCAGTATTTGTAAGCGAGCGTGAGCATTTAGGCGAGCATGCGTCCTCACATGTGCGTGTGGGGAGGGATCATTATTTGGCATGCCTCGTCAAGCCATCATGAAGGCAATGGGGACATTTGAATAATTGATTGAAATAATGTAAAGTAATCCAGCCAGCTTTCATTCTTGGCTCACCTGCTCCTAATTCTAAGACTGCTCTCAGTTGACAGGGGACAGGTTGGGACATTTAAGGACATGGGAGTGACATGGAGGAAAGCATTTTACCCACCATTAGCCGTCGTCTCTAATTTCTCAACTCTTCTTACCAGCAATGTTGTTATGAATAAAATGGCGTGAAACGGAATGTCTGAAATAATCATCAGGGATATCTAGTCTCAAAAATTAGCAGAAAAAATAAGCCACGTGTAGCATAGTAATCAATCATGTGATTTACTGCTACATCATTGAGAGTTCAATGAATTCATTCCAAAATAATCTTCCAGTATGTTCCCCAAGGTCAGAGGAATTCTTTTTCAGGAGTAAAATGCTGTTAAACTGGTTTTAGGGGGTTTCTACACAACTACTCTTCTGTGTATATGGCGGCACTCTCTGCTTCTTACTGTACAGCAAGCTTGCATGAAAATGTTTACACCTAATTTGTGTGAAATATTACAACATTAAGTACGTTCACTTAGAGTCAATAAGAAATGTAAACTCACGAAGGGATAGGAAAGTGTATAACTGATAACCTTAAGGGGTTTGGCGGGTAAAGCAGATCAGTCATGCATGACCAAGCATCCTTATTTAGAGTGTATTTGAGCAATCAGCTCAGACCCTGTCTCTCTGTTTGTCTCACACTGTGATAAAGTTTTATGATTAACCATAATTACTCCCTTGGGTTCTAAAAGCTCCTTTAAACTCAACTTTCCTGCTCATATTACAATTTAAAGCATTAGAAATGATTCCTTATCCTCAGTTTTGTGGTGTATATTTAAAAATGTATTTTTCAAGGGTCTTAGATGCAAATATAGGAAATATTTGCTCCCAGAAAGCCAGACACACTCCAGTCGTCTTTTGCTGTTACTCCCAGGTATCATTAACAGAGGCATAAACCTGTGTTCCATTTATGCCTTGAAACAGGGGTTATTCCTAGGTTACAAATCTCTTAACTGCAGTAAAAGTAACAAAAATCGTTTTGTAAAATACACATTTTTGGAAAAGGACATAGTTCAGCTGTTGTTTACAAATGCGCCCAGACACTAAGATTGTTAATACTCAAAACATTTAGGGGGCAGCATATTACCAAATATATACTCTTTGGTACCTTCCCCCCATTCCCCTGTGTCAGTCGGAGTGGCCATCAGGCAAACCAGTCTGAATCCCAGCAGGCTGCATCTCGGCGGGCCTGTAGACAGTTAACAAATCCATAAAGATTTTACTGGCCATGCACTGTATATAACTGTAATTCAGGGTCTGCATGAGAGTATGCTGCATGTGTGTTCAGTAACTGTGCTCGCTGGCCAATCAAAGCTAATTTTCATTCCTCATCCTCATCTACATGCCAAGATAACATTAGCATGAACAAATCTGACCTCAGTATAGGGAAATTTGCTGATACGTCCTCAAACCTCCATGAATGCAATCAGATTGTGGAGCTAGTAGGTTGTTTTCTTTGCTCGTTGTTAGAAATTCTTTCTCTCCAGTCTGCTCTGAAAGACAAACAGGGAAGATGGCATTAGAGGAGGATGAACCAATAGGATGGCTAGGCACAGGTACTACTTCTTTAACCTATCATGTTAGACTGAGGTCATACACCACAATGAGTCTCCGTTCTCCTATTATCCACAAATGAGGCTAAAATATTCCAAATGTGAACGTCTTGAGCATTCAGATCCAGAGTCTGTACCGTGTCAATCAGGGAATGGAGGTGCAGTTACGACGTTATTATGATTTTAACACATTTTTATAGCATCAAATAACTGATTGAAACCACACCTAAGCACTTGATAATAACTACTTACAATTACAGAAACAATCTATTAGAAAAAATTCTTTAGGGTCATATCGACTATTTAGCGTAGTCCATCTTCCATCCATTACCATTGAGGTGGCAGGATTTCTGACCAACACAGCAACCAGCCACCAGGGGGTGATCAAGATGCTCACTTTTGGCGAGCCATCATGTCATCCATCTTTATATGCATTATAAAGGGCTAACTGGACACTACAGTAACTCACTATTGCCTCTTGAGGTACATAATGGTATGACAAGAGGAGACTGGATTGGATAGCTGATTAGCAAACTTCAGTAGATATCTGTAATACACTACATAGATGTGTTTGACTTAACGTCAAATCTGTTATTTCCTCAAAATCTGTTGATATTCTGAGTTAATCTGTAAATGTTTTCTTAAAAAATTCATATAGCATCTTCAAACTCTCATTGCAACAGTTGGAGATATGGTAACCGTAGATATTGTTTGTGTTACTCCGATGCTTGGTGTTGAAAAGAACCTGGCCCTCAGAGTTTCCCTGGTAAGCTCAACAACACCCCCAAGCCCCCTCCTCCCATACTGCATTCGTTGAAACACCATAGGGACAAGTTGCACAGTGTTGTTGGGTACATAGATCACCTGATATGCTGTTTATCCTTGAAAGCTTTGCTAAACACCTAAAACTTCTGTGGCAAGGACATAACGAGACGTGTTCTTCCTCATCGCTGCTGCCAATCGTCTCATTTAACATCATTTACAGATGACGACATTAAAAACATGTTGGGAAAAAAAACCTGATCACATGCTGAAGCAAGGCTTTTATATGAGGGGGAAGCTAGTAGTTGGTTCTCCCCTCCTCACTTACCAAACAGCAGCCACTGAAAGTGTTCAGTTTTAGGACACAGAGGTCACACCTGTTGCGGAACTTGATAGAAGGCTTATTTATAAACTTTCTGAGCTCTAAATTCCTCCTTCAGAGAAAACGCTGACCCACAAAGAGCGAGGAGGGGCATGGGGTGGGGGGGGGGTCGGCTGAAATGCTTCTTTATGAACACAACGGCAACGCTAAAATCCATTTAACTCTGAAATGGGGAAATTAACAAGCCATCTGATCAGGGGGGTTTGCAGAGCATTTAGGTCAGAGGACAAGAGCTTTGGACGATGAAACCAAGTCATTTCCATGCAGAAGCAAAACTACATGTATCATTTATAGAGTCATTATAATGAAGTTATTGAGGTCTATGGCGCAAACACTACACTTTAGCCAATTAATTAAAATTATCTGGTGTAAAACGTTTGTATTTTGAAACCATTATACTGCGCGGGTCAACTATGTTTTCTGGCAGCACAGAGCTCTCAACTGCTACTGTCGTCAAAACACCCGTTTAATCACATCACATTGTGTATTCTCAGTGACCTTCAGCGAGTCTTTGTGGTCATTTTAGAACTAAACACTGCACCCAGGGACCTCCTCGGTTAAACCCCTTTCGCCTCGCTCCCAAAAAAAGGCAAAAGTCCCGATCAGGGTCCAGAGGGGAGCGTCTTTATACATTGCCTAAATTTAGGTACTGAGTTATGGCCCAGGAGATATCTGGGTGGGCTCATGTGACGTATGAAAAGTTCTGGAAACGCTGAGTGGATTTGAAGCATAAGAGAGAATACTGTGGGGGGAGCACTGAAGTGAACGATTGCCTGACAGGTGTTGCCAGACAAGTGTCAAATATGTGCCCTTTTAAATGGGGAGGTTACACGCTTTATGGCATTTCAGTGTTTGGGAACCATTTTTGTACTTTTGCCACTGACAGTCTATTACAGTTTATTAATAAGTGTGGCTTTTTACTTTATGCCCGAATTTGACCTTGAGTTTGATAATTGAGAATGATCGTTTTTCCTTACCTCGTTACTAAAATGTTTACTCTGACAAAGCAGATGAATGAAATATTCATGCAGTATCCGAGGCGTCACAATCCAGTGTAATTTGCAGAAATCTGTTTAGGTTCGTCGGCAGGAGGGCGCTAATAGAAGGATCATCATATTCTGCTGAGCCCCTCTCTCTGTCACTTGTGCTGTGCCATGTAGTGTAATGTAGTTCCTTTAACATTTAGCAGGGTTCAAGTCATTCTGCAATGGTCAGGAAGTTGTAAGGACCAGATTGCGCACAAGTAAGCAGATACTCCACACTTTATTATAGACATGTGGGTATAATATTAGTCATCTCTGCCAATACCAGCAAACCTAACAGGCAAACCATGTGACGAGGTGCAATACCAGACAAATCGATGGCACGAAACAGATTGCATTGCAGAGATTCCCCTTTGCTGACAGGCCATGAGATGGTTTTGTCTTTTAAAAAATAGCGACATCTTTTAAGGTGACCCCTAGAGTGCTTCTCACAAAATTACAAGAGACAGAAATCCATTTGCAACTGTGCTATAACACTGAGATTACATTGTTACTTTAGAGCCGCGGCGCAAATTAATTTGAGGTTCATTTCATGTATTATATGAATGGATGGTGGTGGGAAAATTAAATCCCAGTATTGCACATTTCTATATATTGTTTTATATCTGCAGAAGGTGTTTTGGATCACTGTGCTTGCCGTTCAATTGGCCAGCGGGGCAGGGTTCCAGCAGATTTAACTCTTTTATGGCCACGGCTGTCATAGAGGGAAGGACAAAAACAATCACACACGCTTCCTTTGTGTAAATAAACGTACAGGACATTAAAGGTCAGGGATGAATAAGTGTCACAGGCATAAATACCTTCACGGATTGTAAAAAAATAATTATATTTCCCTGGATTAAATGTGTGTGTGTGTGTGTGTATCTGTATTTCTAAATTCTTTTGAGTGTTGACTTGAATCTGTTTCTTCATAAACTCACCTGGCAGTGACCTTCAGTGGTGATTTAAGATCAGTCAGACTGCACTGCAGCACTGTAAAAGAAAAGTTTTGATATTGCAGCACTTTAGACTTTTATTCCCGGCTATTTATCATGTTGTAAATGTAGGTTGTCAAAAAAAGATATACTGTGGTTAAAACTTTGAAAAGAGCAAGTGACAGCATCATAGGGTTTGTGGCAATTTCATTAAAGCAAAAGAAGGTGAAAACTATAGAGACCAGACTTACAATTAGAACCTTGCTTATCATCTCATTTTAGGACCACGGCTTTTAATCAAACCAATGAGAGAAAGGACTGAATTGAACACGCACTGGAACATATTACAAATGTGAACACACAGCTGTATTTTCACATGTTTTAAGTCAAGTGCGCAAGTGTCCACACTTCTCTTCTCTGCACTAGACACTCCACTGTCTCCCACACTTCAGGCCAGGGGCAGTTGCCTGTAAAGTTGTAAACTCTCTGACTGGGGCTCGGGACCCTTGCACCCAGCACCAGCCACACATATGGAAACAGGGCACAGTGTGTCAATGGGGCGGCCCTGTCAGGTATGAATATCGGTGCGTCTCCTACCCTATCTGGGGACCTTGGAGCCATGTGTCGACACGCATCGCACTGTTAGCTACATCGCCTGGTCATATTGGGGACAGGAAAGAAGTGGCGGAACAGAAGCACTCCAGATGTTCTTCATCAGTGGGCCACAGGGGAAGGCTGTTACCACAACACCTGGCTCATTCTGCTCGGGGGCTCCGAGGCAGAGCGGGGATGCTCTGCCTCAGTCTGGCTATCTGTCTGAAAATACCCTCACATCGCCGCTGTGTCATGTAAACTCCTTCATGGAAACTTTAGCAGTGAATGCACAGGCCTGAACACATGTACAGGTTTATAGGCATGTGTATGACTTCATTTTGAATCACTCCTGTATTTCCCTTTAAAAAAAACAGCAAATCTCTTATTCTGCAGTGGTTTATTATATCATCTAAAAAGATTTATATATACATATATCCCACTTATATAATGGGATTTAAATTATTATATTAAATTATATATATATATATAATTTAATATAATAATTTAAATCCCATTATATAAGTGGGATATATGTATGTATGTATCTTTATATCCCACTTATATTTCACATTTCATTCAGTTATGGACTCAATCTATAAATAGAGGCATCTCCAATATGAATTTAGATTCTCTAAACAACTGCAGATTCAGTCACAGTCAAACTTGCTGAGGACTGAGGTCGACTGTGACCTTTTTTGAGCAAGTGTCATGAAAATCTGAATGCAGTGATGATTTATCGCAGGTGCAGTGGAGGTCTGTGAGAATTCACCATGTGACGTGATTTAAAGATTTGCTGCTGCACTTGCAGGTGATCTGGAAGTGTCGTACTCAAATGAAAGAAGGGGGTTTGTGCATATTCCGGCAGACGAGATCTGCAGGGAAAGTGAAGAGAGCAGCAGCACAGGTGAAAAATGATAGATGCCACACTCAATAATATCAATGTTAAAATCTCCTTGACCTGTGGGTCATCAAATAGCAACCCCAATTCGCTTCATATTTTCCTAGCTGGATCAATGGCAGCATAAATTTGGGGCTCAATGACAAGAATAATTTAAAACAGATCTATAAACGATAGAATGCTATTCCCTGTGGTCACAGATGACTAACAATTTTCTCGACTGACAGGATGAAACCCCCTCTAAAGATCTACCAAGGATTTGTGCACATGTTGAAAAAAAACACACACACACTATATTATTAGACATGTGTGTGCATAAACACACCGTGCACGGTTTGGTGGCTCTGTGCCTTTATCTGGTGAGTTCAAGTACATATTGAGATATCGATCTTTTCTGAATTTCTTAGGCCTTTTCTGCTCTGATCAGCAAAGATGGGAAGGACAAATTGTTTAACATACCTGAATAAATAATAATATCAATGCCTCTCACCTCCCCCCTTTACTCGAGTCAAATGAGTTTGACTTTCACCCCCTTCGGGGACTAAAAGAAGACAAATAAATGTATGTGAAGATGCTCTCTCTTATTAAACATGCAGCCGTCCTGATGTTTGCTTTAATATTGCTTTAATTCTTATGAGTTCAACTGAAATGAGACAAAAATAAGACCTCTGGTTGCTTTATCAAATCCCAGACCTGTCTCTTCAATGCAGACACTATTTCCCTGCTTAGAGGACAAGATTATTGGAGTTCACGCTAATACTGTTTTGCAAAGCATAAAAGCCTCTTGCTGATAAATATTAATTTGAGCCTTCATGATGTATTTGAAAATTCCAGCTAAAATGTCACCACATGGAACATTAATGTAATATTTCAGGGCCTGAGAGCAATACTCATATTGATTGCATTTATTTGACTCTGGGGAGGAGAAATAATTCTTCAATGTGGAGACACATCTGGTAGCCAAAGATGCGATGCAGG
Organism: Pseudopleuronectes americanus; assembly: GCA_038501795.1. Classification (NCBI taxonomy): domain Eukaryota; kingdom Metazoa; phylum Chordata; class Actinopteri; order Pleuronectiformes; family Pleuronectidae; genus Pseudopleuronectes; species Pseudopleuronectes americanus. The sequence continues at coordinate 11,590,086 of CM076725.1, forward strand.
GAATGAGAAAATGCAAAATAACAATAAAAAAAATAATAGGACTTGCATTTAAATGCATTATCCCGGCTTTGTTTAGATACCGATGCCTCTTTACAGCTGAGGAAAGACAGATGCACCCGGGTCTTTTACTGCTACCTCTGAAAGGTTTAATTTTCTATAAAGTGTTTAATACCTAACAAGAAAATATAATTTGCATCCAGCTCTTTTCTCTCATCCCTGCGATTTGCAGGCACGTCCCCTGTTATGAAGCTTAACAGCTAAATGACAAGGATCCAGGGAGAGTCTCCTTTCAGTGCTTCTTCTCCCTTTCCTGTACGTACGCCACACGTTGCTCATCTGATCGTGTGTTTTTGCCTCGTCCAACTTCAAGGTGTTGTCTAACAGAAGGATCCTTCCCTTTGTTCTTCACCATATTGACTCGCAGTGGGTTGAGGCGTCTGGCTGTCTTTGTGCAAATGAACAGGAATCTGAGAAAGAGCAGCTTGACCCATAGCTCATCCGTCACCAGCCACACCCACTTTATTAATCAGATAAACAATAAGTGGGCGTGTTGGCTCTTTAATCATCTGTTTGTGTTTAACTAGTATTTATCTTTTGAACTATAGACCAACGCAGCCGGTTCCTGGCATGTTGAGGAGTGGTGGAAAACAATCTGACATTACAAAACCTGTATGCGTGTGGGAAACATCTATTTATTTAACAGAAAAAGAACTTGACAAAATAATGTTAAATGTATTATTGTGTTGTGCATAATGTTGGTGATAATATCCTGTCGTGTCTTCTCCTTCTATGATACTGCAATCCTAAATAATGATGTTGTATTTTAATAAAAAAAACTATTTATGTGTCATATTTTGGTTGAGCTGTTCAAAATAATTGTCAGAAAACTTTTCTCATCTTTGTGAGGAAACGTCTCTTCATCCTACACACTGGCGGTTTGAATACAGCACGGCTAAAGCGCCCCCCACTGGTTGATCTCAGAACCAGAGCTCCACTGCATGCTTCAATTACATGAACAACTTATCAATGCTCTTATTTTGAAGAGAGGAATATATAGAGTTATAACAGATGGTTTAACAACAGGGTGTTTAAAAAAGCAGTGAGATCAATGATGCGCAGACAAAGAGGTGAGATCCCAATCTGATAATTTTACACAGTGGATGTGAGATTTTACTTAAAAAAATGAACTATGTGACACTCCGGTCGTTCTGGAAACCGATAAACTAGACTGTACCTGCTGAGGTGATCGTGTTAAAAGGAACATTCAGTGAATATTTAATGTCCTTTTAATTTAATTTCATGTGAAAAATCAGGTGTCTTCTCTCTGTGACTCGTGAAACGACCCACTAAAGACACATTCTCTGTCACTGCTTTATGGGTGTTAAATGCACACTTTGGTTAGGACCCTTACTCACTAAATAAGCCTTGATAGGCCCCACATGGCCCCTGCGTCTGTGTGGCCCCTGCACACAGAAGCTCTTACTTAAACCTGTTTCAAAGCGTGCATGTCATTCTTGTTTGTTTAATTGTGTTTTAAATGCGTTCGGGGCTCAAATTTATTTTATCCGCGACTTAACAACGAAGAAAAATGGAGGACGGATGATGTGACAAAGGTCCTGCTCCGAATTCAAACTGCGTGGTAAGTACCTTTGCCAGATGAGCCACCAGGATAATACCAGGATAATTTGATCCCACATCTGTGTCTCAGCAATGTGCCACTGGGTCCCACAAATTTGTAGGTTTATTTTCCAACCAAACCCGCAGATGACTTTACCAGATATCCCCCCGTCTCTGCGGTTAAACCTGTGCCAGTTGCCGAAATAAGTGGAAACCTGCAGGGCCTCAGACTCGAGAAACACAGGTCTACAGCAAACTTGTCGTTCTCATTCTTGTCTCACTTTTCATTAAAACTTTTGAATTTGCCCGGTTGCACAGTGGAAGCATCCTGGGGCCTTTGCTTCATGCTTCACACCACCTGGAAGCAAGGCGATTTCTCAAAATTCACAACAATAAACATCCAACCAAGGATATCCTAAATAATGGATTTACACAAAAACCCAAGACAACGGCTTCAAAAAGCAAATACCTTTTATCACCATCTGTAGCCGGCACCGGGGAAGGTGGGCTTTGTGCGTGGCAGAGTGAGGAGGGAAATCATGGTTTTGGCGCAGACAATGTGAGCATTTAAATAAGAAATGGAATCGGAGCCCGACTGTTTACTTTATTTCTCAATTCCCACACCAGCTCATGAAAGCAGCACAGCAAAGAGTGGAAAACCCAAACAGGAAACCAGGAAATGACTAGTGTCAAATAAGAGAACAGAGGCCAAGAATGTCGCTATATGTGCGATAATTATAAAGAAAATCTCCAGTGTCCTCACCACATCTCCTTATCCATCAATGCACTCACATGTAATATTCACTTTGGAATGAAACGCAGGGGAAATGGAGTATAATTTGATTCCAGGAGAAAAACTGTGACAAAGACGAGTCGCCTGCTCCTGAGCTGCATATGTGACATCAAACTGAAGCAGTGTTTGGCCCAGACCGGGTCAGGCATCAGCAGCAGCGACGTCGGTAAAGTGGCTGCACTGTGGCAGGTGATTTAATGGTTGTCACAGCAGCAATAGAAGTGCATAGAGACAGGATTCCAGTCAAAGCTAATATTTGTGATGAATCACTGTCACGCCAGAGGTAAATGTAACACTAATAGACGTGGGGAGATCTACTGTTAGCTGCTTCCGCTAATGAGCATATTCTTTCAGAGAGGTGGTGTCACTTCTGGGTGCTGGTTCCATACAGTGAGGAGAGAAATGAAGGGGGCTTATATTGGATTGCGTGTAATGAGAGTGTCGTAGCCACACTGCTGTGAGAAGCTCAGGGGAGGAGCTCAGACACACTACAGAAGAGTGAGGCCTGAGATGTTGAGACTTTGTTGGTGTGAGACGGTCTTAATTAATATTTATTGTAGATTACGTCTGCTCACATTGTGTTGAATAAAAAACAGACACAGATTCTTGAGCGGAGGTCATCTCCAGTTAGGGAGATATTTAGTTTATACATATATTTATCTTTATCTCTTTTTGCAAACTTGAATTTAAAATGGAAACATGTAAAATACTTTTGGGTTCAACTTTAATTTGACTTATTTACTTTTAAAATGTAGTCAGAGCTAGATTCCTTATATTTTTAAAACGTGTTCCCAACCTATAGAAAAGCATCTGATCCTTACAATGATTTGAACAAAAAGAAAAATTAATCGATGTCCAGTTTTCATGATCTCTTATTTACGGTTTGACTAAATATGTAACTTGTTCTTTAATACTTATATTTAACAATTGGGACCATCAGGGATTGTAGGTATTGTTCCCATTGATACTGCTACTTTATTTAAACAAAGACCATGAATGGCCTGTAAGAACACTTACCCTCCACCAAGGCCAAATCGTCCCCTGAATTCAATATAGCTACAGGAGCTTTCACACACTTACAGATGTTCCCTAAACATTCCAGATTTTTTTTAATCAAGATCATTGAAACATTAGCTGGGAAATAAATGAAAATGAAATGGAAGAAATAAAATAAAATAAAACGTTAAAGAAAGTGATGAAGAATTCATAGAGCTGCCTCCAGATCCAGATCCACACCAAAATTCAATAGGTTATTTTCTGACCCATTCCACATCTTTAAACCAAGTCAATCATCCATTAACCATAAATTCCAATATTTGCATGTTCCTGCTTCTAAAATGTGATAATTTGTTACATTTTGATACATTTTTGGTTGCAGCTCAAGTGTTCTTCTATTTTCAAACTTTCTTATACCATTTCAGTGTCTGTTGGATGGTGCTTGGAGCTGCCTGTCTGTTCAGAGGAGGATCTTGTTTTTGCTGAATGGCAAGTGTTTGGTTTCCTGTTCAGATCAGCCATCTTTAAATCAGGTGCAGTGATACTCAGCAAATGAAGGTCACAGGGAAGTTAGTGCGACTTGGGTATCTGCAAAAGAATCTTCACCTTCCACGTGGGACGATACTCTCACTGACTTCCCTTCATGGACTCAAATCTATGTCGGGCAAAGAAAGCTGCATCTAAACGTAGATAACATTACTAACGGTATTTTGTTTCCTGTGCTTGTTGTGCAAAATTATTTGACAATCCAAATAAATGTTGGTTCAACTCATGAACATTTATTAAAATCCTTTTCATATTGGTGTTTTCTCTCTGAAGAGGTGTACAAAAACGGTAGTCTGAGAGAAACTCAGATTTTTCTATAGATTTTAGATTCTTTCCACCATTTTTTAAAGATTATTTTAAAACAATGGAATATATATACCAGACCTTGTATATTGAAGCACTCTGGATCCAGCTGTACATTTTAAAAAGTCTTCAAATTCAGAGCATAGTGCAGCGGATATTGAAGTGGGATTACTTTCTAGTTGAATATGAGCTGATACAAGAATTCATCAAAAAGCGCATTAGCTTTAAAGTCACTGCTCATAATAGATTTCCACTCTTTCCTGCAGCTTCAGTCGAACCATGGAGTCAGACAGTGCTCATATTTCATTTTCAAGTACTGATGCCAATGTAGATTTACAAATGTGCCTATATAAACCAGAAACCACAAAAAAGCACAAGTCACTGATCTCACAATTACTTAGTCCCTTTGGCGATCCACCCAGTCTTTGAACTCTATCTTGTGAACTGAGAGCGCCGTCCTCCACTGGAACGAGACGTGGCAACACCACATGAAATTACTCAATCCACTGAGTTTTCGCAATTACAGCTCGGTCGGCTGCATTTGTTGGAACCGAAAAATAAAAAAATATCCTAAAGCTTATCAAAGTCTGATGGCCTAATTTGTCTTGTCGGGGGTCTCAGTCAATCCCCTGCATCCAAGTAACACACCGCGCTCTTTTTCGCGCAGCGCTGCCTGCTAACACAGACAGCCCGAGCCCTCAATTGCTTGTTTAACTTGACACATAATTACTGTGGAAATATTTGTGTATTTTGTACAAGTGCCACAGTCTGCATTGCGAACGACTGCCAAGTCCTCACAGCTCCCACTGCAGCTATCGCAGCCAGAATCCCTGATTAAAACAAGATGCTTTCATTTGGGCCAGCTTTGGAAGAAATCACTCCCAGAGATTGGCCTCTCCCTGCCAAGCCCCTACTGCAGCAGGGTCTGCCATGTGTGGTGAAGCCGACATGCTCATTGTACTAAAGAAGAGGCCTTTTTTTGGTTGGAGCCCAAATGTGCTACTGAAGCAGGCCTCCTCCATCAAAGTGAGAGACCACAGTGTAACTCAGGCGAGGCCACGCGGGTCAACATGAAACATGGCTCTTAATACTCTGGGAGTTGTTATTAAAGCCCCATGGAGTCTGAGGTTGTCGCTGTAATTTTTCACATAGGACCCTTTAATTCTACACTTATTGAATATCTTTTTATGTGAAGCAAAAACAAACCTGAATTGGCTGGTCCGCCCTAGTTTACTTTTACTTTAGTTTAATCATTTGATTTCCTATGAAGCCTCCACATATCTGTTTTAGCCGCTCAGTTCAAACACCTATGGGTGCCCAAGGTTACATTAAGAACTGCACGTGTAAAATAGAATAGCACTCAGTAGAGCACATACCTCCACCAAGGCCCACTAGTCTCCTTTAATTCAATCAAGCCGCACCAACTCGTACACACTTATAGAAAACAGCTTCCATCAAGATCCATGAATGAATATCTCACTGGGTTATAGAAAGTGATAAAATAATCTGGAATCCGCCCTCTGATCCAGATCTGCAAAAACATTCAATGAGTTATTTCCTGACCCACTTGCCTCCACCAGGTTTCGTGCTAATTTCAAGTCCTTTTGCCAGTATCTTGCTAAAAAACAAATAGAACCAATTAACAAAGAGGCAGTAACGGATTTTTGCATTTATTTACCACCTAAAAAATGTATTATTTCATCATTAAAGTCGGCTTTATCATTCTTATTGACCATCTGCAGGTGTGTCTGCTAGAAGTATTCCTAATTTGCACACTGTTGTCATTTCCATTGGGTCACATAAGATAAACTGAAGCGCGACATCTACACAAAAGCGAGAAAGTTGTTGGATGTGACTGCAGCAGGTTCCAGATTCACTGGGTGAAGATGTCCTCTGACAGGTGGTCAGGTCACAGTCGCCCAGCAGTGACTGGACGTCTGAGGAGTCCGGCTCTGGTCGACCCGTCAGCTTTGACTCACCAGCAGCGCAGTCGTCAACACACTCACTGGAGTTCTGTCCTGGCACCTGTCAGGCAACTTCAGATCCTGATTTGTTTACTTGAAATTGTTAATTTGGAGTTCCAAGTTAAATTTCCAGACCAAACAAAAGTGCTTTCCCGAATGAGGATTATTATTCTCAAGATTATTAGGGCAGCAAAAGAAGTCAAACACAGCACTTCAATCAATGTTGGGGCCACTTTCATGTAAACTGGGACCTCATTGGTAATATCTAAAGCAAATGATCTTCATTAGATTTTTTAAAACCATGCCACTGATTTGTCAAGCTGTGAATGATAATGAAGTTGTCTGGTTAATGAAGGGCTGAAGATACAGGCTTTCACAATCATGATCATCTTCTATATAACCCTCATGAATATTTCAGGATCTTAATTCTGTATATAATTGCGCGCCAAGTCTTGGCGTCACTATAGACTTCACAAATAAAGAATGTAATAGAGGAGACAGGCCTAGCTATATTTCATTAATCATTGAAATTAATTAACTGGTGATAATATAGGATGTTACACTTGCAGGATCCACAGGGAACTGTGAGGAAAGGAAATGTGTGGAAGGTGCACGGATTTCTGTGAAAATCTAAATGTGCAATTAAACTCACTTACACTTTGAGAGTTAGTTCTTGTTGCTCGCTGTTTGTATCCTGAGGCAAACGGTGGCTTTAAATTGTTTTTAGCTCCAACGGTAGAGAAAAAGTGGAGTTCTGAACAAGCTCGACATGCGTGTTTAGCATATAGAAAAATGCTTTGGAAGAAAGACACATTTCTCGTCTTTTAACGAGAAATGAATCGCCTGTGTGTTGTTACGACACGGTGAGCAGAAGTGCAAGTGTGACTGGAGTTGAAAGACAGGAAGTAAATGAACGCGGCCGTGTTGTGATCCTACCTGTTCCCAGAACAGCTCTGGGAGTAAAGCAGAGTGGATTTGAGTGTCATGGTGGAAATCCTCAGTCAAATAAAACAAAGTGGGGCTGCATCGATGCTCTGTCTTGTTTTATATGATGGCTTGAAATAAATGAACTTTAAATGGAACCTTGGCAGGGACGCGGGCTATTGATCGATCGGAGCAGGAGCTGAAGTTTAAGGGCACAGCTTTCCTGGGGCTGTAACTGGAGTAATGAAATTGATTAGGCCAGGGGAGGGTGACAAGCCGGTAGAGTCAAGCCCTTGATGTAAGGAAACAAGAGTGCCATCTAATTGGGGTGTAATATGGGTCTTTAGAAGACATTAAGCACACAAGTGGCGGAAGGGAAGCCACTCACGATGGATGGAGACAAAATGATGTGGCGTCGGTGTTATTATTTTCTAATTATTCACCCGGCTGATTGGATCATGGCATTCGAACCTGAGAGTCCAGCCAAGGGTCAGTTTTATAAACCCAAACTGTACCAGTGGCATTCAAAGCAATTTTCCACGCTCTGTCTGCGTCCTGATATTTTTCTGACACCCATGAGTGTGCCGCTCAAAGGACGAGACACATTTCTTTGAGTGGCGATGAACATTAAAAACCACTTTCCCTGGAAAATGTGTCTTTTTTTCCGAACCATCACGTCCCGCGGAGCAATTGTTTGTCACTAAAAGGCTGTTTTCACGATCTCTGCTGTTTAAGACATGAATGCATGATTTTGTATCATCGCAGTTACAAAACATAATCTAAATGATGACAAAATTGGATCAAATGATAAAACCCATGCGATGTGTTTGTTGACACTAGAGACTGCAAACACAGGTTATTTTCAAATGTATGGATTCTTTTTTCAGTGAGGTGGACATCGATAAGAATGGATGGGTAATTTGCAGGTCATCTATACATATATAGTTCACAGTAGCTTTCATTTGTTTTATTTAGCTTTCGGGGGGGGGGTCATATCAAGGTTATATATAGATATATAAATATGACAAATTTTCAGCATTATTTAATATATATGTCAGTGTTAAGCAGGAATTACTACACATTCAAAAACAAAGATGCAAAAATATATTTATACTTCAATCTATAAGTTAAATTCTTTTCTACTCGTAAATCAACTAATCGCTTGCTCACTTCACCGCCACTGTTCTGAACTCCACTGCCTGGGATCACCGCGAGTGCCGTGTCCTCCTGCCAGCAGAGGCCCTGTCCGGCACAGGGACATTTATCTCCTGGCCTGACCTGTCTCACTCAACAGGATGGCCAGAAGTTACGGTGCATTACAAGCACTTAGCGCAGTGATATCAAGGTTCACCTCCGATTTCCAATCTCAGGCCAGAATAGTGGGCTGGGAGGCCGTCATTAAAAAGCCATTACATGCCCATATTTCATATACCAGTCTCTCCTATGTTTCAAGGTGTTAAAAGCTCAATGTATATTTCCTCTATATTTAAGCGGCAGGACAACGGAGCAGCACATAGCATCTCACTAGCAGCCATTGACCTTGGCCCGGCCAGCCTTCATTAGCTTTTAGACACTTATCAGTCATAACTGGGTTTGTCCTCTCCGCAACGTTTCCTCCTTCACTTCACTTAGGCTGGAAAATAATGGCTGAAATCCATTTATCTGCCATTTCCAACAAGTGCGTGACATTAACAAATTGTCTACTTTTCAGTAAGTATGGCCAAGGTACCCTCTGAAGGATTCCTCCACTCTGCCGGCCAAGGTCAGACCTTTTTAGAAACTGCCTCTTTTTTTTTCCGACCCAAGCTATTTTCTTTCCTTCCCATCTTTAAATATTCATTCTGCTTTTGCGTGCCGGGCTGAGATTTTATGAGCACTATCAGCCATATTTCTCCAAACACACATCTTTATTTGTTTTTGATTATTTATGCTCCACTCTAACTTTATAACTCACATCCCTAGGAAAACATTGATCCAAGAGGCAAATGAATCTAATTAGGACCTCTTTCTTCTGTGCTGAATATTGACTTGTTTTGAAAGGTGCCTCTCCATTTCAAGCCAATGTCTCTGGAATCCTCCATCCCAGTCTCTTTAAGGAAATCTCCTAAACGCTGATGAGATATTTTAGTGCATAAATGCAATCCTGTTCTGATCTATAGAGGCGCCTTCATAATGTATCATGTTAATTGCAGGATGTCATCAGTGCACTAATTTCAAGTTCTCCGGAAATCCAAGGCACTAGTTGTTCTGGTTGTTGGAGGCGTTTTATTGTTCTTTTTTTACCCTCATGTCTTCATCTTAAATCTCTCGGTGCAGGCATGTGAAATATCTGCAATGCATGCTTGTACATCCAGGGCTCGGGGGCTCGGCCTGTCAATCTTGTCAACAAGGACAGAGCAGCCGGCGGTGATGTGCCATTAGTCAGGAATCAGATGAGAAGAATCTTTGTTCTTGACACAGAAAACTTGTGTTCTCTCTCGATCAGTGAGGAAATGGGGCCTGGCGAAGTGTGCGTCATCTCGCATTTGTCTTGAGTCGCTGTCCCAAGACACCCGGGCTGGCTCACAGCATTATGCTGCCGGGTTTGGTTGCAAAGCTTCTGCATTTCAACCATTTCACACAAACACGATTCTAAAATATTCTGTCGCATTCCATGTACTTGATTTCTATTTAAAAACGGTCATGATTATTTTATTTAGCAACATTAATGGAAGTACATTTGGGGTGGAGGAGAAGGGGGGTGGCGGGCGAGGCATTTGCAATTCATATTTCGCCTGCATGATTACATTAAGAGTATGTTCTGTCATATTTGATTAATGTATTGTGTTTTCCTTAAAACAGGATTAAAATATGAAAACCGACAGAAATGAGGCTATTACAAAGAATGATCAATTTTTAATAATCTACTCAGGGAGGGGAAAAATGAAGTGCTGCTCAGAAATGCACAGATCAGGATTCTGCAACATTTTGTAATCAGTGTTCGGCTGCAAAAACAAGCTTTGTTATAAGGCGCAGACACAATTAACATGAGAGGCTGCCAGGCCGAGCTTTTATGTTATGAAGCATGAATTAGAGATATTACTAAGTGCGGCTGCCAGGTGTACATGTCGTACCACACTGCATGGCACATTTATGTTCAGCTGCCCAGACTCAGCTTATTTATTAGCATGTTTTTATGTGTAAAAAAACTATTTTTAAAAAGTCTCCCTTTTCCCAACCCTGCCCATACTCTTAGTCTATTTACAGTAGAGATCTTTTAAATCTCCCGATAATTTACACAAGCAATCATAAAGTTTAATGCACAGTCTTTAATTTCAACGGGTGAACGCAAATGAAGACATAAATAATGGAGAAATACAGGCTTAAATACTGCTAGTGCTAAGACTGTTGTGAAAAGAGCTGTAACTGCCAGTTTCTTATGAGCTCGTGCTTCATCATCCGTCGCACCTCTCTTTGTTGCATAGTCTGAAATGTATTTTGAGGACATTTCTCACAGGAAGACACTTATCAACCATGTCGGGTTGGATTTTTTTAACCTTGTAGAAACATTGCGAGAAAAGCTGCATGAGTTCTTTGGTCAATGTCAATAGTCATTTTTTGAAACAAAGTGCGTGTGTGTGTGCGTGTGTGTGACTGTGTGATTGTGGTGGGGAAAAAAATAATAAAAATTGTGGGCCTCCAATTCCGCTGTCAGCCATTTAGCCTGACCATGGGTGACTGTGAATTAAAAAGAGGGGCCTTTATGTGCGACCCTGCAGCACAAAAGGCTACACCCATAACTTATAGAGACAGGGAGGCCATTAGCCGCCTCTGCCGGGCCACCTTTACATAATATGGTGTGTGTGTGTGGACTAATCACTGAGCCGAAGAGTCAAACTGCTTTGCGTCTACACTGTACGTACGTGGGGAAACAAGGTGGGACCCAGAAATTCAGGAACATAGAGATGTTCTGTCCAACTGTTTTCATCATATGAGATCAATTGACCCATTGTGAGTGTTTGTCTGTGAATGGAAGCCTGTGTCTCTAATACAAATCACGTCCATATGGCCTCCAGAAAGACAGGGACAAATCAAAATGTCTCTCAAAAGCCAATTATTAATGCTGAAGTGCTGTTTTTTTTTATTCTGAGGGTGAGCAAAGACAACAGAGTGTGTTCAGGGAACCAGAACCACATGGGCCGGGGCGATGACGCGCACAGAAGAAGTTCCAACAACAAACTATTAGCAGCTGTTTATATGGCAGAGTGTGAAGCCCATATGAGCCCCACTCGCATTCGCTTTATAAATAACTTTCATTCAATCCATATAGATCTTTCTTTGTCTTTTAAGTCTGTGTGCGGCCGCAAATACTTTTTCATTCTTTTATTTATTTCCTCTTATCTTTAATGACTCTTTTTATATTTTTTCACATTATACCAATAAAAAAGCAGTAACCACGGTGAGAAAAAATTGAATTGTTGTGATAATCCCGTCCTGATTCTAATCTTTCAAATAAAGTGAAACACAAGTGCTTATCTAAAACAGTTAGACTCACTATAAAGTTGCTACTTGTCCAGAAATCAGGTAAATGATACTGTGTGTATCCTGCTTAAAAAGGATTTGCAAACCATTTGGCCTGACTGCTCTTCATATTACCTTAATGTCTCCCAAAAGGCCAAAGCCTGGGATGAATTATTGATAGCCATCATATGGATCGCACACTGTGGCTCCACATGCCTATTAGAGGGTTTTGTTCATTCATTTACGCCAGCTTGGACTGCTGCCTCGAACGACGCATCACTCTTCTTCTCTTACTTTTATCCATTAGCTGTTAACAATAACTGACTTTATGCAGTTTGCTGAGTTTCCAGCAAACAGTGAAAACAAAGTAATGTCGGGTGGGGATCATTTGCACGCCCTGTGGTGCGCTCAGATTCTACTTCCCCGCCCGTAATTTGACCTTTGACGTCTCTGGTTAGCCGACAGTCCATTTAGTCTTCTGCATTTCTGCATGGAAATGGAAAAGAGGAGACAACACTTTCTGGCGAAACGATAGTCGGAATGATAATTGCTAAGTTTAAAAAACAGAAATCTAATTGTGCGGTTCCCCCAGGGGACTAACATTGGACTATCTTATAAAAGGCCCACAGTATCCCAGCAATGATTTATTGTTGAATTCCAGTCATTTTCAATACATTATAGTTTTCAAATTGTGTTTAAATTGAGTGTAGAGGAGAAAAGGCCATTAGGAGATGCAGAAATGAAGATTATATTTAAATATTCATGCACTCGGTACCTTATTATTGAATCTGTACACTAACAAAATCAATATTAAGTGCAGTTTGACATAAATTTATTTATGAATTTCGACTTTCTAAGTACTTGCATTTTTTCACTCAAAAAAGGATGAGTATAATGCTGTAATGATATCAAAACAGAGTGTCAGGGTGCATTAGTCTGGGAGTTTATGAACCCGCACATAAAAACTCAGGAGTGTCCCTGTAGAAGTGCTTACTAGGCAGAAATGTCGCTTTTTACAAACATCAGTCATTTTACAGGCCTGTATCACGGGCCGCTCCTCGGCTGTGGGTGATAGTTAGAGAAAGATGCAGTCATCTTGTTTGTCCTAAATGAGATCTTTGCAGTAAGCCGACTTGTATTAAGGCCTGCGAGTGGGACTGTGTAACATTTAATTAAAATGGATGTCTCTCGTTGTGCCCAACCTGTCCCCCTAGCTCCGTCTGGTTTCCAGGCCACGTCTTTGTTTAGACAACAGCCCAATGTGACACTTATGACACGAGGACGCCGTGGTTCAGAGGATTTTCTCATCGCATGAGTCTTAATAGAGCGGCATAAAATAACATGTGATTGGCTGTCTGTCGCTGAAAGCCTCAAGGAGAATTATAAATATACTGCCAGTAATAAAACATCTATGTTGCTTTGTTTTTTATATTGCCTTTAGTTAGAGAGAACGCAGGAATGACAACGTTTCTCATTGGGGTCAGATTTGCCTCAAGCACACGTGGAGGAATACTGTTAAAATGCGATGAATTTGCGCAAGTTTTTAAAACAATTCCTCATCTCATTGTTTTTTTTTATTGAAATGTGAGTGAAGTTAAAAGGCTCTTTATTGGAGGAGCCACATCTCTGGACACAAGATGATGCCATAAAAGCAGGAAGGCATGAAAAAGCAAAACATCAATCTGAACTAAGAGGGGGAAGCAATAAATCAGAGAATCATAGCCTTCAGCCCCGCCTTTAAAATCATTTAAACAGATTCAAAAAGCCTGATTCTACTCCAGTCTGTCTGTAAGCACCCTTATAAAGCCTTTATGTGCCGTGCACACGGAGGATAAAACCACAAAACCCTATTGAGAGGCGGAAAAATGATGCCCCTGTTCCCGGGAAGTGGACGCTTTAAACACGAGTATCGGTATCAGGATCACAGAGCGGAGATGAGTAAATAAGGATCAAGGAAGTCGTCCCTCCGAAGTATTCCTCTGATATGTTTTACAAACCTTTTCCAGGTCTCTGTCTCAGCAGTGAGGTCCGCTCGCATCCAGAGTTAGAGGATCTGTATGAGCTTATCAGATGCCAAGTACATCTTCATCATTATAATTCCCTTATATCAGCTGTTCTGCTTCAACTCACTGCCAGGGGTGTGCAAGGCCTGCTTTTAAGAATATATATATATATATATATATACATATATAAAGTAATTTACATTTTCTTTTGTTTCTCTGGCCCTTACTGAGAAATACTAATACGATTTTAATAGTTTTGTAAGAGAAAATTCCTAATCTAAAAAACAATTTGTGGAATAATTCACATTCATTGCATCAGAAACATGTGACCTGCAGCAGAAGTGAGGCTCATAAAAAGTCCATGCCCTTTTTCCTTTTTTTTGTTTTACTTATCTCTGAGCTGACACATAGTGCTGGCAAACATGTGTCGAGGAAACGGAAACTCTAATACACTCCCTGTCTCACTGCCTTGTGTGACTCCAGAGGAGACATCAGAAAAACCTTTGGTGTTATCTGATGTAGAATTGGACGGATGATTAAAAAAAAATGGAAGGAGAAGTGTGGTTTGTAAAGAAATGAGTTTGAAACATTGATGCTATTCCTCTTCTCATACTTCAAACTTCAAATTCATGTTTCCTTCAAAGAACATCCGTGAATCACTCATTCTACGTCATTTTGTTCAAGTACAACTGGGTTCTTTGAAGTACTGTATTGTCATTTTCTTATTGAGTGACTTTGTAAAGTGACATCATGCAAACACTGAAAACGTGTCCAACTTACCAGGTAGTTTGAGTATATTAAGGAGTCCTAAAACTTAAACAAACAAATGACATGTATGAACTTTAACAATCTCAAACATGTATAATTAAGGAACAAATACAAAAATGCATTTTCTTAATTTTTTTTGTTTTATTCTTCTTTCATGATTCTTCCACTCGTTTCTATTTTTTTTCTGGAATTTCTCATTTATACTCGTAATGGACTATTTTCCCACTTTGGTTTTGTTACGTTTACTTAAAATAATGGGTCTAAATACTTATTCCACCCCCACTGGGAAATTATTCCCAAGTTTATATGTGTTTATCTTGTTCAAATTAAGTCAAAACAATGTCCCTTTCACACTGAGGTGTGTCCTTTAGTCAAGAGTATTTCGTGAATTGGGTTCAAGAATTGGTCATGAGTTGAAGAAAAGACATAAAAATAATGAACTTCCTGTAACAGTATGTGAAAATATGTAGAGGATGCAGGTTGGCAGATGTTTTGTAGCTCAGGTGTGTGTGGCTGGGAGACACACCAAGATTACATCTTTTGTTTTTGTGGCATTTACACACAGGATGAAGGTGATTTATTGAGGGACTGGAAACACATGTGAATTCACTTAATAGTGCTCGTTCAGTCGCTGTTAGGATCCATTAAAAAGCGCTGAAGGTTGTGTCCCTATCAGCAGCGGAAAACATTTAAAGAAAAAATATCTCGGAAAAGAAAAGACAGTGTTAAATAAAGTGTGGCACTGAGCTCAGTATGTTACATGGGTTTGACAAGAAAGTGGCTTTTGTCTAGTTTTCCACAGATACTAGAAAAATAAAATCTGATAATAAGGCAATAACTGTGTAGCTAAAAAGTGCTAATTGTTAATGAGGGAAGAGCATTTTCAGAGCAGCTGTAGCAGCTTATTATCAGCCAGGGGAAACATCCAGTTCACAGCCAAATTCTCATTCACGTTTTTTAGTGATATCGTATAATTGATATTCTATAATTGAGAGATTTGGAATTAAAGGTGTGTGTGTGTGTGGGTGTGGGTGCGATGGTGAAATGTTTGTCATTGGTCCCTATGCGTCCTCTGTCTGTTTCAACCCCTCAGTCCTCTTTCATCCCTGTTCACCCAAGAAATGGAATCATAAAAACCATTCATGCTAAATGAAAAAGGGCATCATAAAGCTGCATTACACTGGAGTACACTCCTCTGCACCTTCCATCCTTATCAATATCACCCTTCGTCTCTGCATGCATCTCTCTCCCCACCCCTCCTCTTGAAACAAAGCATAAAAGCCTTAGAAAGAGGCACAATCTGTCATTCCTGTATTATAAGATAAAGTATTTAAAAGCTGAAGCTCTGCGTGTTTTTTTCTCTCCCCCTTCAAGCTCCCAGTCTTTAACACTCCTCTTCGGGATTAGACGCAAAAGGAACTATATATTATTTGCAGAAGAGCTTAGTGAGCAGAGTTGAAGCCTATACATATAAGTCAATTTATATTAGATTTTCCATACATGCATTTTCTTGTTACCGTCAATATGCAAAAAAGGTACTTACTAACAAATAATGCATAATGTACTGGAGGCAGGGCATCAATAACCACATTTGAGCCTTAAAAGAAAATGCAAAAAGGCGGAGCGTCAAGAAGGGGGCCATATAAAATAAACAACACATTAAACACGAAAACGTCAAAAATATAAAGATGGCTCTTTGCTCGGGAGACAGCCAGTCGTTTATCTCGGAGGAGGAAGAGGAAATAAAAAGCTTCCATCTCCGAGCTCCTGTGTATTTCATTTACTAACAAAGTCAGGTTATCTGTTTACAGGCGAGGCTCTTCCTCCCGCCACCCCCCCACCACCCACCCTGCGTCAGAGAGACCGGAAGAAAAAGGCGACGGACACGAAATGAGGGAAGCAGTTACATCTCTCCTCATCTAAACATACGCCTTTTTTCATTTAGATACATACAAACAAAACAAAATTCAGTGAACGTTATCTTCCTTTCAGGGCTGATCCCCTAACGAGACACGGTTTGGTGGTGAAAAAACAAAAGATGCTTTCATGGGTTTAAAATCAATGCAGGAAAAAACAGTAGTTACTTAAGGCAGCAGTTTGGGAAAAGCGCTCTCGAGTACAGAACCTGTCAATGTACACCTCCTTCGGGCACATCGGTGCACCACATAACACATGTTCCTCTCTGCTGGCTGGCTCTGAGTGGAGAGGATGCTGTGTAGTTTTGTGGTGAGGTGTACTGTTGCTTCTGTTGCATTTTCTCCCACTGGTTTGACATTCAAGATCGCTCAATTATGTATGAACGGCAAGCAATATCCTTTACCATCAGGCCCCCAATGTAACATATTTCATTTTCAAGGGCTGCAGCGCACAATCAGACCCTCTGTGTAATTACGACTTATTAAAAATGATTCCAAATTATCAGTGGATCTGTGGGTTGGTGTCTGGGTCCAAACCGAGAGCTGTTGCACTATATTACTCGTCGAATAAAGAATCCCACGGGCGGATGCTCTGTCGGAAAAGATCCCTGTCCTTAGATCAGTGAACACTACAAATTAATTAAAGGAAAATCACAACCATCATTGAATTTGTAAACATATATATAATGTGACAGGAAGCACCTTTGGAAGCGAGTTTTTCTCCCCCCTGCTCTCCAGAAATGAGCAGCTTTTGGGAATAGGCATTATTGGAAAGGCACCCACGATGACTTGTTGCAGTTCACTTTGAGCACTTTCGTGACTAGTTTTCACTCCCTATGCACAGTCTCATAATGAGAAAACACAGTTCAGCAGAGAAAAGACATCTCAAACAGCATGTTTACCCTTCACACAACATGGAGGAATTAAAAATGGATGAGCACCCCATCCATTATTGCAACCTCCAAATGGCAAAATCTGTATAAAGCTCTGAGTATCCGTCTGGGTGAAAATAAATAAATCAAATATGCACTCCAGCATTTCCTGCTCTTTTTCTGCGCAGGATAGTGTCGTGTTTGTGGAGGGGCACATCCTGCTCTTGAAACATGATGAGCTTTCTAAACGTATATAAATAAATCAGGAGTTTTCAATTAGCCTTCGCATCTTTTCTGTTAATTCAAATGATTTTGTCACTTTTCCGGGGCAGTGCATATAAAATTTAGACTGCTCTCATACTCCGCGCAGCCCCGCTCTCCCCGATGAATTTTCTCTATCTGAAGTATTCTAATTTGTGAACACAGTGGTGTCAGATGTGATTTTGCTGTAAAGCCACTAATTATATGCAGCATCGATGCAATGCGGGGAAAAACGTTAAAAATTTAGCATCACAAGACAACTGGAAAAATGCGTGCTGAAACAAGGAAAAGAAGCACTAACATTCACAGTTTTTCCATGAATAATACATGTTTTTTTTTCCTCTTTTCCTGCTTCACTAGAACTCGTCCAGACTGGGCTTCAGTGTTGCTCGACATCTTTTACCTTAAAGGAGAAAGAAACAAGATGTTTATGACTTTTCACACGCAGCACTGCGGTTTGCCTCCACTCATTAAGGGGATTGTTGACGGTATGAGGTATTGTTCTATAGGCTGATTTCATTAGCAGCCTGTGTGTACACAAGTGGAAAGACAATAGGAGAAAGGGAGAAGAGTCATGAGTCAAGACGGTAATGTGCACGATTCCAACTCATCTGCACGTGGGGAAATCTGCTGGGTGTTTTTTTCTCTGTCTGCAAGAAAACAAGCGCTTAAAAAAAAGGGCTGGAAAAAAAACGCATGACCTTTTCACACCTGCGATGTGAGGAAAGACAAATGTGATTCAAAAATAATCAGAGCATTTTCTGCTAATTCTCTCCGCAGCAGAACAAAGCTATAGACCTGATGAGCTGGCTTTGGAATCACCGCACCTTCTTTACTTGCAACCAGAACAGTGGGAGAGCCGGAGTTTTACTGCGTCTCTCCACCAGCCGTGTGCACTACATAAAGGTGCAAAGCAGGTAGATAAACTGTTGGTGCATCAAGTCGACAGCAGCGAACATGACCCGCCCTCTGAACTCTGTTAACCAAGACAGACACAGAGGTTCGTCGCTGCACCGCCAAACAACTTTGCCTCATTTTGAAGGTATTTTTCATGGCTCCCTTTACACAGTAATTATATTCCAAATCATTATGTGTTGTAAAGTCTATTGACCCATAGTAAACTTATATTTACCAAGCTGGAACAGTTAATGAAATAGTCTTTTAATTAGCACTCCTCTAAAGGGTGGAACATCTGAGAGGGGCTCTCTGTTTTGTTCTGGCTTTGAGGTTGACTGAAGGGTGCAGATCCGCCGTTCGGAGAAAGAAACACTGGTATCTTAATTAAGACGTGCTGCTTAACTGTTTACGGTCAATGTCGGCGCCAGGGTTTGCGCCTCTGTTGCATGGGGCGGCACCTGCGGTACAGGAATATTCACCGCGCCCATGAATCAATAAAACAATATCATAATTTCTTCTTTTGTTGTTTTGTTTTTTGTTTTAAGGCCGGGTCGTTTTTCAAGCTTGACTGATTGAAAGTGGTCTCCCTACTCAAGGTAACAACTGGAGAGGGGGTGAGAGGGTTCTTTGCTGCTTGTATAATGCAGTCTTTGGCAGGCTCTCTCTTTGTATTAGATACATTAGGACGGAAATGTGCAGTAACTTAAAAATGCTCATGTGAAAAAACATGGAATGTATTAAATTAATGGTCTCTTTTGCCTCAGGGCAGTAATGAAAAGGGACCCCCAATGAGTTCATTTTTCACGGCTTTGGTTATGCATTCAACACTCTAATTGAATTTCAATGTAAGTTTCAGAAAGTCCTTATTACAGTGACTCTTGATGTAAATTACATGTGATCTATCGTGGGACTTTGGCACATTAAGTAATTTAATTGTGACATGCACTTTCCACACACCTCATGCTTTCATGCCTATTCCCCCTCATCCAGGTTGTCACTTTCTTCTGTTATTGGTGCTGTTTAAATGTGGATTGAGGGAAGTATCCTGCGTGTACTTCCACGAGAACAGATCCTTAAAAGGAGCTACTGCTCGTCTCACCCCGTGCTAAGTGAGGGGACGGCGCCTGACAGCTCGAGTACACAGGAGTATTCACGGGTCACAAGGATTTTGCAAGATGTTTGCAGATGAATGCACAGTGCACATTTTATTTGGGAAAAGATGATTATTAGATTTAGCCTGTGAAGAGGAAAAATACAGCGTTCAAAGAGGGTTATTACATATTGCAAAACTTGCACAATTTAACTTTAGTGGACAAAAAAGCAAGCAGATTTACAAAAAACATAATAACTCAGACAATATCTTTAGTGATATTAATGAGTGTGATTTCTGTTTCAAACACTGTGAACTGTATCCTCAGACCCGACGCCTGAAATGCAACCAGCAGGGCGTCACTTTTCTCTGTCTCCATCTAGTGTCTCAGCCTGAACAGACTTTCAGACATACAGATCAGAAATAGAAAACCTTCACCTCCCTTCCTTTAACATTAAAGAACAAAAACTCTAAAAACAATGAGAACATGCACCACCGCCAAGAAGACGGAAACGTTAATCACAAACTGTATGTTTCTCATCAATAGCCCGGCTGTGTGTGGCCACACGTGTGAAAGAGCACGAGCCGTCTGACACACAGAGGCCGACCTGACCTGATCATTAGAAAGGGGAAGAGGCTTGACCTGATATTTCCTCTGTTGTTTGGTCAGGAAAGGGACGTTATTGTAAAAGGCCTGTAAAGATAAATAACCTCGCCGTTTCCATGGCAAAGGCAGAAACAGTGGCAACCAAAGACAAAAGAGCAGAAGACAATAAATCCAACGCTGTCAATTTTGTTTAGTTTTCAAAGTGTTTTTCAGGGAAATATGGTTTCAAAATAAGCTGCCACGTCCATTTTTCCATGGAGAAGGGGAAATCGGATCGGTTTTTTTTCTGCTTTTACTGAACAGGCCAGAGTTTCATCTTGTGTATTATTTTCCAGGCCACGCCATCCTGATTGGAAATAGGAATATCTGACACCATATTTTGCCTCTGGATCAGGAAACCTCTTGTACAGCTGTATACATGTTTTTATAGCCTTTGAAAGAAAGGGTATTGTTTTTAAATTCCTAAGAATGCTTTGTCCAGCCTTCAAATTTAAGTGGAAAACCATCCCGGGGACTATTTTTTCCCCCGGCTTAACAATCACGAGTGGACGTGCACCTTGGAGTTCAGCTGAAGTTCAACTCATTAGAACGGATCCAAGGTCAAACATCAACTTTACCGATCATACAAAATTAACACAATAGAGGAACTCAGGACGTTCTACAAATTAAAAGCTTCAGGTTTAACTTTTAAAAAATTCTGTCAATGCCAGCTTCACCTCCATGTGCCCCCCCCCGGACACTTCCCCTTCTTCTCATCGCCGGGGCAAGCCTCATCAGAAGCGAGGCGTGATGAGCAGCGGCCTTATCACTCCAACACAAGAGCAAACACAGGAGTCTTTATGGCTCGTCGTCTCAGGAAGCAGCGCACGGAGAGATTACTGCCCTTTAAGAAGCCCTAAGACATGACCAATCCCAAGTAGTGTTTTATCTTGACAGTTTGCGCCGCTTTGTTTGCCTTTTCTGTGAAGCTCGGGTATAAAAAGAGCAGCCGCTGTAAGCTGTGTCTGATTAGGATCTAATTGTTAACAGTCACCGTGCCGCTTTTTATTATCAGCCATACATGCAGTAGGTAGAGGCCTGCTCGGTGTTAAGGAGGACTCTTCCCTCGCTGCTCCCGCTTGTTACTCAAGTACTAGTTAGCACTGAGGTGGCAGGAGAGGAGCCCCCAGCTCGTCGACATCAACAACAACAACAAAAACAACATCAACAAACAGGAATTGATGGCGAGTGTTTATTATCTGGTTTAATTGCTCCTCATCTGGAGGATCTGACAGTTGCGGTTAATGAGAGAGGGAGAGGAGGCACGTGCAGTTGGCAGCGAGCTTCATAGCATGTGACGTGCAAGTGTGTGTGTGTGTATGTGTGTATGTGCATACTGTGTAAAAAGCGTTAGACCACATTGCACCTCAAACCCACGTGAAGGGAAACATCTAACTGTTTGTCAAGTTATCAGAGTAGGCCCCGAAATCAGGAGCATCAGGTCCACCCTGAGGCCTCTTTGTACTGGGGCCTCTGTGTCGCTGCTGCATTGACCCTGTAACAAATACACCTGCAACCCTGCACACACACACAATCCCACGCCTCACTGCGCCCCAGCCCCTGTGCACGCCGTGTACAGTAATCAGATGCAGAGCAAAGACAGGATATCACCGAAATCAAGCCCCTTCCTCAGTTTTTCATCTGGCAGGCAGCGGCAGACATGGCACTTGTCCAACCAGGGACCTCCCTGACATTGTGCCTTGTCACGCACACACGCCCAGGCACGGTGTGACAAAGAGAGCATCAAGACCAGTGTCAGGAATCTGGAAGCTCAGAGGAGGCCTGGAAGCCGAGTAGTGAGTCCTCTGCTCCGAGGGGAGAAGAAACACGGTGAGAAGATGGTTGGACTAATACTTGTTCTGCTGATATCGGCACTCCAGTGAATGCCAGACACACATTAACACACATATAAACACATATCGCCACAACCACCATCACAGGCTCACTGTCCCATTCATAAATTTCTCCTGTTGAGAAACACGGGCATTTCTTAAACAGGGCATCCGCCCCTTTACTACTCCGACTCAGCAGGCCCACATGGGAACAATTAGGGGCATACGCAACTTTGGCAAAGGTTCCTAGCAACCAGCTGCATCTGTTTTTATTTACCTTTTGCTCTGGTGCTGGATAATGTCATGAGCACATCTGCTACTGTGCAACGTAACCGTGGTTACATGCGTGGTTGACCCATGATTCTGTAATTACCCGCCAAGCGAGATGAAGAGGCCCAGCAAACCACTCAAAGCCACACAAAGCCTTCCTCCCCCTCTTCCTCCTCACGTCTCTCCAGTGGCATGAAACCGTGTCTGCCCGAGAGCTGCCGGGAGCCGGAGAGCGGAGGATGCTGAAGTGGCGTTTAATGACCCAAAGTTGTCCACAATAGCAATTTGGACTTCGTTTGGGTGTCGTTAAATTGCCAGTCAGTTAATGACACTCTCTTTCTATTACAAGGGATCAAATGTGGTTATTTTCAACTGGGCTGGGATGTGATACACTTATCAAATTTCCTGATCGGACTGTGTGTTTGTGGTTACACGGCGCAGGCTGTGGAGTCTGTCACCCGCACGGAAGAAGTCTGGCAACACACATGCACTTACCTCCATATTTTTCTATTTTACAGCTCAATGGAAGGTGCCTGAACTCGAGAACTTATTGCAAATATCTCCACAGAGTGTTCATTGTTTGAAAAGTGATGACACCCACACGCATAATTGGTGGTGGAAGGAGAATGGGATTAGTCACAGGTGGCGAATTCAGCTGCTGCGAAGATTTCTCCGGGAAGAAAGATGTCTGTGATGTTTAATTCTCCTGGATTCAAGTCGCAGAAGTTCTCACTTTTCTCCAAAGGACCGGAGTTTGTTTGAAATTCTGAAAGTTCACTTTATTGGGCATCTTCGCACAGCCACCTCAAAGGGGCCAATCAAGATGGGTCTTGTTTGTAATAATGATGAGTGATTATGAGCAATAACAATGAAGACCATATATGGATGACTTCACAGAAGCAGTGTGTGTGTCTCTGAATGTGTGGTTGGGGGGGTTGGGGGGGTGTTGCGCCACCATGCTTAGCATCTCCCAGATGTGCAAACCATATGTTCTGACTGAAATTAAAACAAAAAGAAACAGTGGAACATGAAAGGGATTTTTAACTTTGTAAAGACAGTTAACAGTTGCTACAGATAGGGTAATGGCCGAGAAAGGCCACATGAAAGGAGCAGGGAGGCTGGCGTGCTTTTTGCACCACTTATTCCATTTCCTGCTCAGAAGTTCACCGAGCAGATGGGGACCAAAGGCACAAGGAAGTTTAGATTTTCTGCCCCACAGCCCATTGTATATGATGCATGTAACTGCGTAACACTGCACTGTTATCATTTACAGGCGCTTCGGTGCATACCAAGAGGTCACAATAACAAAGGTGAAAACAAAAGAGAACAGAAGTGAAACATCTTCAGAATCACCTCCATACGTATAATTTTCACACATATGAATTTAGGGTCTTAATATTTAGTGATTAAAATGCTACACTAGCAAAAATGTACGACGTCCTACTTCAATTACATTTTTACATGTATCAGAAGTATTTTATAATTGAAATATAGCTGAATAGCTGAACGCAGAAAAAAATATTGAATGTAAGTTCTGGTAAAACATTTAAACCTGGTAAATTTGGAAAAAAGCAGCTGCAGCGGTGCTGCCATCAGAGGGACCGAAAACACAATCAACAGTGCCCTCTCCTGGTGACACACTATACTGCAGCACAGATACACGAAGCAGGACCACTGCAGCCGAGATGATCAGAAACACGATTTGTTTTTCTTTACAGAAAAAATGTGAAGCATCAAGTTCATCCTCAGAAATTTAAAAAAGTCTGAAAGTGTAGGATTCATCTTTGGCTAGAAGACACTGTCTCTGTTTGTTCTTTTTGAGTCTCTGTAGCACGAGGCGTCTGTGGAAAGGTGGCATCATCAGCTGTAACAACTGCTGGCTCTTCTCTACGTCAACCTGCTGTGCTGCTCGGATAGAGACATGTTTGTTTAACGCCTGCCTCGTCCGCGTCTGGATAATGTCGGCCCTCGGGCAACGGTTGGCAGAGGTCTGGCTTTATTTCTGCTTGTATAATCAACCTGCACAGCGCTGACTGACCACAGAGCCCCCTTCAAGACAGCAAACAGACACCAGTGACAATACAAACAAAAGGAGTCAATCAAAAGGCCTTAAAGCCAGAGGGTATATATATATCCAGTCATTTGCTTATAGACCGGGTAATGCAGTATAAGTTGAAAAAATTTTTTTTAAAGGGTTTCACCAAAGCCACCTCAGTTTCTTCTGCTGTCGCTGGTCTAGGTTTCCTCTGGTTGAGTTGAAGTGTTCATGTGTGTGGACAGACAGGTCTGTTACATTTGCATGAGTTGGAGTGACGACGTCCTCATAAGACCCTGAAGATGAATTCCCACTTGGCCTCTTTGTCACCTCTTCAGTGTGGGAATCAAACCAGCCGCCCTCTGTCTGTGTGGGAAGTGAACGGCTTGTGGAGGTTTCCATCGTGGTCTCTTGAAGTGGAGCTGTCTGGTTTGGGTCTGTGTCCGTGGGCACGACCGATCGCCCTGTGCTTAGAGTCGTGTTAATAAAGTTGAGTGTGGGCAGGACTGTGATGTTTGGAGCAGGAGAGGATGTGACGTATGATGCAGCAGGTCCAGCTGTGAAGGTATGAGGTCATTATGGTAAAGGTGAAATGAATCAACATACAAATAATAATAATCATCATCATTTTCATCATCATCATTGTCATCACCATCGTTTTAATCAATCATCATCATCTTTGCAGTAACTCCATCAACTACTGCGTTCCTGTTTTAATAATAATCAACCTGAACTCTGGCTTATCAAAGCAGCCATTTTGCTCAAAACAGTTTTTCTTATTGTTACTTCTCTTGAATCCATGAGATTCAAGCTCCATGAGATACTTCTATTGATAGCGAAGCATTTTAGCACTTTTTGTCATGGCGTTTGTGAGCTTGTCTTCTGTCACTGTGTTATAATTTTGAATTGTGTTTGGATGGATGGCTCCTCTTTTTGCTGCAGAAACAAATCTTAAATCTTAAAATAAAGTAACCCAACCTTACGCTCTGAGAAATCAAGGAAAAAATATTTGTTTATTTAACAACCAATCAAGCAAAAATTCCTTGATCCGCATCTAAATTTACAGGGTTCCTCTTTGGGTCATGCACAAGCCCACAACAACATTGCTCTTATTTGGTGCGCCAGTTTTTGCCAAATCCTACTAACTAACAAACAAACAAACATAGACGGAAACATAACCTTGTTGGTGGAGGTATAAATATGATAAAACCAGAGGACAGTTACTGTGATACTAGTTGATCAGGATACTTTAATGTGCAATAATAGAAAACACACTGGAGGTAAATCTAAAAAGGATCAAAACCCTCATATCTTTCGACTCAACACGTCTCTTTTTTGTCTCATCTTGTTATTTATTGTAATGATTTTATTTTGTCACCATATATATCACTTCTATATTTACCTCCATCTTACTTCAAGCTGTGTGAAGGGTGCTAAAGTTGAAAGATTAAGTGACTGACTGAGAGACAAACAAAATTAAGTGCCTGGTGTGACAACAGTAAAAAGCCTGGCGATGGCTAGTGGTCAAAATATCATCCAATAATTAATCACCACTTTAGTTTTACTGTGCTCATCAGCAGAACACTCACCTGTGCATGGCAGTGTGTTCTCCATGGTCCAGTGCATTTTGTGATTTGTCTCTTTGAAGGTGAGCACAACATCCACCCTGTAGAAAGACTGCAGGAGTTGTTTGCTGTCTGTGCAGGTCTGTAAAACAAACCAGGTTGAGATGTTAGAACATGAAATGAATCCTTATGGGAGCAGACGTGTCAGACATTGACCCAACTATCAGACACACAAACAGAACAACTCAGACCTAAGAGTTCCAACTGTTGTTTCAGCACCGACCTTGGTTTGCAGTATTTGGGTTGTCGGGATGATCAGTGACACGAATTCACTCGTCTCGTGCACAGTGAAATTCTGCGTCTGGTTCACTGACACGTCACTGACAGTCAGTTCCTCTGTGTGGGAGCTGCCTCGCTTGGTCAGGCCCAGGCGTCGTTTGAAAATGTGAAGCACAGTCTCTTCTGCTGTGGAGGTGGTCACTAGAATCGACATAAGGGATAAACTGTGTTACTGGGATCAGTGGCGGAAAGTAACTGAGTACATTTACTCAATTACCGTACTTGAGTACAATTTTGAGAATTTCCATTTTACCGTGTGCTACTTTAGACTCCTATTTCATAACATTTTAGAAATACATATTTTAGCTTTAACCGTACTGTGTTTATTTTATAGATGTGGTTACGAGCTACTTTCTAGATTAAGAGTTTACATTATTAATCAAATGATGACTAACTAATGAAATTCTATTTCAATTAAAAAAGTGGCTTCCACTTTTTTCATCTTGTGGCCCATTCTAAAAAAATAACTTCTACTAGGGCCACCTCCACACTCAAATATCTAAATATATTTCATTGCGGTAATATGTAACATTCAAATTTCAGTACACAACATATTGTTGAATAGCTCTTTGTATCCTGACCTGTTTATAGGGAAATAACTGATCTAATAATGGAATGACTGACGTGGCCTATTTGTTCTGTAAAATGAATAATGTTAGTCAAAGTCAAAAGTCAATTATCAATTCTAACATATGTACAGGACATAGACATTGAAATGCTGTATGAAGTCATGAAGCACACAGTGGATAGGTCGAAAGTAGTGCAAACTGGAATGGTGCAAAAATGGTTTGATACTTCACAATTACTTTATGGTTTATTTGGATAACTTGAGAATAATTAACTTTTAATTGTAAGAGTTTAAATGTGGTAAAGTAAAAGTACAAATAAATAGTCAAAAAATGTACTCCAGAAAAAGTACAGCCTTAACTAGAATGCCTTGTAAAAATGTGGAGGAGTAAAGGTTAAAAGTAACTGAAAATAAAGTACAGATACATAAAAAATGTAGGTACAGTACCAAAGTAAATGTACCTCATTACATCCCATCACAGGTTAGTTGTGTTTGTATCCAAGCAAAAGATCAAAGTACTTCAACACTAACTATGTTTAACTACATGTTAAAGCCACAATGATGATGCAAAGACAAATAACTTCCAGGTCTGATCGTCAGCTTTTTACCCACCTGTTGGACACATAGCCTCCATACTGTAGGCATACTGACCACTGACCAGCTTCAAGGCCAAGAACTCCCCTTCATTTCCCATCACCTGTGTTCATCAAAAAGACAGATATCATTGTTCATGTGCAGGGTTAGCAAAGTCCACTGGGAGGCAGTATAGTGTGGGAGCCTCCTCACCTTCACAGGACTCAAGATCTCCCTCCTCCTGCCTCGGACTATAATATCTGATCCACTCGTGACGATGTTCATTTGGATCAGGCTGGCGTCCTCCATCGCCACAATGAGGTGGTCACTCAACGACAGATCCCACTGCAACTGTGACGCAAAAACCAAAGGGGCAAACACGATGACAAGAGACATGTATTCTTTTCTCACCCTCATCCACCATTATAACCCATATCTACAAACATTTGTACGACTGCAATTTAATCAACATACCTCATTATTCCAGTTGTCGTGAGGAACTTGTCTTATCACCTGAAGAAACACATAAATCTTATTAAAAGAAGAAAGTGGAAATGCTTGACTGAAATGTGACAAAATACCAGATCAAAGGAATACTGTGATGAACCCCAGTGAACATTTACCTGAATATTCTCCGGGTCACACTGGATTTTCTCTCTTTCGGGCAGCACAGAAACCACAGGGCACGTCAGGATGAAACTGTGACGTCTGCCTCCGAATCGATTTATCCTCTTCACCAAATTCAGTGTCAGCACATGGAAGCCACGCTGGACAGTCACAGTACAATCAGATGTTTGTCACCACTAAGTTCAAAGGTCTCACGTGGCTGTCTGTATACATGGAGTCTGGATTAGATACAGGGACATACCTGCTGCTGGAGAAAACACCCTGTGTAGCTGACTCTGAATATAAAGTTCTTGTCAGGGTCTTTGTGCAGTGAGTATCCGCAGGCAGACAGCTGGAGGTTAAGCTGATCCAGAGATTCAAGGTTCACTTACAGAAAGAAAAGAGTGGTTCTGAGGCAAATCCTCTTATGTCACATTTTTATCAACATTTTGCCACGTGATGCATCAGAAACTATTTACCTTGGATCCGCAAGGTCCCAGAGAGCCAGACCGCTAACCCTTCGATTCGCGCTCCGTGAATCCACATCTCCATGTAATCGGAATAACATGCAACATCCCCCTCTGGGGGAAAAGGGCACGTTTTCTCAGATAACATGTAAAAGCAGCGCTGTGAACATTTGGAGTTTTCACAGGATAAAGGTTTACCTGTTAATTTTGCTGTTGGAGATCCAACCCATTCTCTTTTCTGAATGCACATTACACCCCTCAAGATAAAACACTGCAAAAGACTGAAGTAAAGAGTAGAATTAAGCTTAAAGTTCTGAAAATGATGAATAAAGTCCAATAAGATAAGATAAATCTTTCACTCACATGGTTCCAAGAGAGATGCAGAGTCGTATCCGATCCATGACAACTCTGCAGAAGAAAACGTGAAGGGCTGTCTGAACCTGGACTATTTGTAGGTAAGGTGCATGGGGTTGCTGTTACTGAGGAGGAAGGAAGAAGACGCAGGTGTGTTTACTCTGGCATGTTAAGTGGAAGGGAAGTGACAAAGAAGTCACACATAATGACGACTGTATTCCGCATCATGTGTGAAAAACAGGTGTTAAAGGTTCAATGTGTAACATTTAAGTGAAGGGATTTATTGGCAGAAGATTTCTATAAATTAATCATAGTGATGTTTTCACTAGAGTGTTTCATCTAAATTTGACAAATTGTTGTTTTCTTTAATCTAGAGTGGACCGTTTATATTTAAATCCTTACATCAGGAGAGGGTCATCTTTACGGAGGCTGACGTTTTTTTACAGTAGCCCTGACTTGACAAACTTAAAACCTTTTGAGTTTTTACAACAACTGAAGACTTCCATAGGTTCTCTGTCATGTTTTGAAGGGGAAGGTGAGGTGAGGGGTGATCAGCTGCAACATGCAACTTCAATAAATTTCCCTTAACTCTACAGAATGAACCTTTGAAGCTGTTTTAAACCTTCTTACCTTGTGTCCTTGCTTTGACATGGCCCTATATGAACAGTTCCAAAATCTTGACTGGTCACTAAAGGGGACCGGGCATTTGCTATACCCAGACCTGGAACTCCCTGCCTGGATATGTCAGGCAGGCAACATTAGTTTCTTCTTTTAAATCTTTTCTTAAGACTCACTTTTATTGTATGGTTTTTTTTGTCTCAGAGCCAAATCAACTTAACAGTGAGTCAGTACATACGATAATAGTATTGATAGTCTGTGTCCTTCTATTAAAAAATAAGTCGATGATATCATCGTACTAGTTTGTAAAGTTGAGTTAGCTCTGAGACAAAAATATTATTACTGATTATGATGTTCATGCTGTTATCGAGTAAATAACAATTAAAACCTAGAAATCATTTGTGCCACATCTCCATTGATATGTTTACACTTAGAAAGATATTCAAACACCACTGTTTTATTAATGGCTGACCCATTACATCAAATACATGTGTTCTTTAGAAAGACAAAAAAATATATGTATATATGTGTAAAAAGTACCATAAGGTTCACTTTGGCACAGGGGTGATACATTTCGATAACATAATAAAGAGAGAATAAATCAAGGCATTCTTGCTTTAGAAAAATGAAAATCATGGCCTTCATCCTGTCTGTCACCCAATGAATAACATTGCGCTACAATTGTTTCTTTTTTATTATCGTTGCCATGCATCAGCCACACTAATTTATGCTTTTAAATTTATTCTACAGCAATGTTTTATCAATAGAAATATTTTGTATTTTGAATTTCTTATTTAATTTATTGGGACACTCCAACCTTTATCCTGACATGTTTGCTATCTATGGAAACAAAGAGAACTGCATTCAAATAAATAAAATAATTTATAATAGAATAAATGACTGGTGGCATAAATAGTTTACTGCTGTTTTCTTATCTCATGGCCGACTCAATTTTAAACAACAGAATATGAAAAATGATTTCAGATTAAGACAACTCGTATAGCCTTTAGCTGAGTCATAGAGGGGAATATGTTTGCAAATGACGAAAAGATAATAACAAATAAAAGTCCCACTATGGGGAAATGTACCGTGTTACACCTGCAGTAAGGGAATACACATAACATATAAACAGTAAAACAGTATTGAACTCTATTGAAATTGCACAGATACAACATGTTTATTACAAAGTTAAATCAGTTAGGAGCCCTAGAGGGAGAGATACTTATTGTGGACAAAGATAGATACGTATATTAACCTATATAATTAAGAAGAAAAACTGTTGCAGGATTCATGGTTTAAAATGTTGTTTGCAACCATTTGTAAGTGCGCACCTTTTGTTTGGGTTTTCAAGATGAATCTTCTCTGTAACAACTCAAAGGGTAAAACCGCAACTTCAAACGTTGCCCGTTGTAAATTATGCAACACGACTAGGTAGACAACATTCAGCAAAGAGCGTTCAGGCAAAGTTCATGAAATATATAAACCACAACATGTGATATTGAGGCAACCTTTGACCTAAAGGGTTTTCATTTTTATTAAGAACCCCCTACAGTAGTCCACAGTGTGCCCTCCCATCTCGATGATGTCATCTGTACAAGGTGAGCAGCATGTCGAGCGGCCATTTTGTTAGCTAGCTTTGAGGTTACAGAGGTTAGCCTTTGCTCCGACGGTTCGGCGCTCACATTTCGAATAAAGGCGAACGTGTGGATGTTTTTGTTTGGATCCAGTATCCGGCCACACGCTTTTTAACAGGAGAAGGACTTGTGTATTCGTTGAGACGGCGCTGAATCCGATGCTCATTCATTTTTTTTAGGCTAACTTGAGTTTGCTAGCTTGTTAGCTTGGCAGGCTAACTTGTTTGTGCGTAACGGGTGTGAGTGAAAGAAAACATCCATCCCTGGCGACCGCGGACTGTTTAGTGTTGCTGTGGGTGTGTGTCGCACACAGTTTGTCTGTCCGTGTGTGTCCGTGTGTGTGCTGAGGCTGCTCCTGTATCTCAGCTCACACGGTTAGCAGGTTCACTTGAGCGAGCATCGACGTTTTCAAAACGCGTGCATCATCCCGCTGTTAGCCGCGCTCCATCAGCGGATTCCTGCCGGACGCAGAGATCATGTCGGAGCTGTATATTCGTGTGGCGGAGGAGGAGAACGAGGAGCCGATGGAGATCCCCTCGGAGGACGACGGGACCGTGTTGCTGTCGTCCGTGGCGGCTCAGTTTCCAGGGGCGTGCGGGCTGCGCTACAGGAACCCGGAGTCCCAGTGCATGAGGGGGGTCCGGCTCGTGGAGGGGGTCCTGAATGCACCTGAGAACGACTGGGGGAGTCTGGTCTACGTCGTCAATTATCCCAAAGGTGAGGTGGATGATGGTATAAATGATTGTACTTTCATTTCCAGTGGAGCTGAGCCATCACAACACTCCAGTTTAATAGGTACAGCCAGACAAGTCCAATATAACGACCGTCCCTACATCCTTATACTATGAAGGTTACAATGGCTAGATGTGTTGTTTTAATTGATCATGTTGGAGGCTGACACATGGTGTATATGTCTCTCTGTTTACATGTCCCGTCTCTCCTCCACTACATCGGTTCTAGCTTGTTTTAGTTTGTCTTTGAGTCCAGTGAAACAAAATGTAACTACTGTAGTGTTTTGATTACTGTTATAGACAATTTAGTTCCACCTCTTGTTAGAAGCCTCATTCTAGTTACCAACTTGAGAGGCACCCTATTGAACAAAGCCAGTGCAATGAATAAGTAATTACCTTAGTTTGGTGTGTGATGACCAGATGCTCGAGCACAGAGCCCTGACCTCCACTCCACACAACACCTTTTGGATGAGTCGAGAAACAGCTGCAGGCCTCATCAACAAACCATTGATTTCTAGATGAATTGGAACCTATTCCTGCATCCACCTTCCACATGTCCAGTGAAAGGCCCTCTAAGGAGAGTGGAGCTCACAGACCCTAGGTTTGACCGTAGACCTCTATTCGGGGACATCTGTATTTTACACTAATGTAATTTGTGTCTGTCTATTCTCCATAGATAACAAAAGGAAGATGGATGAAATAGATGCTGCCTCAGCCGTGAAAGTCAAGAGGGGCTTTCAGAAGACATCAGATCTCATTGTCCTCGGGCTACCGTGGAAAACATCAGAACAAGACTTGAAAGATTATTTCACTACTTTCGGGGAGGTCATCATGGTGCAGGTAGTGAAGTCTCACTTGACGGTAGTGTATTAAAGGTTCAATGAGTAGGAATAAGTGACATCTAGTACTGAAGCTGCTTGTTGCAGCTGAATACCCCCACCTCAAGTGGTAAGTTGGTCCTGTCCGGGCTACTAAAACAAACATGATAGACAGGAGTTGCTCCAATTCTAGGGTAAAGAAAACCATTTTTCTTTTAGAGTTTAGGTGTTTACACACTTTACAAATTACTAGAATAATTTTATATTCAATTTCGGCCAAAGGTTGCCTTTCACCTTAATGTTACACACTGAACCTTTAAGAATATGTCTTTACATTTTTACGTTTGGTGTGAATTGGTAACAAACTGACATTCCTCTGTGTTCTCTGCAGGTCAAAAGAGACGCAAAAACTGGCAACTCAAAAGGATTTGGATTTGTCCGATTCACTGAATACGAGACACAAACCAAAGTCATTGCTCAGAGACATATGATTGATGGAAGGTGGTGTGATTGCAAACTTCCTAACTCAAGGGTAAGTTGACCAGAGTTTCCGTAGCACAGAATAATCGTTTATAACTGTATATCATGCAACAATTTCTTTAGGTCAAGGGTTAGTTAAGACTGATCATGTGGAATTATGCAGTACAATTTTGGTTAAGCCTTACATGATGAAGTTAATAATGTGTTGATTGAATATTTTTTCTTACTGAGATTCAATTGCATCAAATTTAATAGTTAAGTTTTTGCATCTTCCTCCTAATTTGCCAAACATTTACTCGTGCTTAATGATCGTGACAGATATTTGAAAAATATGATTGTATTCATCGGCAGCATGATTTAAAACGGATGTAGAATTTTCCTTTTGACTGTCCCTCTCAGGCATGTCCTGATGAGCCGATGAGAAGCCGTAAAATCTTTGTTGGCCGCTGCACAGAGGACATGTCCACTGATGAACTGAGGCAGTACTTCATGCAGTACGGTGAAGTCACTGATGTCTTCATCCCCAAACCTTTCCGGGCTTTTGCATTTGTCACATTTGCTGACGACCAGGTGAGATTCATCATAGATGGCAGATTTGGATTATTAGTAGATGTCATTATCACAAGATGATTTTGTTATTATATTATAGTCATATGCTGGAGGAAGTAGTGAATATGAAGGTAACATTAGGATAACGTGTTAACAGCATCAGATAAAGTTTGAGGTGTATAATAAAATGCATGTGATATCAGTGCCATATTGACAGCAGTAGTAATCGACTCTTCATTTATTTCCCAGGTTGCCCAAGCCCTGTGTGGCGAGGACTTGATCATCAAGGGCATCAGCGTGCACATCTCTAATGCTGAGCCCAAACACAACAACAGTAGGCAAATGATGGATCGTGGGCGGTTTGGGGCTGGTGGGTTCAGTCAGGGCTATGGCAGTAATCGTGGTGGGCTAGGTAGCGGTAGCAGTGGGGTTAACTTTGGGGCTCTCGGTCTTAACCCTGCTATGGTGGCCGCTGCTCAGGCAGCTCTACAGAGCAGTTGGGGAATGATGGGCATGCTGGCTAACCAGCAGGGTCTGACCACAACGGCAGGCACACCCACTACAACCCGAGACCAGACCTATAGCTCTGCCAGCACCAGTTACAGCAGCCCCAGCTCGGCTAGCCTCGGCTGGGCTGGAGGAACTAACCCCGCCTCCAACAGTGGCTTTAGCTCTGGCTTTGGCACGTCTATGGACTCTAAGTCTTCTAGTTGGGGAATGTAGATAGCTTCTAGTTTGGTTTTTGTTGCTATTAGACTAATCTGGTAAGTATACCCATGCTGCTTCTATCTTTTTTTCTAGTTATTTAAAATTACACTGCCTTTTTACTTTGGTAAAGAGAAGATTTGCATGTGACTTATGTTGTCGTGAACTGAATGGGAGAACATTTTAGTTTGTTAGATGAAACTGCCACACCACCCTTGTTGTTTTCGAGAAAATGTTCCGCAGAGATGATGTGCATGCACGATAAATATTTAAACATGCACGAGTATTTTAAGTGCTCCTCAGCCCCTTGTAAAATGGGCTTGATATGATTCTATGTGTGTAAGCAGTTGATTGCATATTTTTGTTTGTATTTTGTTTGACGTCTTTTGGAAA
Source organism: Pseudopleuronectes americanus (assembly GCA_038501795.1). Classification (NCBI taxonomy): domain Eukaryota; kingdom Metazoa; phylum Chordata; class Actinopteri; order Pleuronectiformes; family Pleuronectidae; genus Pseudopleuronectes; species Pseudopleuronectes americanus. Next base: position 11,624,719 of record CM076725.1, read on the forward strand.
CGCCTTCATGAAAATCTCTTCTGCAGTTCACCAACTCTTTCCCAATTTCCCGGGAGGAAGCGCCTCATTGGCAGCAATGTTCGACAGATCTCAGTATCAGTTCCCCTCCTCCAATGTGTAAATGCTTTGTCATCAAAGAACACAGCTTCACCCTGCATATACTGTATTAGACGGTGGGTGTTCTTTTTCTCCTCTCCCCTTTTTTATGGATGTAGAAACCTTGTCTGCACTTGTCGCTTTTCAAGATCAATGAGTGGGATTGGTGTTGGACCGAGTGAGCGAGCGAAAGGGAGAGCAAAATGAAAGAAAGCAAGTGTGCGAAGGACTGTTTGTGAGATTTTTTTTTCTTCTAAACAAATGCCTGCGAGACATGAGAAGATCCTGTAGCTTTGTGCGAGTGTGAGAGGAAGAAGCAAGTACGAGTGTGTTCCTAAACTTCATCACAAGGACAGTATTGCATCTTGAGATTCCTATGGTCTGCTGTTATGTCATCGTTTTCTATCAACCATGTTTCTCTAAATCAGATTGAAATGTCAAGTGCAATGATTTGTTTTGTATCCTTTCTCAGCTTTCTCTTCCTGTCTGATTTGAAGTGAATGCTGTGTTTGGTTGTGTGTTTTATTTTCTCCTTGTTAACCACCCTCTCTGTGTGAAATGTGACTTTGTGCCCGTGTGGGTCTGTGTGGGGGGGGTGAACTCTGAAAGTGTGTCGATGTTTGAAAGTGTACTCAGAGGCTGATGTGGTGAATGTTTGACAAGTTCCCACTGAAAGTTTGTGTTTGAAGTGGTTACGAATGCATTTTTCTATGTTTTGTGAATCAAAGGGAAGTCTGAAATAAAACTGAATTTGATTAGGTATTATACCCTCTTCACAGTGACTTATTTTTGACTGACATGAATTAAACTGCCGACACTTTAATTCACATGTATAGGGACCTCGGACACGGACAGCGCAGGTTTTCGTTGGAGTCAGTTGTGGAGAAGCTGAAGACATTGGTGGGTGGGCCCGGTGCAATCCATCAATGGAATAGCTGCTCGACTGTCCAACTCCTGAGAAGGATCAGCTTCACCTCACTATCAAGAAACCTTGGACCATCCCTAAATGAAATTCAGTGGACCGTACTCGATTGGGCTGAGCTATTTGTGTATACCTCCAAAAAAAGAAGACGAGGGGTAGGATGAGTAAAAGCTCTTCATTCCGTCCTACTCCTGCTAAAGCATGTAATGCCTTATCTGAATTATTTACTTGGACTCTGATGTCTACTGATGTTTATCGCTAGTTTTTTTATTTTTTAACATGTCAAAAATAAATTGGATCAAACAGGCAAATGTCTCACCTGCAGTTTGACAGCGATCATACTTGTTCTTTTTCCAAACTTGTGGAACCCAAAGTCTGCCTTAAATCTAACACCATGCATTTCTGTCAGTAAATACTTGATTCTTTGTCCTCCATTAGAAGTGGGTGATGGCTCACTGAAAAGTGTTAACCTGTAGGTTTGTTTTCAATGTGGTTTAAAAAAAAAGTTTAGATAAGCCCGAAATAAGTGTTCTTGTTCTTTTTGTTTACCTTGATTGTAAAGTGGTTGAAATGTACGAGCTGACTGATTTCCAAAGGGACTTAAACTGACTGAACATGCCAGCAAAAAAACTCACTTTGTATATTGAAAGATTTTAGTATTGCAGTGTAAAATAAAAGTTGAGTTTTTAATCTTCTGTCGTCTCTCTATGTAGATTAATATAAGATCTTATTGTTCATGTTTTCAGTCTGTTGATTTCATTTGTTTTGGTCCTGAACTGTGGAGGCTGCTGCTGGCTGGTTACTTGGTGTAGATGTAATGTTTGGCCTGTAGATGGTGCTGTTGCGCCATGTTGGAGTGTGAAAAACACTTTCCGAGAAAAGCAAAAGGCTCCAAACTCGCCTTTAATTTAGATGTAAACTTGGTTAGAAAAACTTTATGGGAGTGTTTTTTTGTTGTTGTCCTGACTGATATTTGTTTACACACCAATTTAGGAAAACTAATGATCTAAACAAAGCTTCTGAATCCAACTGAACAATGGTGTCTAACATAAAAACTGGCATTGGGTTAAAACAACAAAACCATAAATACAGTTATTAACAGTTAGATTTATTTTAAGCTGTGTAATGCCGATGAGGATCACATCAGTTTTGTTAATATCAAAACTTGATAATGGAAAACCTCTGCAGCCTATCATGTCATCAGATCTTTGTATTTGCAGCAGTGGATGGTCAAAGGTAAAAAATCACTAACACAGTCACAGACCTCAAACATTTTCACAACTGCTTTAATTGTTTACTGCTTTATTCTCCCACTGTTCACAGGATGAGAGGAAGTTCTTACAAGATGCCCTGTCAGCTTTTTACCAAGGTACTGATCCATGAACCCAAACTGCACCTCTGTTGTCTCTGGAAACATGTGCTGCCACATCCCTGTCTGTAGTTTCCACTCAAAATACAAACTTGTTTAATTTATGTTTTGAAGTTTGCAAGTGAGGGGGCAGTTGTGTTTTTTTTAAGATTAGACGATCAGACTTTTGATGCTGTGCCGTCACCTGATGCGCTGGAATTCTTCAGTTGTTATTGACCGATAGATCATGAATATTGGAAGGGAGCATATTACATAGATCAGATGGACCAGTCTTACTCTTATGATTGAGATCAGATTATAATCACTGCTGACTGATTTATAGTCCCTTGGTCATGAATGTGATTCACTCCACATCAAAGATAGAACCAGCCAATTCAAGCCCCTCTCCATGAACCCACACTCAGTCCCATCCATGTCCTCTGCTCAGCTGACCGTTCTCTACGACTGTTTCTCGTAAGAACAGAGGATGGGGCACCTTGTTGAGCCCTATGAGACAAAGTATGATTTATGAATATGGGCTATACAAATAGTATGTGATTGATTGATTTATTGAAATGACTAATATACAACTTTAAAGCCTCTGATGATTTTTAATTTTTGTTTATAAAAGAGCTTCCTCAGCTTTTGCCTTTGGAAACTGACAAAAGTAATAATACATAAAATAATTCTGAAAATTAACTAATGAAAACATTGAATTGTGGTTCAACAGAATCATTTAAAAAAAACTAACTAATGAAAATGGCCTGGAAAAAATTGATGGTTCCCCTAGAAAGATTGAAAATAATTCGACAATAAGGACATTTAAAGATTTAAATTAAAAATTTAAGTTGAGTTTCTAATGCTCCTTGTTTGGTAATTTGTCTCAACGATCTCAAGAAACCCGGGAAGAAAAGAGTGTTTGCTCTTGTTGAAGATCTTTGAAAGTATCGTCTTCTTCACATCATCACATTGTCTGCAGAGGTGTCGGCCTCCACCTGCTCGGCTCTCACTCTAATGACCGTTTGGCATCAGGACTCATTCAAGATAAAAGGCTTCTAATTGTAGAGAATGTTTTGTTCTCCAGATTAATTAAATATCAGAGATAAGAGACAAGACGTTTTAAGTTTAATGTTATTTTTTAAACCAGTGGGATGCATGTTAATAACTGAGTGGCACTAATTCTGCAGATGACCTCTGTGATACCGGAGCTCTCTGTTTACTATACAGGCCTCTTTGAAGTGTATGTTTGTACTTTATAGGTTTATTTTACAGCGTTTATCCAGTTTGTCCTGCTGTGACTCTTCAGGATCAAAGCCCTGACATGAAAGTCATACGTCTTTGAAGAAATCCCACCTGGTTGATGTGAACATCGACTTGATAATCAGCACAGTGACATCACAGTGCAGGTGAACTGAGGTGAGGCTTTATTTACTGTCTGACAGCAGGTGGAGTTCACAGCTGCACCGACACTCTGTTGTCAAGTATCACAGTCCCCAGCACTGCGGGAACCTTTGTTTCTCAAACTAACAGTGGGAACGAGAGAGTAAAATCATTTTTATTGCATTGAAAACAACGTCCTATCTTTTCACTGCATTAGATTGACGATGACCGAGACATCGATTGTTTACCCTTCTACTTCCAGACATTTATCTACTGATCTTTCCCAAGATATGGTGAAATTTGTCCTTACCGTGTGAGCACATTGTTTGTGTTGTTTTACTGCGGCCAAGTCAACCGACACTCGCATCTATGTGGTCAAATCAGCCGAAACAGAAATTCTACTGCACTCATATACTGACACTTATGGTAAAGGTATCCAAACCCATAGATGTCCAAACCGCCCAGGGAGGGGACGACAAAGGACTCAACGGAGTACTCGAAGTTAGAGGAAGAACACATGTGGGCATACGTCCGGTTTTCAAAATAAACTGTTGACATGGAGCTTATACAAAATGCATTCTTGATAAATAATTTTTGGGATTAAATCCACAAGAAGTTTATATCGTTTTACCTGTGTCATTTTTATGAATAGCATTTTGACAGTATCAATTATGAGATTTTACAAAATAAGGCACACATTTTAAGCTTCAAGTAGCTAATTTCTGAACACTTCAGAGTACCATATAAACACTTTGCGCAATAATTCCAGAGAGAGACTGATATGCCTGTGTTCAGGACCCCTCTGACTACCTACATACTGAATACTAAACATATTTACTGTATAGATTAAGAGATTCTTCAAAGTAAAGTCCAACATTTTTACTGCGGTAGTTATCATTTCAGGATACTTCAATGTACTGTAAAAACACTCTGCTCAACAAGTTATCAATAAACATCTTAACGAATATCACAGTTTAGCGGTTAAAGTCAAAAGCTCCCGAGGCTGTGTGTTTAAAATGCAAATTTTGTTTCACACGCCTTATTTGTTTTACAGGATTATCTTACAATATAATTATAGTCAAAATGAAACTACATCCTTAAAACCAACAAATATTTAAATCAATGTGTCTCTTGCCGTGTCAAGAAATTCACTGAAGGTCGTATCTCCACACTATCCACTATATCCACACGAGTGTTGTATAAGTGATCCTGTTGTGTCTACAATCATGTGCTAGAGTTACGGCGCCACCCTCTGGACATCTAATATAAAGACATCATGTAATGAGTAAACTTATTTGATTCAGCACATTTATCTGCGGGGCCAATAGGTTTAGTTGTTTTTACTCAATAGCTGAAAAGACACATTCAGTGCAGGACTGTGGTATCAGGCAACATTAGCTCTAGCTGTGTTCCTAATAAACTGAATTCTGAGTGTACTTACATTCCTGTTTATTTAGCTGTAGGTATAAATATTTTAAAGCTTAAATGACTGAAAATTGTTTTTTAAGATGATGAAGCCTGAGTGGCAGTATGGACCTTCTGTTTTGTGTTATATTTTCATGTAAATATTCACTGTACTCACCATCAGTCTGACAGTGACAGTCTTTTGAACTGATGAGCCTGTTTATACATCAGGCAGCTTATGTCACTTGTTGCCACATCCCAATCCTGTTTACAGAAGCCAGAGAGTAAGGAGCTAATAATAAAGGGATTGAAATCTTTATTTAGCCTAATACAGTACAGTGCAACGGTTCACCTTAATCCAGTGTTAACACGGTGAACCCTGGGCCCAACAGGACAATATGCGGAACATCAGCCAAAGATTTCAGCATAAGGTCCCCCCCCCCTTGTGACTGAGTTGCTACATACACAGTGACAGAGTTTACAACACACACACAGAACCGATGATTTTCTCTCTTCATAAAATACAAACTTCAACATGTCGTTGAGGGAGTAAAAAGTTGGATGAAGGTGATAGTTTGGTGATGAGGTCTTGAATATTGAGGCATGGTTTTTTTTAAATTGAAAGTTGGAATGTGTAACATGTTGTCTTCTCCCACAGGTGACTTATTCTCTGTGTTTTTGAGTGAGTGGGGTTCCTTAAGCATTGTAGGAGGAAGAGGAGACGTTTCCACCGGTACCCGTCCAGTTAGTGTGGATGAAACTGCCGGGTTTTGAGAGCAGCTCATACGTGTGAGCTCCAAAGTAATCCCTCTGGGCCTAAAGGAAAAAAACATGTAAACAATCTCTGACAAACAAAATGACTGAGATATAAGGAAACACACAGATTACACTGTCAGGGTCTTAAAGCCCCACACAAACAAACACACACACTAACACACACACAAGCTACACGTGGTGTTTCTAATCTGATGGAGCTCCACACTTGGCCATATGGTCAGTGCACCTCAGCTCCAACCGTCATCTCACCTGGAGGAGGTTTGCTGGCAGCATGTCATGTCTGTAGCCGTCATAGAAGGACAGAGCGGTGGTGAAGCAGGGCATGGGGATACCGTGCTGGACCCCAGTGCTGACCGTTCTGCGCCACGACTCCTACACAAAATTATAACAACATCTGTTAACACTTTCATTATCGATGAAAAATGATTAAAGATATATTTAAAAATGGACTCCCTTTGCATGGTCAAAGTCTTCTAAAATCAGCTTTCATAGAACGATGTCATTAATTAATTCCTATAGGTTTATGCTCTGTGTTTTTAATCTGTATGCTGTGTTGGTTAACTTTATTCTGCACATCTTGAGTAGAACTCTCTGGGGTTACTGAAAAGAGATATTGTATCTCAGTGGGACCTTCCTGGGAAGATAAAGTTAAAATTAGGGCGGGGCAATTTATGACTTCAAGTCAATATCACGATTATTTCAAACCTTTTACTCGATTTCATAATCTGTGGAACGAGCTTCTCTCATACGTGTATGTCCCTGTCACTGTCACGCTTCACACAAACTGACGATCACATTGATTTAATTATTTTTTGGTGATGTTGGATAATGAATCCGGATCATTCCGGTCACCTGGACTACGTTCACACTGCAAGTCTTAATTCTAATATTTTTTTAGATGCAATTTTCTTCATGTGGCCGTTCCCATTATCTTTGCAAATGTGGCCAATATCAGACTCAAATGTTAACTGGTCATGGCCCGAGCAGAACCAGACTTAAGGTGGGTGGCCATCTGCATCGACCGGTTGGGGTGAGCGGAGAAAACAGAAGAACAGCCACAAGGCAGACATGCAGCTCGCTGTGTATGGTGATAAGAATTGAGGCCACAGATGTGAGTGTTTATGTTTGAATTTTTCTCTTCATGCTTTCAACACAGACTGGTTACACTACGAGCGACTCCTGAAGTTATCTCTAGATTTTGTTTTGTTCAAATTGACTCATACTGTCCTCAGGTCCTTTTTTGTCTCCTTATAATAAAGTTGGGATTAAAAATACAAATAAATTGATTGTGTCCTTTCCTCAACAATACAGTCAAAACTCTCTGACACTGCATTGCACACAGCTGGAAGTTAAGTCACTGGGTGTTATTCTTGCTTCACTCCTTTCTTCACTCAAAGGAGGAAACTGTTTTTTTCTGTGTGTCTTTGTCAATGTGGCGGTTGCAGGTTGCCTTTTTGTCCACTTCCTCCTTCCTCATACCTGACACTCCTTCACAGCATCTTTGAAGAAGTTGTCCAGCAGCAGATTCTGCAGCTCGGTGTCCCTGTCAAACGCCTCTTTGATTTTACCCAGGAAGACACTGGTGGGAAAAGGAGGGAGCGAGAGAAGTGTTAGTGAACAGAGTCCACAGAGAGATCAACTGTTAAAATGTACATCTGTTCAAAATGGATACCCTTTGAAAACCTGTTTCTCACGTATTGTACTTGATTTAGGTTTACACAATGTCTTTTTTCTATTTTACACAAAGCAAACCAGTGTCACAACCACGATTTCCTCATATCTTTCATCTACATCCTTCACTCCAGCATTACAACACATCTCAGTGACAAAGAGGTAATTACCTCCTTTATGGCACCTAATGATGAAGACTTAATCCTCTTCACCTACGCTTGTCCAACAATGAACCAAAGTGAGTTTTTATCAAGAAAATGTAATTCTCCATTTCAGTCTTCTTGCTTCTCAACAAGTTCTCTCTCACGCTGCCTAACGACAGCTTTCACCAGCATTTGTAAGATCCCTGTTGTAACTGGTTTGCACAAGGCAGCAGTTTGGCCGACCACTGATATGAGGACACAATGACATGAAATTGCACCTTCGGATGATGCAGCCTCCTCTCCACATCAGAGCGATCCCACCGTAGTTCAGGGTCCAGCCAAACTCTTTGGCTGCCTGCCGCAGCAGCATGAAGCCCTGTGCGTAGGATATGATCTTGGAAGCGTAGAGAGCCTGGAGGGAGAGAAATAAATCTGTTTGTTCAGATACAGTGATGTTCGATTAGGATTATGACATCATTAGTCTGTTAGTATATTCATAAACTCGAGCAAATAAATCTTGCAAGACTGCAGAGTGCTTGTAAGTGCATTGATACCAAGTGCTACATTTTTGCAGAGGTGACTTTTCTACAAACAGAACGAAATTCAATATCAGTAATTCTGCAAAATACCAGCCTCCATTAACCTTGGACAAGCTGACTAAAAGAAAACATTCTGGTAAAAAGGCCTAGATTGATGACTTAGCGAAGTAGCATGGGATCATGGGAGTTTGTGTTCACTACCTTTGCCGATGACATTTTATTTCACTTTACTTCAGGTGCAGACCATGCACACTGATGAGGTCATACATAAAAATTACACAGAATCAGGATTCATTACGAGGAACAAATACAAACAGTATAAGGAAGAAAACAGATGTAGCTTATATCTTTAAGTTAGTTGATGATTTATTACACCCATTTAAAAAAAGGTACAAGATTGTCGAGGTCAAATACTGGAAGATTGGATGCTTTGTAAACTGCTCACTGACTGTGACCGTGGACAACTGTTTTCCAAGTTTGCCGTGGTACTTCAGTAATATTACCATACTCTCACATTGTCGATTAGACTAGAACACAGTTCCAGGCCATTATCCTCTCTTTTACCAGAGTTTGTTCTTTTCATTATTCCACGTTTATTATACTGTGTGAAGTACCTTTCTGATGTCTTCCAGGAAGGCCTTCTTGTCGCCACTGAATTTGACCCCCTGCGGGCCTGAGAGTCTGCTGCTGGCCTCCACTCGCTCATCCTTTAGAGAGGAGAGGCATCTGGCAAAGACAGCCTCCCCTGAGACACAGGAGGAGGAGGAGAAGGAGGAGGAGGAGGAGGGAGGTAGAGAGGGACAACAAGGTTAGCTGTCTGCATCACAAAACAGGGAGCGCTCTCATTTCAAGGGTGTAAACACTAATTTAGATTTCCTAAAAGATCTCATAACATATTATTAAACAGAAACATGCTGAACTAATCCATTCCAAAGCCACACTGCAGACACACAATGTTTAAAAAAACAATGCTCAAAGATCTGCAGTAATTATTCTGTTGTAAAAGCAAGGCTTGCCAGGTGCCACATTAAAAACGAAAAGGTAGTGCCACTGTCAGTGAGGGGAAATGTGTTGAGTAAGCATGACTTGCTAAAACTGAGCAGCTACGTGATGCAACTCACTGGAAATCAGAGACAGAGAGAGAGAGAGAGGGATAAAGAGAAAATGGGTCCAGTGAACCATCCTGGTGAGGAATGTTATCCCCTGTGAAAGGCACAGATCCCCGTGTGCAGACGGTACCGGGTGCTCACACTGAACCACACTGACTCCGATTACGCACAATGAAGCCTTTTGTGCTGCCTGTCACTATTATCACAAGAGGATCTCCTGCACTGACAGGGATTGAGCAAACTATTTGAAAACATTCAATCTGAACAAGAGTTATTGGTAGCTTTAATGAAAAGTTAGTTCCTGCAATATTTCTACATTCGTAGACAGAAAGTCTGTCATCAATATCGTCTAACTTCTAATTTGCACTCTAACAGGTGTCTGTTTAGAGGGACTCTGCAGGGCTGAGCTGATGGTTGAGGATTATTAATCTTGCATCCTGACCTCCACGGCTGCTTGTGAAACAGAATGTCATACAGTCAGAGCAAAGAGCAAAGCCAAATCCTCCTTATGTCACCTGAGATGAGCAGACCACTAGAAAAGCTTTCAATCTTCTTAGAGGAAGCAGATATCGATCCTGTTCGCTGGAAGAGGCTCAGTAAACACGGTATGTGTGTGTTAACTAACAGACAAAACTATATATTAGCCCATCATCTACCCTACTGGCTTTTAGTAATATCAAGCTGTGTTGCAACCTTTATTTAACAGTGACGTAATACCTTTTTGCCATGTCATCATGACTAACAAGGTTTACTGAAAGCAGCAGAAGGAAACCAAATACTTCCTTATCAACAATCTCCTTTTGTCCTCTTACCGATCAGAGTGACAGGTGTGCCGTATTCCAGGGCGGAAATGGCCGTCCACTTCCCTGTTCCTTTCTGTCCGGCGCTATCGCGGATCTTGGGCAGCAGAGGTGTGCCATCAGTGTCCCTGTATTTGAGGATGTTGGCCGTGATCTCGATCAGGAAGGAGTCCAACTCCGTCTTGTTCCAGCTGGTGAAAGCCTGAGACCGTGTGAACAAATTAAGGAATCAATTCCACCATTTTTTATTTAACAATTGATTTTAGACAGCCGATACATTGTGATGGTTACATCGTACAGCGATAACAAACTCACCTCTGCCATCTCATCATGGTTCATACCCAGAACATCCTTCATCAGATGATAGGCCTCACAAATCAGCTGCATGTCACCGTACTCGATGCCGTTATGGACCATTTTCACAAAATGACCTGCACCGTCATCTCCAACCTGCAGAAGCAAGCCGGTCAGAATTGTTTTTGCGAGATGACACCATGACAATATCTGTTCCACATTCTTACAACTCTAGACAGTTACAAGCATTATGCATATTTCCACTCACCCAGTCACAACAAGGCTCCCCTGTTCCAACCTTGGCAGCGATGCTCTGGAAGATGTCTTTTATGTGTGGCCTTAGAACAAAAGCAGAAGTTAGTGTTAAAATTGATTAACCTACAAACAGAAATGTCTGAATAATGGATGTTTTGTCATGTTCGATATGCTTTAAACTGTAAGACAGAGTTTGTGATGACTGACCAGGCCTCTTTGTGTCCTCCTGGCATGAGGGAGGGTCCATAACGTGCCCCTTCCTCTCCACCACTGACTCCACTGCCGACAAATAGCAAGTTCTTCTCTTTCAGACTCTTACACCGCCGCTGTATGACAGAGAGAAACAAGTAATGTGAGCATATCTTCTGTTAGCTATCAACATTTTCTGCAATGCAGTGATCGACATCTGCTTACTGTAGTGTCCGTGTATTCAGAGTTGCCGCCGTCGATGATGATATCGCCTGCCTCCAGGAGAGGAACCTGAAGTTGATCAAATGTATCTTAAAGTAAATCATTTTAACTCAGCATGACGAAATATACAAACAACTTTTAACACAAACTACTGACCAGTTTGTTGATAAAGTCATCAACAGCCTGTCCTGCCTTGACCAGCATGATGATCCTCCTGGGCTTCTTCAGCTTGGACACCATGTCCTCCAGAGACTCGGCTCCGATCACCTTGGAGCCTTTGGCCTCATTCTTCAGGAAGTCGTGCACCTTGGACACGGTTCGGTTGTAGGCGCAGACCTGTACGAGAGGTTTGGTGATGAATACCGAAAAGCAGAGAGTGGAATAAGCCTGACTGGCAGGGGTTGTGGGAATAAACCATAATGGAAAAAGTATAAAATTCCTTGTTCCTAGTTGTTATTAATAATGCGCCACCATACATACGTCCTACCAATTTATATAACATTGTACAGATCAATCTGAGAGGTTGTGAGCTAATAAATGAGAAGACAAAATAAACCACTAATTCACTTAAATTCTTGGACTTTGCAATAGAACTGAGAATATTTGGATAATTTGACCAGCAAAGTATCTAGTTACTTCATACAACTGTCCAATTGATGCAGTGGATTACAAAGTACAGTACTTCTCTCAGAACATGCACAGCAGCAGATTGAAATAAAATGGAAACACTTCAGCAAAGTACATCTGTACTGGGGTAACATGAGTGTAGTAATTGTAATAAACACGTGAAGTCATCGTCTTACCACGAAGCCGTGATCGTTCATGTTCATGATGAGGTTCTGGCCCATGACAGCCAGACCGATCAGGGCGATGTCAGCTCTGGGAAAACAAGAGACATGAAAAGAAGATTCACTGACAGGCTGTGATGAGCATCAGGTCTCCGACTGTCGACTGAACAACTCTCCTCAGGTTAGGAAACCATGGAAACTCATAGTAATGTTTATATTTAGTATAGTTTTACACCGAGGAAAAGAAAACTGCTCCTCATTAAAACGTCACGTTACAATCTGTCACACTCATTTCTACTGAGCACTGAAGCGGCTCGGCTAGCTAGCAAGCTAACGACTCCGTCCAGAGGAAGACTACTCGGTCAAATGAAATAAAGACAATAAACTCCTCGGTTATCGAGGCCATGAGATGAGCTCAAGCCCCGGCAGCTCCCCCCCAGCGGAGGGAAACACACGGTCCTTACTCAGCCATGTTGCTCTGCGGGTGAAGTCTCAGTGAAGTTCGTCAAAGTGTCCGAGTGACAGTGGAGCTCACGCGCTGATCCGCATCAGATGCTCACTTCCTCCTTCTCTGACGGGGGCGAGGACACAGGCGGACACGCCCACCGGGGAGGATCCACCAATCACAGGACGTTCTCTCAAGTGAAGCGATGCTTGGCGCAAGTTGTGATTGGCCCAGAACCCTGAGCAGAGGTCTCTGTCCCCCCATTGGTCGCTTCGGCTGTCACTCGTAACACGTCAGCGCACACCCACATTTGAACAGTAGCTATTTCAGAACTTTAATAATTGATATGTTTGATAAAGGTGTTATCAGAGAGTGTATTTACTTTAGTTCTGTACTGTAGCATGATTCTAAGCTACCTGTACTTTCTGTACTTTAATTATTCTGCTCTGTGTAACTACTACAGCACAATAACAATATTATAGATGTATATTTCTCTAATTACATGTGACAGAGAATAAGCAGTCAATGCTCTCATAAGTATCTTTGTTTGACTAAAAACTTACTAAAAGGATAAATATACATTATCGAAATAGTCAAAAACAAAATGATTTGTCAATTGACAAATAAATTACTCAGATAATTGTTTTTCTTAACTTGTTTTTTAGCTTGTGATGTAGCATGCTCCTTCTCACCTGATGTCTGCAGGTCAATTATTACCAGCTCATCAGGAAGTCAATCCATTTCAAAATCAAGAGTTTAAAAAAAAACTATATTATTAACTATATATAACATACCATTATAAAATATATATATATAAAAACATTTGATAAAATAGTTAGCTACAATAAAAGATTTAAGATCCACAATTGAAATGTTCAGTAGTCAATTTTTAACCAGAATTTTGTTTAAAAAACGTCCATATTTAAGTCTTTTTAAAAAAACAGCTTAATAAACAACTATAGAATTACACCATGGGTACTATGATATAGAAAAACGTCCATTCCAATGGTTGAACAGGCCTAAAACTCAGATTATTTCCGCTTTCTGGTGAAAGGTTATACTCAACAGATCTGCTTTTATTTCTATTACCTCAGACAGATCTGAGTACAAACAGGAAAGATAAACCAGCAGCTAACTTTATTAATAATCTTACAAGTATATCGTTTAGATATTTACAAATAGGTTTTAGTGCTTACAATATTATGCCTTGGTCAAGTTATTGTAATTGACTAGATGCATTAAAAAGCATAAAAACAAATATTTTATCTTTCCCATTAAAGATATTTAACTCATACTGAGATTCCCAAATTATGAGATTCTAAGATCACAAACATTTACTTAATAAGTTCAAAATGATTGCGTGACTGCCTAAATTAAACTTTAAAAAGATTTGATATCGACATTACAATTTACTGTTGCGTAATTTTGACTTGCAACATTATAGTTAAGTTTGATTGTATTTGTATTTTCTCATTGCAAACATTTGAGACAGAACTGAGCTTCAGTATCAGGTCTCTGTTGATGAACATGTGAAAGCTGGTGAGGCGACGCTGCGCTCAAAGAGGAGAGAGGACCAACAGGCAGCATTCTGCTAATGCACAGTTTGCACTTTTATTGTTGCCTCATTCACAAAACAGTTCAATGGTGTTAGGTTACCATACACAGAATTAGGATATCTGCATGACACATCTATGCTATACAGCGAATGGATTATAATTATTACAAATACAGTCAACATATTTACATTTTAATTCAAGCTCCATACAACACAGATATTTACAAAATAAGTATGAAAATGAAACCGGTCTGACAAATAATGTACAGTGTTGACGTCACTGTTTGTTGGTGTTTTGTTTTTTCTCGTCTTCTTGAAGTGAACAAAGCCGAAAGGGAACACAGTTATTTAACTGATATTAATTGTCAGAGGGGACGATGAAAAAAAAATATATATCATGGCTAGTTTTGTTTGAAAGGCATCAACGGAAAATAAAAAGTGTTGAGGTGGAGAAAGACACCAGCACACACAATAGTATACTGTCATTTTAGATGTCACTACAGCTACCTTTGTATTATATTCCCTGATATTAGAAACACATAAAAATGAGATAAAAACCAACTTTTATCTTTGTTAGAATTCAGGCGGCTGGCTAGCGTGAGCAGTGAGTAAATATTCTTCAAATCAAAACTCAGACTTTCACTCAAACCACTTTCTAAGAGGAAGCGCTAATGTAACTCAGCCCCGCTGACGGGGACGCAGCGAGTTACATCTTAGTTCTCTTTTTTTCTTCTTTTCTTTAAAAGATGGAGAAAAAAGTACATTCAACTCTCTCCCACTTCAGGCTGGAAGAGGCTGCCACAACATCATCCTCTGGTTCATTCTGAGTAAACTAAACCGTGCAGACTCTGTTTGATCAGTTTTTATTCATATGTGCAAAGAGCTGCAAACTAATATGTACATTGCAAACAATAAATACACAATCCCAAAATAATATACCTCTGTGAATGAAAGGGAAAATGTTTGCTCCGACATGTTTTCACCTTGATATGCATCACAAACATTAAGGGTCGTTGCATTCTGATCAGAGAACAGAACATTTCTGAGTCTGATTATTAATGTTGGTTCTTAAACAGACATAAAATATTTTCTAACAGGATATATTTTTTATTCTTTCTGACCAGCAGGTTGTCTGACCTGACGGCAGCTTTCATTTCTGAGGTGAATGTTTTCAGTCTTTTTACATCAGCTGCATCACCGATAATTCCCCTCAAACTTGTAACAGGCAGCAGGTTCCTCTGTTTCAATACATTTGACCAGGTTCCTTTCATGATACAGACGGCAAACCACCGGTTGACTGGCCGGAGTTTATCAACGCCCGTGTACCCATCACTCTTCTGGCGTTTGTTGAGACAGAGGCACCAAAAATGTCATAACATGTCATCTGTGCGACGATGTACAGAGCAAATATTTTCATAAAGAATATCAGAAATAAAATCTTTGAGTCAATGTCGTCCCTTTAACATCTCTTCGTTCATTTCTGTCTCGTAAACCCTTTGGAAAGCAGCTATCCAGTGTAGCCTTGATATGTGCTCTTCTCAGTGTTCCTGACACTCTGGTCTCAACACGCGGGATCTGCCCTCTTCTTGCTATAGATACGTGTTAATGTGCAAAATAAGGTTCAACAAACATGATCCTTGGTTAAAAGTTAAGAAATAAATGCCCTCTGTAACATCTCATATAAAACACCGCTATGGAATGGTTAAAAGCATAATAGAAAATATTTTTAATAATAAAAAAAAACGGAATGTCAACCCAGTGAAGGTTAGATGTGTTAAGAGGTTTCAATTTAAGAACACAAATAGAAAATAAACATGTGATGAGCTGCGGTGGCTCTGAACAGTTAGTACTTGACCCTACAGAGGATTCAGCCGACACTGGGGTGACAGTGAGGGGAGTCATGGGGTCGACTGGATCGGTATCTGTCCTGCAGGCTGTACGCTCACAGCCTCGTCCACTAACCACTGTGGTCAAGGCTGAAGCACCGCAGCTTCACTCTCCTTCTCACTTCTTCCCACCGCTTCATCGCGTTTTGGTTTTGTCTTCGGCGTCACATGTTTGTGAAGGTGAAATAAAATGTTGAGACTCTCTTGAGGTCTGAGGCTAAACAGTGTAAGAAGAACTGCCCGGAGCTGGAGGAGCGGAGAGGAATGTCCTAAATGAGAGTTAACTACTGTGCTGATCCCAGAACAGACTGTATGTACAAATTATATTCTCTCTTCAGAGCACTGCTCATCTTCCTCCTCCTCTTACTCCTCATCCTCCCCTGGAAAACCCTGTGTTCATTTTAGATGAAATAGCAAAGAAAAGGGACAGGGACTAATATCTTCTCCTGTTTGAACAATCCGTCGTCGTGTTTCCACTGTGAAATTACAAATTCAACTTGAATGCGTGTATTTCTGATGTCGACACAAATGCATGATTGTAAATAAGTAGTCACTGACGAGGGGTGTGTATGTACACAGACTGAGGAGTGGGATCTAAACATCACATGGATGATGGTGGAAGTCGGGTGCAGCCCTCATGTTTCACTGAGTCCTTGACAGGTTTTCTTCCACATTTAGATTCTGAAGGCTGTTTAGGAGGCAGCACAGGGGAAGCTAAAGACTAGTTTAGGAGGACACCTGGTGTAGATCTCATGAAGAGGAGGAAAATAAATCCTCTGAATTCATTAGCAGCAATGGTTCTTAAAAGTAGCCCTGCCTTCAGTAGCAGAGCATGAACTGATACTTCATTAGGACATATTTTTATATTTTCCCTTCATGGTTTTAATTTAAATCATCTAATATCACTTTTTTGGAGCGAACCTGGTCATCCCCTGAGGACTGCTGCAGTTATCATGTGGGCATATTAAGGAAAAAAAGGAACACAAAATCTGATTTAAAACTCTTCTGGGGAGACAAATAACACTGATAGAGACGATTTGTTTGTTTTTACAGATGATCGGCAAACTGAAAAGTTGTGGTCAGAAAGAGCATTTTTCTGAAGAATCGTGCACACACAAGTAGACTATTACAACATGCTACTAGTTAGGGAGTTGGGGGAATGACAACAAAGCGGAACAGAAATCAGACCCGAACATCGTCATCGAAACCGAAAAACACGGAAAAGCTGAGGAGGAGGTAAAGGGAGGAGAGAAATTGAAAGGAGTTGGCAGAGGGTTGTTGGAGGGAGAGAGGAGGCAATTTCCTCTGCAACTGAAACGTTTAGTCGCATGAAAGGAGACTCAAGCCACAAGTCTACTTACAAGAGAAAACCGTCAAGAATCACAATGATTAATAAGTGTTAACACTTGGTTTGTTCAAAGGCTGTTCAGAAAGAACGGCAGCCGTGGTTTCCTGTGTGCCAGTCGACTCACTTCAGTTCTTTATCAGGCCGCTGCGCCTCCTCGCCAGTTTAGATCTGCGGAAACAACAGGATTTCATGATCAGAACGTGACCTCTGGAGCTCCTTCTTGTTAAGTGCAGTGTGAGAGAGTGTGTGCTTACCTTATCGTCCCTGCTAACAGAGGATTAAAGGCGTACAGCCAGTCGTTCATGTCTTTCTCGTTGTTGGCCTGCAGCAGGATTCCTCTGTGTTTTGTGCACACAGCAAACGTGTTTGGAGTCTGAGGAAAAAAGGAAAAGAAATATGTTTGCTATTTCTTAAGGGTTTCTATCAAATAAAGTGCATGAAAGAGCTTCAATCCTGCTGCTAAGCTCTTGTTTTTTCACAATTCTATTACAGACTTGCACGTTGCTGTGCTATTAAACCAGTCAAATGTTTTGCTCATATTAGATTTCTTGTAACTGTACCTTGAGCATGGCCTGCTGGTCCTCACTGTATTCCACCTGTGCTGTTGAGAGGTTGAGGACGCCCCGCTCCACCGGGTCTTTGTCGCTGTTGTAGATGAAGACGTAGGGTCGGCGCACAACCACAAAGTGCTTCACCCATGAGTTGGAGCGAGGCTCCATGAAGCTCAGGAAGCCCTTCTTGGACACAACAGACCTGGGAACAAAGGAAATCAGTAAAAATAAGATTTGTTTCCGAACAGAAGAATCAGATTGATCTGATTTGCTTCCGACAGAAATCATCCATGTTCACCAGTAATTTCTTCCTGCATTAGAGGACAGGAAGTCTATGTTTGGGCTCCAAGATTTATCCCATAATGACACTTAAAATGGCATCACTGCAGACACAAGCTTCAGGTGACGAACAAAGGTGGCAGCACTCACCCTGGCCTCATTTCTTCAATATCAGGCTCCAGGTTGAGGAACTCGTTCTTTCCAGCCCGTGCTAAGTACGAGGACTCCAGTGTGGGAACCATCGGGAAGTTCTCATAGTCTGAGCAGGAGGGACTGGAGGCACGGGAGCTGTTCTCTGGTGTCCTTATGAACAAAATACACCAAGTTAACACCTCGCAAACAACCTGCCAACAGCACTTCAGGATGTTTGTAAAAAATATACATCAATCAAATCAAAGTTTTACTTCTGGTCTAAGGAGCCACAGCGGGAGTCAGACAGAGAGGGGCAGGTGGAGGAGGGGGTGAGGGTGGCGCTGCTGAAGCTGGTCACTGATGGATCACGTCCCATTGGTGAGATGTCCGACAGCTGGAGAAGAAATGCACACTATTTTTGGAAAGGTTGATGCTCAAATAAAACTTAGCTACACAAATACAGGTAAAATACTTTTTAAATATTAAAATGTCTTTCTGTGATCTCCCACCTTGCAGTCGCTGATACTGTTGACCACCTGGTTGTAATCACTGTTGTAAGTGTGTGTCAGGAGGCGCAGGCACTGCAACACAACAAAGACGAGACAGGCACGTTGGTTGCTGTGTAGCAAAGAGTCAAATTGTCATATCTCATGATACAGAATCGGTTCTCACCTTGGTGGCCAGCTCCTTCTCACGATCCACCAGGCTCTCTATGTCGGCGGAGTCGTAGCCGCTGCTCTCACTGGGCGTGATGGCGCTTTCAAAGGTGGTGCTGGAGATCTGCGAGGAGATGGAGGTGGAGGTGGACAGGGTGCCGGAGCTCATGCTCGGGGAGAGCGACTCGCTCAGGGACTTGATGGTGGGAGTGGTGCCCACGGGAGGTGCCTCTCCCAGCTTCTCCCTCAGGAGGAGCAGGTGACGGGTCTTCTCCACCTGAGTGAATAGCAGGAGCAGGGGGTCAGGTACAACTTAAACTTACACTGAAAGAAGAATTTGTTTACAAGAAAAGTAAATATAGGTCTACGTTTTCTCTTTCAATTTTGAGAATATGAAAACTGGTGCACAGAGTGAATTGATTACAGTTAAATTCAATGTTTAAGGACCTACCTCGTGCAGTTGCTCCATTTTTTCCAGCTCCCATTGGTGCTCCACGATAAGACTGTCGCCTCTGGGCCTCCAGCCGGCCAGGTTCTCCTCTCCACGCACATAAGCCACTGACGTGTCCAGGATCTTCCTCCTCCTCCGTTGCATCCCTACGCAGGACAAAAGCTTGTATTAGGACAAAGTCCGCAGATAAAATTATAATGAAAAAAAAACATGAGAATGTATTGATAGTTGGTCTGGGCTCACCTGGACTTCCAGTGTCAGACATCTTGCACAAGCTCAGCTCGTAGATGCCAGTGACTCGGTTGCTGTGATGAAGCAGAGGATGTTTTGTGTCAGTAAACTGTGTTCTCACATAATATGGCAGAACTGTTATACATTGGGTAGAAATGGCAACACTAGGGTTTCTTACCAGTCAGGAGTTTTGGAGTAACCGCTACCAAAGAGGTTCCTGAGGGAACGTGGAGGGGAGATCTTTGCGTCTCGGGAGTAGAAGACCATGCAGATGTCTTTGGTTATGATGGCAGGCTGGATGCAGTGGTCAAGCTGTGGAGCGGAGACAGAGTGAGTATGTTAGCCAGAGAGCTAAATGATAAAGACACATCATTGAAGGAGAAGTGACTGACCTCCAGATACGCAGACAGGGTCATGAAGATCTTCTCTCCATAAGGAGTGACTCGGTTTAGCAGGAGGGAGTTGTGCAGGGAGCTGTCCCACACAGCCTCGAAGCGGTAGAAAGTCCTGAAGGGCAAAATCCCCAAAATGCTCAGTTATTAGCAAAATTAAAGAGAATGGCGCTTATCAATAACACTTATCTACTGTAAAGTCAGTGCTTTAAAAGGTTAATAGGATCTGTGTGGATACAGCAGCAGTGATTGACAGGAGCCAAAGTGTACTTTTACAAATTACACATAGAGTGCGTCAGATGTCATTCTGTTACTAATGATGTGAATGTAAACTCCAGACAGTGAACAGTGACTGACGTGTCCCTCACACTCATCCCAGGTGACGACAGGATGTGAGGAACCACCCTGAGGTGACACCCTGACAATAGATACTATGTGAGCAGGAGCCCCTTTAGTTAACAGCGTGTCAGGAATGTGCCAAGAGTGTAGAGAGCCATGTGCGAGCCAGTGGCATGCAAAATAAAGGCTTTACATGTTCTGTGTGATATGATGTCTATGTTTTATGTTTATGATATGATAGAAATAATAAACCCTACAGCATCAATGTGACCCAATGTGAGGACCGTCACTTTCTGCTATCATCACATTTTGAAATAGATCTGTCTACCTGCTTTCTTAGATGAGGGATTGAGGCAGTCAGTTCCTGTCTGTGGCCACAGGGGGCGCTCTTACCCATACTGAGCAACAACTGCCAAGTTTGTGCCTCATTGGCCTTTGTAGTTATTGAATTAAGACTCAAGCTGTGAATAACAGCTGAGACCAGAGCGTTCATTTGGAATCTGGGGACCACATGACATCAGCATTGTGTGTCCAATTGAAGAGACTGTCACACAATCCCAATACTAAATAGGAGGTGTAGTTGCAGATGGATGGCCTTTACTTATCCATGAAACATTTTCGAATGAGTTTGACACTGAAAATTGATGGTGTTAAAAGGCCGATCTAACGCATCACGTCAACTTACAACACAAACGGTTGGAGGACTTATTTCTACGGATCTAAAGGACTAAACAAGAAACATACGGTTCTTTCAAAGAAAGAACCGTATGTTCTCTGCTCAAAGGTACCTATCAATATCCTTATCAATAGAAAGCCTGAGAACAATCATGAGTCCAGGCGCAGCAGGAGGAAAAGAGAGTGCACAGACAGAAAAAAAAGCACAAAGAGTCAGGCCACAGAGACAATGATGCAAATTAACAGGAAAATTAAACAGCAATGGAAATGGAAATGGTCATGCTATGATTCCAATGTGCCTTCAGCGAATATGAAGACGATATCAATGGAGCTAAAACATATCGTAGGAAACGATTTATTAAACAGCGCCTGTTAGATATGAACTGCAGTATGTGGCAATAACTACATTACAGGAGTATCTGCTGAACTGATTTAAAAAAAAACTTTATCCTCACTCAACCTAAAGGAACTGAGTTGAGAATCCATCAGAAAATCAGCACATTATCAGCAACAAACCAATTGTTATTTAGTTTAATACACACAGTTGTCCTGGGAGTGTGTGAGCGTTTCAGCTACCTGTTGGAGTTCTGTGACGACTTGATGTTCTTGGCAGAAATGATGTTGAGGGACAGGACAGCGTCGGCAGCGCTGTCGTCCACCTCAGTTTTGGTCCTGATGCGACCTGGTGTGACACAGACAAACACAGCGCATGTCACCACAACAGCTCTAAAGACGTGTTTAGATGGAGTATGACTGCCTGATGGAGAAACCTGTTCACTACTTAAACTTCCAGTTTGTCCATTAACAGCCGTACTGTCACAGTGTCCAGACGCGGGACTCTGAACACATGGCTGCTCCTTCCTCATGAAGGACTCTCTGGACAAGAACGTCCGCATCTCAGAAATGAAAATGTGAGGTTTAATTATTTGGTCCATCAGCTCCAGCTCTAGTAATTACGACTAAATGATCCAGCTCCTCAGACTGAAATTATGACTGAAGAAACTGCAAAGTATCTTCCTTCTTGACAATTAAAGGTAGTTTATAGGTTAATATTGTCAGGTAATCGGCTAATTCTGTGTAACTGAGGAATAAATCACACAGAAACATCGTCTCCTCCTCTGCTGTCACAGTCTCATGTGCTTCAGCGGTGAGGAAACCGTTTTCTCTGTGTGTCCATGGGAGACTGCTCACCCACGACCAGCTCACGGACGTCCTTCCAGTGGAGCTCGCTACCCTTCTCATGGATGAGTGTAACCGTGATCCTCCGCTGGATCCCCTGCAGCAAAGACGACAGCAGCTTAGCATGACAGTAGACACAGCTACTTCTAAATGAATCTCATTCAGTAGACTTTGACTGGTTTATAAAAGAGTAAAGAGATGTCGATTTGAAATCCAAACCAGTGCAAAATGCATTACTGACTTTATATAACCAGTGACTAGTGTATACAGTATGACTGGTAGGAGAGGTGTGGATCTTGTGCCTGGTACCTGGTGCAGCAGGTAGGTACCGTGGCAGGGCAGTCCTCCACTGTGATCCACAACAGCTGGGATGTACCTGTGGAAATGGGGAGGTCACAATGAGCCTGGACACTTCAACAACATGATGAACTACATCCACTGTTTGTTAAAATACTACACTATAAAGTGAACTGTACTGGATCAAAGCCAAAACTGCAGTAAACTATATAGTAATTATTGTGTGTGGATATAACATGCATGACACTCACTCTCCAGTGGGCTCCAGCTCGCTGATCTCAAACCACACCAGCAGGTCATACTTGCTGACGCACTGGCCCAGGTTGGACTTGGTGAAGGTGTTTAACTTGGTGGCTGGAACTGAAACACAGGCACACAAGCTCAATATGACAAACTGGGATTTACCTGAAATTCAGAGGAGACGGATGAAAACAATATGGTTTGATGTTATATTTAAACTACATGAATTGGATTGTTAAATGGAGGCTGGATATGAGAGGTGAACACACAATGATACGGAGTCATTTAGTAAAAACACACACACATACAATGCCGATTTCTAAAGGAGGTGTTACTTATAAAATCTATTGATACTGAATTTCCCAGGCCACAGAAAAATAGCAACAATAAAACATATTCAAAACAAAGAGTTGTACTTACTAAAGAGTTATAAGGGGCTAAATTAAATATTACAGCACAACTGACAACACCTTGGTGTCTAACACATCAGGATTATATTCCTGTTAAAACTGGCTAATCTCTCAGACACACAACTACATTCATCTGCATTCAGAGTGGCTAAAAATGAATAATACTCCACATGAATACCTAACCTATAAAGGCTAAAGCCTCTGGAGCCTGATTAACGCTGTGAAGGGCCATGTCAGTGATCTTCTTTGATTATGATAAATACTCATTTTATGGCTTAATATTCAGCTCATGCAGCAGATTTACCTCAAGGTGTCAGCTCAGGCTAGTTTGTAAGGGACAGGGGGGGGTGGACTGAGCTGATCTGACCTACAGTGAATAGACCTGCAGCAAGGTGCAGCACACATCACCACTGCAGAGCCTTATCGAGCCACTGCAGGGAGTCACACAGCACAACGAGGGCAAAGTACAGCACTAGTCTAATCACCACAACCCAGGTGCATCTAATGCCCGGTCCGTAAACTACTACACTGTCCACTCTACCAACCATGGTGCCTGGGCACGATTAGCACCGGGTCGTTCAGCATTGAGAGGAAGGGGAAGTGAGAGAGTTGGTCGGCCTCGTCCTCCAGACTGGCCACAGCGGAGGAGGCCAGGGCGTTGGCGTGCAGGGACAGGGTGTCCAGCACCGTGCCGTGGACATAGCCGCTCATCAAGTAGCGGATTAACTCTATCTTACGGGTATGGTCTGGGTTTGCAAAGCGGCACATTGTGAGAATGGTGAGAAAGATTGGAGAGGACGTGGGAAAAAGTTGACGTGCGGGAGGGAGGGCGGAGGTGGGTAAGAGGATTATGAACGGTGGGAGAATATGATTAAATAAGAGAAAAAAATAATCCAAAGGAAGCGAGAAGTGAAAGAAAAGGGGAAGGAAAAATGAGGCATGCTTATAAAACCATAATGAACAGAAGAAACAGGCTTGAAATGATGGTGACAGGTGCAGAAGATGGTCTTGTTTGAGAAGTAATGTGGGACGCCTTGAAGAGCCTTACCTGGTCTAGACAGAGGCATGGGAATAGGATAGTATTTCCTTGATGGTGTTGGAGGACTGCAATTACAAAACAAAACAAAGTTTAACATTATGAAACACTTGTTTTAGAACTATACATTCAATAAGAGGAATTTTTTTTCCCTCTTTAAAACAGCACCCACCTGATCAGGTCCTGGCCGTGCAGATGCAGTGGGTGCTGCTGGTAGTGACCAAACACTTCAAACACAATGGGCTTGGTCTTGATGTACTCGATAAAGGACTCTGTGACCTCCACTGAAATCTGCTCCAACAAGGCAAAAACAAGGCGTGGTCAATATTAATAAACATCAGGTTGTTGGTAAGGGTGTGTGTGTGTGTGTGTGTGTGTGTGTGTGTGTGTCTTTGTGTGTGCGTGTGCGTGCGTGTGTGTGTATGCACACTCACATTCTGGACGTGATAGAAGCCCAGAGGAGCTCCTTTGCCACTGTTCTTTAGGGGCTCAGTGGAAAAAGCCTCATCATGACGATGCAGGAAACTGCAAGAGATAAATATTAACGAGCATCAGCATGTGTCACTTATTTGTCAACAAGATTAATGGCGTTTATTAAAAATCTGTGTCATCAATAACAAAGTAAAAGACAACCAAATCCACTGAATTCATCAACCAGTAGGATTTAACTCAAACTCAAGGTATACGTCATTTATTCATGACTTATTCATTATTGACAGTGTGAAGAGTTTTGAAATCTGCAGTGTTCACAAAAAAGAACTTAAAGAACTTTATCAACTAGAATGACACTAAGTACAGTGCATACCTTCGCCCAAGGCTCAACAGTCCGCTTAAATTTAATCAAACTGCACCAAAATATACACCCTCATAGAAAGCAGTTCCCTAAATATGAATTATTCCCTCTTGAAAAATGCCCCATCTTAAAATTTTAAAGAAAGGGAAGAAAATACTGGATCTGCCCGACTGATCCGGATCCGCACCAACATTTAATTGGTTCTACCCTGACTCATACCACATCCTTCAGCTGTTTTTGTAAAGTCTGACTTATAAAAGTGAAAATATAACTTTCTTGGATGTAAATATATGAATTGTCTTTTTGATTTTTAGACCTACAGAGTTATAACATTTCGTGCCAAATCTGTTTTGATGTGATATTATGCTATATGCTAATATTTCTATTCACCGTGTCTTGAATTTATCCCTTGATATAGCATTGTGTAAAGTGATAACCTGTTATAATTCTAATATATGTAACTATTGTATTTCTACTCTAGACACTGCATAGGGCAAGCTAAAATTTAATATTAAGTTTGAAGTTTTTTTTTAAAGTAAAGCAGAAACCAAACTATCTTGAACTCACTTGAATTGGCAGAAGATGTCAGCATACTCCGGCAGGATGCCACTGGCCTGGAGCACGGTGACACGGAAGGTAAAGATGCTGCCCACCTCCAGCTGGCCCACCTCACCTTCACTGAGGTTCAGCTTGGTCTCTGAAAGGTTTTCCAGCTTGAGGTCTGACAAAAAAAAGCCACAAAGGAAAATGATCAGCAATTGTGTCTGGTATTGTGCTTTTCAGTCTGCAAATCAATTTCAAGTTGAATACAATCAGATTGGTTTCTGCACATTATCAAGCTTGTGACTTGTGGAGCAGATCCTGCTGTTCAGTCCTTCAACAGCCTTTGTACACATTCCTTTACAGAGCAGGAAAACCTGCATCAGTCTAATTTCCATAACTAAACATTTTAAGTCCTCCTCTGCATTAAACAGGACCATCTGCCTACACGTTTCCCCTTGGAGCAGAGAGAGGTTGCAATTTATGAGCTGAGAGGTGAAGGTCTAGCAGCCTTACCCATGTCGTTGATTCTGTTGAGTTCCTCTGAGGGGGTGTTGACCTCTGAACTCTGACCCTGACCCTCCACAAACCGCAGCTCTTCTAGCGACAAGCCGGAGTGAGTCATAACCGTAGAGGTAAAGTCGTTCTGATTGGACGAAAAGGAGACACAAGAGTTTAAGAAGGAAGACAAGCAGCTGATAGAGAGAGAGAGAGAGAGAGTGCTCTATTTCTTGACTTCCCTTTTGGAAAATAAATAAGAAATGATGAAACAATATAAAACTCAAGGAACACTTCATCTGCAGACTTCAATCAGCTGCTTTTCTGCTGACTTTAATCCAAATCTTATACAAACACACACACAAAATGTGTTTTCTCTAGTTTGAAACTCCTTTGATTTGACTCGGGGCTTACCTTCTTGAAGTACTCATCATCAAAAGAAATCTTGGCGGTTCCTGACTGTCTAACTCCTGACCCGTAGTCTGGAGCCTCCTCGTCAGCTAAAAAGAGACAAAGCATCCTCTTGTCAGGATTGATCACAGACATGGCTGCCTGCAACCGGAGTGCACCAAGTGGAATACACCCAGAATCTGAGGGAGCTTTCTGTTTGATGGCCTGGAGAGCCGTTCGGATTTTTTTCCCACCGATATCAAAATAAAAGTTACAACCATATGATGTATTTATCAAGATATTTGGTTTGAGTAGAAGATATTTGAACTTCAACATAAAAAAGATTGTGATGCAAATAAACGTCACATTATCTGAAAGCAAAAGTGTAACTCATTATATGTCTGAAGGTTTGTAAAGTCACCAAGATAAACTGTCTCCATCAGAAGGATTTACCTTTTAAAGCACCTTTCATACAGGTTAGTGAAGTTCAAAGTGCTTCACAATTCACTGATGAGCCAAGAATAATGCAAAAAATAACTAAACAATTAAATACAGTGGCAATGACATACCATTTAATAGATTTTAAAGTATAACTAACACTATAATAATGATAAAAAAAAAGTAAAATAAAGGGAAGAAGTTAAATTTAATCAAATGTGATAGAACCACATACCAAAAATTGTAACGGTCAATAAAATTAAATAGAATTTATGTGTTATGGTCTATAAAACCGTAGTTAATAAAAACCAGAATAAAGAGACTTTAATCTAAACTGCCGGCTGCTCTCAGGTTGTCAATGACACGATCGAGAAATATCATCATCACTTTGAAGGATAAAACCTCTGCATGAAGATCCTAATCCTCTCTGGCTCATTACAGACTCATATTAATTACTCACCAGCTATAGCCTGGACCCCCACGCGCAGGAAACCACGCACCGCGCCCTTCTCTGTTACTATGGCAACACGGTGAACCAGTGGCACTGGGTAGAGCAGGTTGCTCAGGTACACGAAAGCTCTGAGGATAAAAACAAAAGGCAGATACATTGAAAAGCTGATTCTGGTGCAGAGGGGAACAACTGCTGCAGGAAACGTCACTATGACAGAGGCTTTTTGCTGATACAACTGCCAAGTCATCTGTTACTTTTAATTTACTAAAAGCAAATTAGATACATCCACTTATTGAGGAACATCTGCAGTCACATTAGAGACAGTTTTCTGAATATGCATTATCACATTGTATAATGTGCATTAACATATTCCCCAGTTAAGCACATTTTAATGACTACAAAAACCTACTGTAAAATATTAGTGACAATTATGTTAAAGGTCACGCCGAAAATAAACAAGGACAGAAAACTGAACATAAAATCCTACATGCTTCACGGCACTGAAATCAGCAGCAGGTTAAACCATCCACTTTATTTTGAGAGTGCGTGGCAGGGTGATGACACATCACACTGGATGCAGTAGCAGAGGCTGTAAAAGAGTGCTTTATTGTGTTGTGTTGTGGCAGTGTAAGTCTTTCACTCACATACTCCCTGACATTTTGTTCTGCGGGATTTGATTTGTCCTGCTGCACCCCCGGTGACCCTCCATCCACCAACCCCCACTCTACCCCACTCTCCCTCCCTCTCTCCCTGCCTCCCTGCATTGGGAGACTCAAGGCTGAGGTGGAGGAGAGACATCAATCTGTAGAAATCTCTGAAGTCACTGTGACGCAGTCAGGGTGACGCTGAGCTACGACTGTTGCAGAGTCTGGCTGGCTTGAAGCCTGCATGAATCTGTCGTCCTGTTCTGAGATCAGCACACAGCCTTTCTTTGGATGTTTACAGCGTTGTGACGTCAGCCGTCTAACAGCGTACGCATGCTGTGATTTCAAATGCTGCTGCAGCAAACTATTTACCTCACACTTGACATCAAATTAAAACAAATACAGGTAAGTAGGATTATGAGATTGGCAACTACATCTGAGTTAATATTACCTACAATACATTCAAAGAGCAATGTTAAAACAAAGGTTATTAAACAAATTATTCAAACACAATGAAATAAATAAAACAAAAAAACAAATCAAATGAGGCTGGAAAAAAAAGGCAGACAGCTAAAGAACATAAACAGCAGATACATGTAACTTCACATAGATGGGAGTTAATACACTCAGAGCTGAGATGGTGGCAGGGACTGAGACATCACGTGGAGGGGGGGGGAAATATGACGGATGGTGGCTTTTCATTATTTTAGAGACTACAGTCTAAATGAAATGGAACTCATAAAAAGCAGGCCTGTGAGCACACAAGTGTGACTAATCACATTAAATTCAAAACTGCTCCGCTCTTCTCTGCTAAGCTGCTCCGAATACACGACATGATCTGATTCTGAAATTAGTGCTTCACCAGGGAGGGATTTACTGATAGACAATTAGTGATATTCTAACGGTACTAGCTCACATTTTTTAGGGCTCCGATTTTCCAGCTCCTAAAATAATATTAAATAATGATGTCTTGTTGCCTGCATATAAACTACTGCTTTCATGTCTCACTCTACTGAACACTGTTGTTTGAACCTCAGTTTATCCTTTTTTTTTACATCTTCAGACATTTCCAGTACATTAATTCATCTTGACTCTATAAAACAGTAATTAGGCTTTATTTGCATGGTTTTGTGTTTTATCCCCTACACTCTTTAATTCTCCCTATTTGTTTCACTTTACATCTGAGAATTGAGATTAACGACACTAAACCAATCCAACATCCACCCGAGCTCCTGTCCCCGCTCGTGTGTGGAGGACATGGGAAATGCCACAGCCAGTCACCAACCTTCCCACCAGGATGAACCAGGGGGAGCGGTCGTAGAAGGGGTCCTGGCCATCGCTGAAGATGTCCGAGCCCTCCTCGGTGCCCGCATCTGAGCTGGTGTCGTCCACGAACGCCTCGTCATCGATCAGGTCAGACATCTCACTCTGGCGCTCATCCGCCATCTCTGTGATCTCGGAGTCAGTGGTGGAGAAGGTGGGAGAGGGCGTGCGGTCGGCCAGGCGCTCGTTGACGCAGCCGTGGAAGATGGGGGAGCTGGGGGAGGGGGGTTGTAGTTTTGGAACAGTAGCAGGAATCAGGGAAAGGTACCGATGCAGCAACAGAAGAGTTAAACAGGCGACTGCAGCTCATTATGTACAGATGTGACGTTTCACTTTGGTGTAAATATTATTGTTTTTCACAAATGGCACCATGACTCACAGTTTATTACCACTAATTACATAAACACAAAATTGAAAGATAAACTCGACTTTGGATCACTTGATTAGAACATTTTCTAACAATATAATGTTCGAGTTTTGGCAAAAGTTACAGGTTTTAACAAGTTGGATGGTGCCACAGCCGTTTATAGAAACATTAGTATTTTTTATCACAAGGAAACGTCACTTTAAAATAATTTAAAAGGTTGAAAGTATAAATCTAATGAATTCTAGCTGCGAAAGGATAAAACACAAAATTCTAGAAAATGTCCATATGACCCCAAAACACTATATTGTTGACAAGCTTTTGTATGAAGTGGAAGGGCATCAACATGATAATGACAACACACAGAACAAAATGATATAAATGATGAATGAAAAAAAAATGCAAATAAATGAAAAAAAAGCAGACAACTTAAAAATGTGATGTCAAATAAAATGAAATATGAATCTTCACAGAACATACATAATAAATAACATGAAATAATAATCATCAAAATTACAACATCAAATCATACACATGACAACAAAAAAACAACAAAAATATGACAAAACAAGATTCCAAAACGCGTGACTCTAATAAAAGAAAATGAATCTGAACAGAATTTGACCATGAAAATGAAAAATGAAATGAGA
Source organism: Pseudopleuronectes americanus (assembly GCA_038501795.1). Taxonomy (NCBI): domain Eukaryota; kingdom Metazoa; phylum Chordata; class Actinopteri; order Pleuronectiformes; family Pleuronectidae; genus Pseudopleuronectes; species Pseudopleuronectes americanus. Next base: position 11,654,849 of record CM076725.1, read on the forward strand.
AGGAAATGTTTGTATCCATTAAAAATTAATGGATCACAAAAGCTGCCTGAGTCATACTTAACTCAAACCTGCAACAACAAGCCCAATAAACAGCTTTCAAGCAAGATATCCAGTGATGTAGTACATGTGCAGTGAGTGCTGTGTTTGTAATTTGTGTTTGTTGCATCACATACCTTCCCACAAGTTTAAACCAGTGGAAACGATCATAGAAGGGGTCGTTTCCTGTCAAAGAGCCCTCGCCGTCTTCCTGGGGAGTGGTGGCCATTTCGCCAGCGCGGTCATACATCTCTCTCATCTGCTCCAGCCTCTGTCTGCAAACGATGACAGAGTGCTGCCAATATTAATGGGAAGAAGAGAGCCAATACACAGCTCACATAATGGCTGGATGGAAGTGAAAGCTTCTTGACGTACAGATGGGAGACTCCTCATTTTTTCTATCTTTTGTTGAAGCTAAAGGGCAGATTTTCAGATCTGATGCATGGTTCTTAAAGGGTAAAGAAATCTGAAATCGATAAATCTGTATCTTTTTTAATACTATATATGCTTCTATAAGTTTTGATCCATTTGTGGTTTGATCACGATTGTTTGCTCGGTTTTATTGATTCTTATTATCTTGCCCAAAGACTACTAATGCTCTTTGTTGGACAAACAATGACAGCACCATTTCTAGGTTACCCTTAAGATCTTTTTCTATGCCATGTTCTGTAAAAAATTGTTTTTATGTTAGCCCATTTCAAACAACATTCATGTCTGAACTGATATAACATTGATGGGCCAATGTCTGATGCATATCTAAAGGAATGCTGCCCTTGAGAGTTTCCAATACAATTCAGGACTAGTAGAAGGTTCGGGGATTACTTGAGTTTATCAAGGGACCAGTAGTGCGTGGCTCCGTTCTTCAGGTCCTGAACCTCGACAGCCACCACGGTGCGGGGGAAAGGCCTGGAGTCGCGCTCTTTCTCCGGTTCTGGAGGCAGGAGCTCAGGGGGCAGCGGCGAGTACAGAGTGTCAGTCAGCAAGACGAACTGGAACTGGACCTGGAGAATGTTGAGAGATGAGAGGAATAAAAAGACAGTTTAGAAGTCATCGAGTTGAATCAAGGAGAGCAACAACAACACAAAACAAGTATGAGAATCCCTCCTGATTTTAACTTAGAAAACTGTAGTCTGATTTAGTGGATATTGACGGGAGGTTTCGACATCGGCTATGATTCTCACGTGGTACTCTTCTCCTCTTTACCTTACAGTAAGTTACTGTTTTAAAAGCCCCTTTGCTATGGTAAACAACAACAACCTCTGAGCCAGAAACCTACAAACTAAAAATGACCCTGACCCTGTTTTGCAGGGACCCTGTCGCAGCATCATGAGTTCAGCAGCATCCAAGACGATTGTTGTTGGTTTAATGAAATACAAGCAAGCTAGAGAGTTTTTGCCTCCTATAGCAGCATTATAACAGCTGCAGACAGACCACTGTCCAGTAGCAATACAGTGCGGTGCAGATGTGCAGGTCAGGTTATGGGAGACTTTACTGCAGATATATCAAGGTTGAAAGGTCACACAAACCATTAACACCCTCCATTTTGTGGCCTCTCGTGTCACAGCTCCCTCTGGAGGCATAATGTTAACCCACTTTACAGACTGACCATAAATAACAGCAAGAAACCTAAAGACAAATAAAAATAATCTTATAGTGTCTGTGACAGATGATCCATCTCCAGTATCAATCATGTCGCTCCCAGTACTAAATATAAATCACACTGGTTTCCTGCTGGGGAAGACTGACCATGGCAGAGGAGCATTTCAGTTCAATTTCTTTATGTGGCAATGAATCAACACCTCACCCGCCACGAGTTGGACACAACGGTTTGGCTTATGCAACATATATTACATTTAATGATGTATGTTCATTTATTCAAATCAAACTGCACTGAATAGAAATCTGAACTTGTGGCGTCTCTGTTCGGGTTTTTCATTAGGAATATGGTCAGCAGATTAATGCGTCGCCTGCATCTTGCGTCACAGTTGAACGTTCCAGAACCTGAGGCATAATGGATATGAGGCTGACTCACTTCCGTGGATAAGGCTGCCTGGTGAACACATTATTGGAACACAGCTCGGCTCTCTATGATATTTAAGGTTACTGGTTTTACAATATACTTTACAAAAGCTTGCTATACACCTTTATTTCCAACATCAAAGGGTCACATTAGGTTTTTCACAAAACCACATTTAAATTCGTATGAGTCAAATGTTTAAATATTACTTTCAAGGTAAATAATCCGCAATTTAACCAGTGCTAAACTACAGCATGCCACTACAGCATGCCACAGCATGAACTGAAATGCACTTACTTTCTTCTTTAGCTCCACACTGATGGCATTGGCCTCCTTCAGGTAGACAGCACTTCCCCACAGTTGATCACGGAGGGAGGTGAACTGATGATACCTCCACTTCCTAAAAGACCATTGTGCCAGCTCAAACTCATGCTGAGTCCACGGCACTGCAGGGAGGAAAGATAGAGGGTTAATGTTGCCACGATTTTTACACATAGACACACACACTCACAAACACCAAAAACGATGTAAATGCCCATAAAGCATTTCTTTGTAACAAGCAATGGATGAAAACAAATTCTAATCCACAAGATAAATTGTAACGAGAAATGTTTCTTCTATAAAGCCATCATCTAAATACAATGATACAAACTCTGTCACTATATTGCAGAGAATAGTCTTATTACAAGTAAACCTTGAATTTCTTTGACGTGGTGGGATGACTCAGCGTATGATGATAATTTCAGGTCAGACACAGAAGGTGAATTTGTCCCTCCTTAATAAGAATGAGTCAGTCACTCAAGGAGACAAAATGTTCACTTTGGTGGATTAACCTATTGTAAACTGCTGAAGAGGGTGGAAACGAAGAGGCAGCTGGAGAATCAGTAATACAGAGACTTTTGCACTGGAAAAATGTTGGCAATACTTTTGGTAACAAGGGGTTTCTAACTGATGAGCTAAAACATGAAAAACTAGAAGTAGGGCCCCTTATACCACAAGTTGAACACTTTATATTAAATAAGAAGCATTTTTTCTTTGAAAAGAATTAGAGCACACATGAATTATGAAATAGTTTGGCAGATTACATTGAATGGGTAATTAGTATGGCAATAATAACACATTTTAGTTGATCTGAGTGGTTGATATTATGTTCTTTTGATTAAGAGACTGAAAATACTATACGCACATCCAAAGAGTTTAGGCTCTGTCCAGAAATTGCGGAAGAAAACAAACAGTGCAGTTTTATATATGTATGATGCAATATGGAAAACTGAATCTGGAAAGCTGAAGATTTACAGGACACACCTTCCTCTTCCTCCTCCTCCTCCAGCTCCTCTTCATCCGGCGTCTCAGCGACGAGGGAACGAGTCTCCACCTGTTTCTGAAGCTCTTGCAATTTGCTCTCGTAAACCTGAACACCAACACACAGGGAAGAGGAAAGAGAACATGGACGACTGTCCATCAACCGCAATAATACTTGATGTCATCAAGTCATCAGAGCTATTCAGTGTATATTATTCTCTATTTTGGAATTCTACAATGGTACTTATTTCTAGTACTGTGAACTGATGACTTTTGTTACTGGTTTAAATGACACATGGATACATTAAGCTTGAAGTATTAACTACAAAGGGTGAAAACAGGTTCACAATCATTTCAACTGTGAAGTGAGATGAACATAATTATTTGAAAAATATTTTCCTTATCGTACCTTGTCAAACCTCTAGATATATAAAAATGAGCTGGTGCAATGATTGAAAAACACTGGAGATTTTTTTGTGGCAATGAGAACACAATGTCCTGGAAACAAAACCTCTATCATGTAAACAACTTTTATTCTGATTGAACAGGCTGGAGCGGAGAGGAGGTGCTGCTAGAAGCTGAGTCAACTGTAATCCAATGAGGGGCGCCATCCTCATCAGAGAGGAGAACAAGCTGTGGTCCCGATGACCTCATCCTGTTTGTTCAGTGTCTTCTGGGAAGACAATGCAGCCTTTTCATTTGTCATTAACCTCCACCCTGCTGAAGCCTCCCGACAAGCTCAAAATCTGAAAACTCTCCATTCACGCAATCCTTGGAAAGACAGTTTCACTGCATGTATCTGCCTGGATAGTACAATGAACCATGTGAATATAGTGCTTTCAAACATTATAATTCTTAAATAAGTAAACTATGCCACTTGGCATAGGCAAAATTCAACGTGATATTTCAGTGCAATAAGGTGAAAGCCAAGAAAGCTACCATTTATTCCTCTACTATATTTGCATCGTAGCCATGATGTAGTGTTAAATTACAACAATAATTAGAGATTACTAATAAGGCTTTTGCAACTTGCAGAGTAAAAAGAAAAGAAAAATGTTGATATTTTCAAATGCAAAGTTATACACAATAATTTAAAACTATAAATTGAAGTATTTTCATCAAACCTAGCCTAAGATGTTGTACACACATTTGGAGAACTGATTCTGTCCCTTCACTGGTTTATGGAAACAAAAAACAAGCAGCACCCATAACCGATAAATGCACTTGGAGCATTTTATTTCACTCATACTTGAAAAATAAATCACAGCGATTCAGTATATTTCTCTTTTAAAATACTATTCCAATTTGTAGTGTATGTTCGCACAAAGTGCTGGATTAAGGAAGCAACACAACTTGGTGGTACACAGCCACAATGAGGCACTGGATATTGCAGATTCAAAAAGAAGACGCACAACACTCAGACACTTAAAACAGAGACCTAACACAGACAACCTGTATATATGTATATTTCACAATAACAGTTTCAGGTACATTGTCCGTGTGATGTTGTATTCTTTCCAGCTTACCTGGTCACTGTCGGCAACAGTGCATACATTAAATAACATTCTTTAATGGAGCATTTATCAGAGCTGGAGAAATGGAAGCGATTGCATGCAAAGATAGTGTGTGGTGGAGAAACTAGACTTACATATGTCATCAAATTATTTGGTTTTGTTACAACAAAATAAGGCAGAATATATACTGTCCAAAACTTAAATGACATCTTCATGTCAGCAACTGCATCGGGAAGATGAACAGAAAATAATTCCATCATTCCGAACCCAAGTTGAACATTTTGTCCTCAAAAAGTTCTTCCACACTGCCGAGTGTCACTGTTTCTCTAAAATGATGCGAAGGCCATCTGGTAGTGAAATGTTAAAGTTAACGGGTTCTCTTAAAGCTAAAACTGCAGCAAGGCAAAGACAGATTGGCAAGCCGACTTGCTGCTCATTCAAATTAATAAAAAAACAAACAACCTAACATGGACAACTGATTTCAAAAACCACAGATCCATGTGATGCAGTGAAAACAACAAGGCAGTCCTCAATATTTCATTTGACATGGATATTTGTCCCGAATAACATTATGCAAATACTTCAAGTCTTTGTCCTTCCTCCAACATTTTCAAGGCGAGTCTTTGGGAACCATGGCAACACTCTGCAGGACATTCATCCAAAACACGGTGAACTCTGTTCTTACTCAGTCAGCCAGGAACCCAAATTTAGTTTTTATACAGCATGAAATACAAAATCAGCTTATGGTCTGTTTTTACAGGAAGAGAAGGGAGAACAATTCTAAATATTCTGGACTGCTTATAGAGATGTTTTCAAAACATATAATTGTATGTTTCTTGACTTATAGTTTAGCCTTTCTCAAATCAGTTCAGCATATAGGTTCTTAAATTTGAAAGTGTCTAAAAACCAGGATTAAATCAAACATGGATTAATAATGATAACATCCTGTAGAGGAATAGGTAATAATATAAAATGTGACTAGTGTGTAAGGGTTGTTAAAAATACTTAATAAAGTAACTTATTGCTAAACAATGAAAGTATAGTATTAATTTACTGATTATACAGCTAATTCGTGATTTGAGGAAGTGCAAATATACTGTAATACAATTAATGTGGCAGTTACATATTCAAAATAAATTTTAGAAGAAAGAAGAAAATAGTTTGGGATCAAGCAATCAAGGGGCTTACTAAAAATTTGAATAAGGCAGAATGTTATTAATAAAAGGTGAAGTAAGTTTGGGTTAAGTGAGATATAAAGTTTACATAACAGAATTGAGCTCAAACCTTGTGCATAGGCAGTAGATTACAAATGAAGGTAAAGAAAATACTGAACTGTAAATGTACAGCAGGGTTAATATAGTTAGAGCATGAAAAGGCACTTTTTGAAAAGCACTTTCTTTGACCACTACTTCAGTCATCAATAACTATTTGTTTTCATTTGCAATTTGGGCTGCAATAACAACAACGTCTTGATGAAATTAACACACATAAATGTGTTTATACGGTAATGGCTGAAAACATTCATGACCAATCAATACTAAAATGACAAAATGTAAACTCAGAAATTCAACCATGAAGACAATTTTGGCAAATCAAAGCATGATTGATGAAATGTCACACATGCTGAAAAATAAACAAGGTGGGATGACAGTCTCTTCTGGAAAAAAAGTCCCCTTATTATCTATTGGCTTCAGTTCCTTATGACAGTTCTCCTAATGCTAGTGATGATGGCGCGACACGATGCACCCAAAACTGATAAAACGGCAATTATATTATGATGAAGATGATAAAATGTCTTTATAATACATACAATATTTTTGGATCAACCAATAACGAGCTGATCAAGTGCAACGGTCACAGTCAGTTTCAGCTGTTCACATGACTCTGAGCTGTTGTGATCTGTAATGTGTTTGCCTACTAAAAGTATTTGAACCTGGTTCCTCATTTACTCAGACTGTTGTCTCTCTGCTGGCTTTTAGATCAGGGACAGACATCTGCCTGCGCATTCGAGGAGGGGCCTGGAAGCTGATTGGATGGTTAGCATGGTCAGTGTGATGGTACTGCTGGTAGCCACCAAAGCCACTATCTGTATACATCATGCCATTGTAGTGGAACGGCTGCTGCTGAGGGTGCGGCTGGGGATGTACTGGGTGGTTCTGGTGCTGGCGGGGCTGGTAGAACACCTGGCTGTGCCTCCTGTTGCCTTCAGGCTGCTGCAGTGACTCCATGGAGCCAGAGGGCCGCTGGCGGTGATTAAAAGAGTTGCTGCGGCCTCGTTCATGGGACTGCTGGTGTTGGTTGTTCCTATAGTTATGTCTGTGACCCTGGCTTAAACCTTGCTCCAAGTCTCTGCTCCTGTGCTGGACTGATGGACTAGGCAATGGAGGAGTGACTTGGACAACTGCAGCAGCCATCTTTTCTCTAGATTGGGCTCCTTCTACCACCTGGGCTTCTCCTTCCTCTTCCTCTACAGCTTCTTTGGGCACCTTAAGCTCAATGACCTGCTGATCTGTGATAATGATGTGAGTACCGGGGCTCCATGAGTTGCGGTGCTTAGGGTTACTTCTGAAGGGGAAGCGCAGCTTGCGGTCCTCTGGTGGTATAAAGCGATGTGGTCCGGATTGCCGGCGGAGCTGCTTGGAGATCTCTTGTTGCTGAAGGCCCTTAAGACGTAACTGCTCTTGACGCATCCAGCGCATGTGGCCTCGCTTTAGGGTTGAGTCATCTCCTGGACTTTGGCCCATTTCCAAATCTGCTTCCTCCACATCAGCTTTTTGTGGCACTGGAGGTTTTCCCTCAATTGGGCTTGGCGTTCTGGCTGCGCAAATAGGTGGGGCAACGCTTGGATGCTTTTCCTGTCCCTCTGGGGTAATGAGTGGAAGGACCTTTTCCATTTTGACCATCTTGTTCCTGAGAGAACGGATCTCGTCATCCTTCATATTATTCTGTTTCTTCACCTCGTGCAAGATGTCCTCAAGTTTATCAATGTGCACTTTTAGTTCATCCATAACAGCCCCTCCTGCTCGAGTCCCATTGGTGATGACGTCATCGATACGCTCATCGCCAACTCCGACAGTGTCCCAAACATCCCGAGCCACCGCCCTCCACGAGTCCCGCTCGTTAGGGTCCTTCTTCATGTAGCTAGCACAAAGCTCCTTCATCTTTACAATGGCCAGAGCCTCGATTTCTTGCCGTGTTTGGCGGAAATCATTGAGCGCTACTTCATAGCAGATTTCTTTGACCGCCTGGATCTTCAGGTCAGAGATGGTCACCCACTTGGAGTCCTTGGTGATGCGGCGCCGCTGTGGAACCTGGTACATTTTAACGGGCTCTCTTATCTTCCCGCTGCTGGGTAATCCACACTTTCTCACGATAGACTGCAGCTTGCTGGGCGGCAGCTTTTCCCTCAAGGAAGTGATCAGTCTCCAGCTCTCCTCACAAGACCTCTTATCTGAGTCATCCCCACTATCAGAGTCTCCATCCTTAAGAAAACAAACAGGACAAAACCAAATGGTTCCCAAAAAAAGAGAAATTACAATGGGAAATCAAAGAGAAGATGAAAGGATGGCTTGAAAAAAGAATGAATAAAAATATATAAATATGCAACATGGGAATTTTAACTCTGTCTCAAGTCTAAGAGCTTGATCTAAGCTTGAGCTTAGGGAGACATTCAAAATAATCAGGTTTAGGAAGATGACTATGTCGCTGTAATGATTCAAATAATAATTCTGCATACATTGTAATTATACAAGATGTATGCCAACATGCAGTTTAATTTTCAGAATTCTGTTCAAAATAAAGATAGAAAAACAAACAAATACAACAAACAGTGGCTTCCATTGACTTTCTTGTCAGTTTGCCTTTCTCTTATTTTCTCCAGTGAAAGTGGTAATATGGATATGAAGTGATGTATAAACTTAAAACAAAAGGCATGTCACCTTTAAAAAAAATGTTTGTTCCCAATGTCGCATATTTATATTAAAAGTAAAGATTAAGCATTTCTATCATGATTAGAAAAATATAAATAGAGGACAGTAGCTGATTGGAGCATGTCTGTATTGTTTTTTGATATTCCTCTTCTCTCTTTTTTTTGGTTTGAGAGCTGGATCCCAAAACATGCTACAGTGGCATGCAAGTAGATGGGCTTTTGAGCTTTCCCCCTTTAGTCCAGAAGGTTTGAGTGTCTTTAGTATTAGCGGTGAGTTAGGAGACAGTGTTCTTGCAGTTGATCAGAAAGCCAGTAGAGAGAGCAGAGGCAGAAGTGAGGATAAGTGTTAATCCACTACAAGAAAGATGTTAGTTGGAAAAAAATGCAGTTTCTCATTTTGTTTTTGTAGACAAAGCACATTACAGATCACAACCAGTATGTAAAGATGATTCAGGTGTTGGAAATGATGGTGTATCTGAGGCTAGAATTGAATGTTACATTGCTGGGGAGACTGAACCTGTAGTTCTGCACATAATACCACCAGAGTATAAAAGGTCTAAGATTCGCTTATTCAACTATGAGTTGGTCATAACTCTGTTGTTGAGCTGTAACCTCAGTGTGCTACAAGGTGCCAGGTAAGCCTGGCAAAGAGTGGTAGCCAAGAAGTCAATGAGAAACCACATTGTCACTATCTGTCAAAAAACTACAGCAGGAATTGTTATCACAATGCATTGTACATGTCAGCAACTGCATTGAAGAGATGGAACTCATAAACAGAGCAAGAGTAGAAATCTAGTCCAAGCAAATCAACAGCCACTTCAGCTCAACGCCAAACACTGCAACTTAGTCCAGAACCAGCACTCAGAGAGTTAAGAACACATGCTATTAACATGAACCGTGCAAAAGCAGCATCAATTTATAAAAGACATGGGGGGGATGTTTCAATACTGACCAATATTCAGTCAGTTGTCAATGAATTCTTAATCTTAATATCAAATAAACTTTAGCTGCAAGTTGCTGCTTTGCAAGATTCAGATCCTCTATAGAAAACACAGGAAAAGGGGAAACTGGGATTTGGAAAGGGGAAAGATTCACAAGCTAATTTTTCCTCGAAAAAATTGCTACAGACAAAGGATTTCAACTTAAGAAGGCAGGTAAAAGCTCATCTGTCTCAAACCAGAAAAACTTCCATGCAAAGAGAACAGACATGCGTGAGGAGTAAAGGTGTGATTCTCACAGATACACACATCTCATAAGTGTCAGAGTGAGAATTAGTACTAGTCAGAACCGATTGAAACTATCATACATAACCAAAAAGTAGCTTTCCAATTGTAAGAGACACAACAAACCATGCTTTAACTTTGAATTCCACATGTGAAGCTGATTTATGCTACTTTATAGCTGACATGAAAAATCTTCAAGACTATGGCTTAACTCAATTAGACACACTGTAGTTACTACTAACTAGTCAGCAACCTCTAAAATTGAAATTACAGAAATCTGAATACTACTCACAAAGTGTATTTGATTAAATACCAGCTTATTTGAACTTACCAGTCGCTGTTGCTCCAGAAGTTGGTCCGCTTCTTCCTTCTCCTTCTTGTACAAGATCTCCATCTCAGTGAGCCTACACAAATGTGTAAAATATTGTGACATGATTGCACAATTACTGATACACTGTACACTCTAAATCACGACACCATTAGAAATTCACTGAGATTAAACCAATGGATTTCATACCTTTTCTCCATTTCCTGCTTCATGTCGATGCCCTGCTTTTCGAGAAGTTCTCTCTGAGCAAAGGTCCAATCCACAGGCTCCACTGGGGTTTCAGCAGTTGGTGTCTTCTCCCTCTCAGCTCTGGCCTGTTCTGGGTGGTTGAACCGGAACACATGGTTCTTTCCCATAATGATACGGTTACCTGGGAGAAGATGGGGCAAACGTGGAGAGAATGAAGTTAACCAAGATATTACAAGCAACAGCAAACAGCTCTGACCTTTGTCTTCACCATCATTTTTATTTAAAGTAGAACATCCAAAGGCGTGTTCAAGCCCAAAAGAAAAACACCATAAATGGTTTTCTAGGGTTATTTGGAACAACAATCTCCTTTACCTCAGTCCTAAAACATAATACAAATATTAAATCTATAGATTTGTTACATCTTCGTTTCTAAAATAGGATCTGTACCTGAACGAAGCTGGGTGGCATTTACAACACGCTTGCCGTTGACGTAGGTTTCCGATCCCTCACAGGGTACAAGCATGACGACAACTTCAACAAAAACACATCAACAAATCATTAGTGACTCATTCTGAAATCATCTTTTTACATGTTAAAAGACAAACATCTAATCCATTGAACGTTTTGATAACTAGCAGTTAGGGAATATGTTTTCCTTAGCAACAGAAAATGCACACATTTCATCTGCTGAGAAGGCATAGATTTGTTTTTGTAAGTTTTTATGGGTATAAATACGTCTGTTTTAAATATAATTTCATGATCTCGTGGATTCATGAATCAAGATGTTCAATCTATATAAATGCTGAAGAAAAACCAAGCATGCAAAGTAATAATATAGTGACTCACCATTTCCATTGGCATTCCTCTCGCTGCGGAAGATGCAGTGCTCTTCCTTGATATGAGCACCACTTAAAACAATGTCCTGTCGTCTCTCAGTGTCGGCCTGACCCACCCTGAAACAACCAAAGAGGCCATTTTGAGAGAGTAAACACTGTTCTTTCATTCTATTGGCAGCCATTTGACAAAAAACTTGGTGCCAAAGCATAAATGGAATCTTCAAACCATAACTTATTAGAGGGCAGCACTTCTAAAGCACTACACTATACTACAGACACTTCATCTGGGATACTGTCATCCACTGTCATTCCCCTGGGGTGCGATTGTAACACAATACTCAAGGGGGAATAGTCTGTAAAGGAGGCCAAAAGGACAAAGAGGGAAGGAAAGTAACTTTAGAAAGTGTAAAAAAAATGTGATAAGTGACAGGCTAAGTCTTGTAAGGGTCTAAAAGTTTTTCTTGCTAAACATCAAAGGAGAAAAAAATGTAAATAGAGTGTGGTTTTTCAGAGAGTCCTGCCTGGGAGGAATTTCAAACCTTTCCAAATCCTCTGCAACATTTCAGTGTCATAATTCAAGTTTTAGTTACCTTGTAATTCCATCTTTGATGTAGTAGAGCAAACACTCTGACATGAGAGGATCCTCGTTCAGGTTAACCAGATGTGGAGTCTACACATGAGACATGAGAGGTCGACAGTTCAGCACAAATACATCTGTAGGATTTCTCTTCTTTCATCAATATTCAGCAGCACACCATTAGACATGTTAAGAAGGGAATAGTTTCATATTTTACATTGCTGATAACAGGGATCTGTGATACATGATCTCCTACATGAACATAGACAAAGAGTATCACACTGACACCTCTAGACTATGATACATCACAGAGCTAACAAACAATGCTAGCAGCTACTCCTCCAAACACCAACCTTTTTAGGGGAAAACACCCCGCTAAAGTCTGCATAGAGATCACAAGGTTTCTCAACAAATTGCTAACCCATGGAGCGGCAGTGAGTGAAACAAGAGAAGAAAAAAGGATAACAAATGAGTGTGGACAAAAAGAAGGAACAAGCAACAATTAAAGTTGGGGGGTGAAAACATGCCATATGAAGGATTCATTTCAAAGAGTGGAATCTTCTGAAACCTAAGCTGATCTAGTGACAGCTGGTGATTAAAAGATAACAGATCCCTCTCTCTCTCTGGCGCTATTATCGCTTCACAGACAAGTACATGCTAAGTTTACTGGTATTTAGGCTGCTGCTTCTACTGGAAGATCTACTGGAAGACACATAAAAATAGCATGGACATAAATAAACTTTTTAAATCACTACTTAATATTATTTATGGGGCTACAGCTAATGGAGGAAAGGAGCTTTATCTGCTGATTAAACAAACCTTCTTAGTGGAAAAACAATCAAACTGCTCTTCAAATGGCGTTTCATGGCTAAGCTGAGTGTGTGAAGGAAGCAAATGACAAAGAGTGGAAATACAGACTGGAATGATAAAGTGAACAGATGAGTAAAAAAAAACAGTGACTGAACAGGGAGGGTTCTCATGGAAAAAAAAGATAACAAGGAAATAAAAATGTCAGGATGTGATGGTGGAAGGGTGTGCATCACCACAACCCATGGGAAATTTGACATCAATGTCTGTGCTTGTGTCTGTTCTACCTTTTTAGGAGAGAATACGCCCAGAGTGCCTCCATCTTCGCGGATTGCCACACCCATCTCTGCAAGTAAGGCCTCCCTGTAGTGAGGACAAAACATCTGTTAACTCAGGAATAACCATTAAAAGGATATGTCTTTACACAGCATGTTGCATATATTCTGACAGTGTACATTTGTTTCCAGCAAACACCTTTGTGATGATAAGAGAAAGAGGTTGAGAAGTCATGTTTAACATAAAAGAAAGGGATAGGTGGTACAGAGAATGGCACCATAGAGACTTGATGGACAGACAGTAACGCGGTTGATGTCTTCAACTACAGATGAGTGGATAAAGGGGCAGAATGGATGTTAGGAGGGGGATTGTGCAGCGGAGTGTGACAGCAGGGAAGTGAAAAGGAAATGGACAGATGACTGATGAAGAAAGGCTATGGCGGGGTTGTCCAACACTGACAGATTAGTTTTAAGGAGGGGTGGAGGCCCATGTAGGACACACATCTCCCTCCTCAAGAGATAGAGATGGAAATAAACAGACAATGCCTGTCAATACTGACCTCTCCATGCGGATCGCCTCGGTCTTTCTCAGTTTCTCTTCCCAGGTTTCATTGAGCTCGGCAATGATCTTCTCCGATTCCTAAGCACAAGAGGCAGAGTGTGAGTAAACACAGGCAGTGTGAGGTGATACTTATAGCTATGAGAAGTGTATTATAATTGTGATCAGAAGCCACCCGGTCTTGAATCTTTAGATTTAGAAACCTTTAGATCAGGGTGAAAATCAGGGCAGTGTTATAACAGTGGAAACGGCTTATGCTGCCACGTTTGTCCTGGGCCAAAATTATCAATATGATCACTGACACAAACAAACACGCACTTTCAAACACACAAACAGTTTCATTGTAAACTCACACGTAAACTCAGACTGGGTAAAAACAATAGAATTTTAATCCTTATTTTTTTCAATATATCCATAGTACACCTCCGATTCCAGCCCCTCTTCTTTGAAAAACAGTGAGGTAGTGGATATTATCCAGATATTGACTTTCTGTAATATTTGTTAATAATATAGTGGGTAGTTATTTTCAATGCTTGGTATAACAGTGAATTGTGATTTTGGGTATTACTGACACCACTGTTTTTTATTCCTATAAAAGGTAACCTTCTGGACACGGCTGAAACACCTTCTGACTGTGAATATTATGTGTCTCACTTTATAAAGCCAACGTGACTGGATCTATTTTGGTCAAATTTCCTCCGTATCTGCGTCGGTGCTTGACGTCACTGGATGACAGACAGACTGGGCACCATGGTTTCCATGGAAACTGCAGCTCCTCATGGTCGTTTGGTACAATCCTATGTGCTCTCTTATCAGCAGAGTGAGAGTTGTACTGCGTGTGTGAGAGGCATTAAGCTCTGAGGCCACATGAGGACTTAAAGGAAAAATGTGTTTTCCTTAAATGCTTTGTGTAGACTAAAAAAGCCTTTTTGACATTAAAGTATATGAGCATTTTAATGTCAATTTCGGGTTAATACCTTACCTGTGTCATATAGCCTTTTTATGTATATAATATATCAGATTATTTTAAATGCCAAACTCTGCTGAAAAGAAAGACTGAAGAGCCTGAAACAACTCTTTTTGTATTTCTGGTAAAGTATCTACTGGCTGGTTTGGTTTGAATTGATATGCAGAACCAACACCATTGTTACCATGGCTACAGCAGTGTCAATTTATTCCAATATTTCAACATTTTGGAAATATTTTCCTTTTATTGTTACAGTCCCAATCTACAGAGTACATAGGGGAAAAAAAAACTGAATACTCTACTGTTTTTAATTCACGGGTAGGAAACTTAAGTGTTGGCAGAGTGGGCAGATAACTGTGGGACAACTCTTCTCTCATAACTAGACACACATATGTGCAACTTGAAGACTGCTGAAGACATACACAGGCCTAGTTTACCTTCAGTCTTTCAATGGCTTCCTCTCCTCCAGGTGTGGACATGATGCGCTCCTGGATGCTGGTGACCGACTGCAGGATCCCCTGGCCGCACAGTGAGCCAGAGGATGGAGAGGCTGTCAGGGAACCAATAGGGGCTGTGGAGAAATGGCCAGGGCGTTGATTCTCTGATGCTACCAAGTATCTATTCTTATTGTTCTGAAAGTCTTTCAGATCTGAGCCAACACCAAGAGAGAGGGAGAAGAACACAGAAAGAAGTGGAAATGATAGGGGGGAATAAACCACATAAAATGAAGGAAACCAAATACCAAATAGGAAGAGAGAGAAGAGGTCGGAAAAAAGAAAGGACAGAGGGGGGGAGAGACCAATGTGAGACACACATTTTATAGGTCAAACAGTTAAGACAAACACCCAGCATAATAGACAGCTACTGACAGCAGCAGTTCTCACTCCAGGTTGTTTTCAACAGCTTTCTCCAACCCTTCCAACTTCCAGAGAAAATGCATTATATATCAGCTTGAACTCCATTAGAGAGGTTTCATGAGTCTTTTTAATGAGGGTTAGAATTAAAGTGCAGAGGAATTAACTCAGAGCACAACATTTCTCGTGTGTATGATTATATGAGGGAGTAAAATGTCAGTTTGTGTTTTTTTGTCTTTAATCTGAATGAAAACTCAAAGTGAGAGCTGCTATCAGTGCATCAACTACATGATTGGAGAAACTTAGAGAAAACAAGAGGGTCCAGAGGGAGGACAGACGAGGGTCGGTGACACACACACTGCCAAAGTTCAGCCCGCATTCGAGTAGTTGGATTCACCGCACATACACACACAAACGCATGCACTCACACACCCACAGCAGTCTCACTAAAGGTCAGGCAGCTCGTGTCAATATAATGGCTTCAAGGACCTTTGAGGTAACTCAGTCTGTGCACTCCAAGAAGCAAAAATAGAGCAAATGGCCAATAAACCTAAAGTTTAAATGATTTGGCAGGTGCTGACGTTTTGGATGTTAGAATGCAGAAAGCTGACAATGGAAATATGAGCTTTTCAATATTCCAGAAAATTAAGGAACGTTACGATACTCAAGTATTGAGTTAATCAACTTAACTACCACATAAAGGGACACGAGGAGCAAAATATATGATCTCACTCTGCACATTGAGTACAGAACATTAGCACTAAAGGGCACGAGGGACGATGTGTTAGGGATATTTGAGAAAACAGAGCAGAGGCTGCAAACTAACTATTCACTACTTACTATTGCAACACATCAAGCTAGTCTATTCTGTATAACTACACCTCCTGTGTAGGTACTTAGAAATTCAAAAATCCTGCACCTTTCCATCGGTAGCTCAGAGCCTCAGTATGAGAACTGAGAAGAGCCATTCTTAAGCTTTGAGCAATGTCACCTGTAGTGGACGATTAGTAGCAGAAGAGAAAATAAAAAGCAGAAAGATCGATAACGTGAGAAGAAGCTTGAGTCAAAGGGCTGACATAGTGAGAAAATTATGCAGATGTGTTGGGGGTGGGGACAGACAAGCAAGTCTAGAGGTAATATTTTTTTAAAGGGTCTAGATCAAAAGTAACATGGACTTGAGGCTTCAAATAGCTGCCTCACCCCCATCATTCTGTAAGGAACAGAAACACAAGCGCAAAGCATGCTAGCCTAGTTGCATGCTAACCACTGCCAGCTCAGCACACCTAAAGGAGGAGCCTTGCATTTCTGAGATTCCTTCTATAAAGCATTTGCGTTGTAAGCACTTACATGCAAAGCTAGTAGCAGATCTAATATACAGGTTATTGGGGGGCATAGGCAATGTTAGCTATTTTTTAATAGAGCAATTAGTGATAGACAATGCATGACTAGCACACATATACACACATTTGATTCCACTTCCCGGGCAATCATCCCCCATAGGATCAACTGAGGGGAAGCAGGAAAACATGAGAAGGGTCAGAGGTCAGCACCAGTAGAATGAGAGGAAACGGTTACAGACATTTCTTAAAGAAGGCTTGATGAGAATGATTACAAGGATGGGGAGAAAATGCCATGGAACGACTTGTTTAGTGCCACACCATTTGGCGTGATCTAACAGGCAGTCGCTTATGGGCAGGATATTAATCAATCCCAGATATTAGACGTTATTAATTGGTATATTATGTCTCTAATGGACTACACTATTAAACCATTACTCTTGTGTACGGCCAATGAAGTGTGCTATTTTAATGTAGCTTTAAATTACCATTTGTGTCATCAGTCAAAATCAGCCAAATATGACTGTATACATTTTAATTAAATTATTTATGTTTGCTTATGTGTAGTAAACAATCTTAAATGTTGTTGTATTTATTGTTCTAGCTTATGACAAATAGGACAAATATCAGTGTTTTTAGATTTGCATAGCAATGGAGACAAAGCTGCATAGCTGAAAGCTATTAGACAGTGATGAAGACAGAGAATGTTGCTGACTCGTGGTGGGCCTGAGAGAAAGGGTAGGTGCCGCGTGGCTGCAGATCATGTCTAGATGTGGCAGAATAAGACTCACTGTCCAAGATGTCTCCCAGGCCCTGGGCGCGGAGCAGCTCCTTCAATCGAGTCACTTCATCCTTCAGATCGCGCACCAGCTTGTTGTTGGGATCCTCATTGATGATAGCATTGCACTTGATGTTCTTGGCTCGGTCGGCATAGCTAAAATATAAACGTATTTAGCTTGAAAAATCTTAATAAACGGGAACGCAAATGATTACATAGAATTCTTTAGCTGTATCTACAGCGTGTCCTGAACGGGGAGCTTTACCGGAGTGTGCTGAGAGTTTCGTCATAGTTGATATCTGCAGGACTGAGGGCGGCTACCATAGCTGTTCTTGAGTTTCCACCTAATAACAAAGATTCAGCAGGGAGGTCAATGTGTGTAAAGCCATTTTTCTCTAATAGATCTGTTTAATGCAAACACAACATGTTTTCCATTGCACTGTAAATTGAAAATGCTAAGAATGAAATAAAACACTATGCAAGCAAAGTGAATGCTGAGAACTAATTCCACTAATGTAAGACTTCACTCTCATTAGACTGCACTGCTATGAACCACATGTGCCAGCTAAGATTGAAGATACCCTGGGCACCTCTCCTCCACATGTCAGAGCTAAAGAGAAGTGTGTGCTCCTGTAGTTTGATTAAAATATAGTCTGCTGACCGTGTTCTTCTTAAATAGGCTCAGAGTAACGTACACTAGATCCTTTCTCGCCTTAGTGCCTATCAATGGATACAGAGGGTAAAAATGTTCTTGCTGTCCTTAATTGTGACAAATTATATAATTTGTCACAATTAAATAATGTTTATCGGCTGATATTAGTAGTCATACCCAGATTCTCCCTCAGCAGCCATGTCAGAACAGAGTCTCTGTAAGGGATGAAGTCACTCTTCTTCTTCTTCTTGCTCTGCAGTAAACAAAACATTAATTTGACTGATGGAAAACCAATACTTACAATGGATATAAGTCTGTCTATCTAGAAATTGAATATTAGGGATGGTAATAAAGACTGAACTATAAGACAAATCCCAAATGTAATAGGCAAGTGAACAGGTCAAATGATGTACAGGTCAAATGAGTACAGGCCCGTTTGACACGCTTTTGCTATTGTGCATGGGTTTTACTGTGCATGGTGCCAAAAAGCACAGCACTTAAGGTGATATAATGGTAGTGCAAGAATGTGCGTGGTAACTTCAACATTGTTCATAGCAAAAGGCTGTCAAATCTGCCTCATGGGAGGTAGAAGAGGTGAGTGGTTGAGCTGTCAAGCGGTTTACCTTGGTGGTACAGTTATCCTGCGTAAGCAAGCATTTACAAGGGCAAGAGAAGAGAAAACAGAGGAGCAGAGATTACAGCATGCCAGGCTGATAAACAAACTCCATGAGAGGACAGGGTCAGGTTGTAGAGGGTAGAGATAGGCAGAAGAGGAGGAGAAGGTGAAAGAAAGAAAGAAATAGAAATAGACATAAAATACTCACCACTTCAGCCAAGGCAGAGATTACCTTCCCTAACGTGGTGAGAGATTTGTTGATGTTTGCTCCCTCCTGCAAATATAGACGAAAAAATATTATTGAAGAGCCCTTAAGGTGATACTATAATTAACGGTTTGTTAATGCAACCGCTGGGTGATGACAGCAGTCTTACCTTTAGCCTGGTGCCTGTAGCTCCAGTGGAATCTGCTCGTTCGCTACCCGCCAAGTCTACCAGACTAATTTTACTGACCTGAAGGGAGGGAGTGAATGTATTTTAGATGCTTATAAATAATGCACATTTGAATTATAACAAACTGAGAGAGGAACTCAGGGAATATTACTGAAACGATGACTGCACGAAATACCTAACATAAGCTTTTTACTAAACCATCCAAAATGTCGGAAAGGAAGTGAAAACCTTAATGTTACTGTCAAGAGATGCAACCAGGCAGAAAGTCGGATAGTGTGGCTAAATACAATGGGCATTGTGTGTGTGCAATAACACAGTGGTCTTTGTCTCTCTGCAGTCAAAGGAAATGCCAAAAGTCCAATCTAAAATAGCTCTCTTCTTTCCTTCAGCAATCAGCACGACTTGGTGAACCACAGGGGAAATCTTAGCCAACATCAAAGAAGCAAACTGAAAATTAAGCTGTGAGAAAAATAACCTGCCAACAGTGTGGGATCAGAGTGTTAAGTTATAAACATGGTTGCATGTGAATAGTTCAAGATATACATTTAAGAATCAGAAGGTGTCTGTCTCTCTAGTTTCCTCTGACCTTTTCTGTGGAGAGGTCTGTCTCACTATCGTGCTTCTTCTGTGTGAAGACGATGGTGAAAACAGCGTGGGACCTGCTGCTGGTTTCATTCATGTTGGTGGCGGCCACAGTTCTGAAGATTAAACATATGACCACTGTTAGTAAGGGAAGTAAAAAATGCATTAGGATGTAACAAACCTGAGCTTTTGTCCCCTTTTATAATTATTCAGAATTATTAACGCTAAATTCATAGTCTTGGTTATTACTGGAGTTATCATCCCTGGATTTGACGCATATTAGGGTGAATTGAGTCTATGGGATTACTTTGTGTGGCGGAGGTGGATAATACTGTGAGGACACCAAACTCAAATGCACAAAGCTCGCTCAGCGGAACAGTCACAGGGGAGATACAGGCTTTACATGCCATGTTCTAGAAATAAGCCTTCTGAGTCAGCACAGGAAGATTAAGGCAGGGTGGACTCCTCCCCACAGGAGCTCTCGTGACTTAAAAATATAAATTACATGCACTCAAGCTTTTACACCTATTTGACTGAGAATTGCTCACTACCTGCAATTAAAATCTCAGTCATCCAGGGCGAGCTTGACGTGCTGTTTTATTAAAATTTGAAAAATATAGGGAAGATTATGGGAGTCCTCTATAAAACTATGAATATCTTTGTCAACAGGGTTTATCAATGGAATTTAATCAAAATGATAACTGACTTTATTATTATTCCCCAAAAAAATCACCTGGCCTTGTTGCCTGCATCCATCAGGTCAGCGATGTCTGTGTAGGAGGTGACGGCCAGCTTGGACAGGTCCTCCACGTAGGGCCCAAGCAGAGGATGTTCTCGCACCCGTAGGTTCCCTTTGTTTTTGGGATTGAGCAAGTCTCGTACCCGTTCACAGTAGATCTCCATGTAACTGACCTAGAAAAGGTTCAACAAAGTTTCCAAAATATCTGTTCAGGTGACCCATTGCAACGATACAAAGCAGTAACACAAAATAAAATAAGGACATTTCTCACTTGTTCTTATTCCAATAGCATATCTACAATAGAATCCCATGCACATGAATAAACAAGATAGTCGGAAGGAAAGTGTTGAGGAAACTCAGCACCTTTGACCCTTCAGCCAAAATTTTATTGATGTCTGAGCTTTACCAATGGTTTAATCTGATGCACTGGCTCAACTAAAGGAGATTAGAGGGAGTAAAACAGTCTGAGACTCACCTCCACTGAGTAAGAGAGCTCTTCTTTGTTGTTGCTGTCATTGATTTTATCAAATAGATCTTCACAAAGCTGGGAGGCACAAAAGAAGACAGGTTAGTGCAAATTAAGAGCAAGAGGAGAGGTGAGAGGCAGGGACATTAGGGAGGAGATCTGCGAACCATATAAACAAAAACAAGATCTGTACAGATCAAATCTTGTAATTAGTTCTAATGAATTAAAACGATAAGTATATAAAGTTAATATATAAGTGGAGCTTCAGTTTTAACATTTTGTTTGGTTAACTGGTACACCGTTTTGTGTGCTTTATAAAAAGTGACTGAGACTATGACTCAGGGGTTGTGTTAAAAGTCCAATCATCTAAATGCATGACTAATAAACACTACAGACTACACGAAAGAAAGGCTACTTTATATTATTAAATTACTTTTAAAAATACTATTAAATTATGCGATTCAGTAAATCAAAGAATGTGTTGTAAAACAAACCATGGGAATGATTCCTTCCTGGCCCTCCTCCTGCTTGCCCATCATTGTGTAGGATTTTCCAGATCCTGTCTGGCCGTAAGCAAAGATGCAAACATTGTAGCCCTCAAAAGCGTGCTGCAGCATTTCTTTGCCAATATCGTTGAACACGCGGTTCTGTGACGCAAAGCTGGGGTCTTCAGGCTGTATGAAAGACAGAGAGGTTACTTACAGAATAAATTCATGGTATTTCAAACGGACACACTCTCATTTGTTGTTATACTGGGCAGTGGAAAAGAGAAAATGTTCAAACTCACCGTAGTGTGTGACCAGTACGAGTAATCGAAACTGAACGTCTTTGCTGGTTCCTTTGGGGCTTTGGGGTTGAGAATAGCTGCGGAGGAGGAACATGATTAGTTATGAGGTTGATAACATCTAACAATTACTCTTGTAGTTGTTCTTGTAGTTTCATATTAAAATCATCCTCAAATTTAATTTATTTATTGTAAGTCATCTACACGTTTTCCTTTCACCAGAATTAACTATCTACCAAAAGTAGCATCAGTGCTGTCAGTCTGGATTATAGCATCTTTAAACAAGTCACTGAAACTGAAGTTGTCTCCTGGGCTTGTGATTGCTTTATAAAGCTCAAAGCAGCTGACCTTGTTATCCTTTTATTCTTTGCAAATTGTCTCTTGCTTGACAATTTGCTTTTATTACTCATAGCCTGGTTACTTGATGAAAGGTCAATAACAGCCAACAAACCCTCCATTCATGTATTTCTTCTAGTCCTAAATAACACATTTTAGTTCCTCAATCAGAGCAACAAGTGTGATATATTCGGAACTAATGGTCACATGAGCCAGTGGTGGACTATGAGCCATTCGCTTTTTGGGGGGGAACTGCAACTGCAGCGTCTTATTCATCATGAGCGCTGACAACACACAAATTAAAGAAAGGGGAGTTTGAGGAGTAACACAAAAGCCTCGTACTAATACATCACCTTTCCCTGATTATCTGCAATAGAGATGATGACACAATATTTCTTCAACATTCCCTGAGGCCTCACAGACATTTAATGAGCAAGAATCTGCAGCCATGCCTGGCATGTCATGCCTGTCAACAATACTTGCTGGTACCCTGGGACTAGTGTTGAAGTTTTCCACACCATGGACTGGATATGTGACTTATGAGAGAGGAGGATGAGAAAGAGAATTCTCTCTAGGATATTTATAGATATATGTAGTATAATCCTTAACCAAGCTATTATTGACCAAAGCTGCTTCGTTTCAGGCCAGATGGGGAGAGTTAGCTCAAGAGTTAGCAAAAAAAAATGGTTTGAGAGACTAAAAGTAATGGGGGGGCGCTCAAGGGCATAGCGACAATCCAAACAGTGTAACAACACAGAGGAAAGGCAGGGCCAAAGTAAAACCGTGCATCTGCATTTGAAGCTACAGCAATACAATTTGTATATGGAGCATTTTCATTTCAGGCAAATCTCAAGAGTCAGACACAAAGCAGCCATTAGCTTTGTTTCATGCTAATTCTGTGCTCTGCTAATGGGCAAATTAAAGCCAGGTCTGCCTGCTCCACATGAGGCTGCTTGAGTGGCTTCTGCATCAAGATGTCCCGGGCTGAGTGCCTTGTGCGCTCAGAGGATTTCAGCACACTTATCAATAATGCAGGAGATGTGGAGAGACAGGGATTGCATATCGCCCTCCATGGGTCACATGCTGGAAGAAAAGCACAGCGTGTCCTCACACAGCAGAGCAGTAGCTGCTCCATGCTAAATATGTGATGATTATACCAACTCTCATTGTAATGAAACTCGGTTAGCGACAACCTGGAAACAGGTTAAAACAATGCATTTTTTGGATCCCTTCTACAAACAGACCTGTAACAGGTTAAGGTGCACATGCGGAGCAGCAGCTTCCATAATGGGCACTGGAAGAAGATACAGCACGACAGGTGGCTATATAAAGCCCAATTTCACCTTTGACCTGCCTCCGTAGGGAAATTGGAGCCAGGGCATGAAGAAATGAAGGGGGATTTACGTTACCATTGACCCTCTATTCTCATTTCCAGGAATAATCTACTGTGGCTATTAATGAAGGGGCAGCCTAAGCTCTGATTCACTGTCAATCAGGCAACTTAGCAATAAAAACAGAAAGATGATGAGACAGTGCCACATGTGAGGGATTCAGACGGCCCAGCGGACTGACCGTGACAAACTGGCTTTACTGGGAATCACAGCTGTGTGCAGGCAAGACAGGATGTAAGCTTTCTAATCTCAGAGTCTGTCCATTTCCCCTGTTTGGCCGAGGGCTGTCGTCAGAGACGGGGGTGGGAGGTGATGGTGTATCTAGAAACATCAACTACATGGTGGCAGCAAGTGGGAGACTGCTAAACTACTAAAGGTGAATCATGCTCACGACGTGCCACGATCGTCTCATTCACATGCCCACTCGATTGCTCTCATAACAGACAGCTGCTTCACCCATGTCATCCTTTCAGTGGATCGCAAGAGGCTATAAAAGGTTTAAATGCAAGGATGCATAAACTAACACACAAAATGTCCTTTCAACTTAAGAACCAGAACCTTTTATAAATACATCCTGCTATATTGCCATAGAGAAAAAACCTGATATGAAAATATGTAAATAAAGAAGCACTTCATTCGAACACTGAAGCACAGATATTATTAGTCTCACGCACACAGGTGTCAATGAGGAATACCTCTGTTTTCCATTTATAGTTATTATTCCCACCAGACCAGAGTCACATCCTGCAGGTAAAATGGCAGACGCATTCTGCTGCCTAATAAACAACGTCATCACTCCGTCTTTCTAGACCATGGTAACAGGTATAGGGACAGATTGTGGTTGCCATAACAACCTCAACTTAGCACAGGAGGGGAAGATGCGGCACACTGCGTTCTGTGCTCTCCTGCCTCAAGCATCCCCCATTACTGTGGATATATAAACTATTTATCCACGAGTAATTTCAGGATTCAAATCCTTAGAAAATGCTTTAATACACATTAAGGCACAGTGTGAAAAGCTTTAGGATTTGTAACTAAGACATTAAGCTACTTATCATGTCAGACTCCACAGGAAATAACAGAAACGACCTTTTCAATAAGTTGTAAATGGAAAATTTAAGAACAAGAATATTGTCATGAAGCACAAAAGTATCATTATAGTGTCATCAGCAGCACACACAACAACTAAAACGTTTGTTTTTACCACATGATCCAGCTTTGTCTTTTCACTTCCTGTTCTTCAGAATATAGGACTATAGTGACATTCCACAGGAGCTCTCCAGTTTTAACTAACCGGTTACCTAACCACATCTTTCTATCTAAATAACATCACTCAGCTGGTTATAACCGGCAGACATTTTGCACTCCAGCGTTCAACATGGGGCCTATAATCCGGTCAGGAAAGCAAAGACAACTCTCAGTAATTAGGATGTTAGGAGGTCTCAGAGCACCAGATGGGGCCTAGAAGCTAGCCCCCGTTCACCTGAGACAAGCTGGGAAGCAGAGTGTAAAATGGCTGAGCTTCCTGTCTCTTCCAGTAAATCGCTGAGAACCTGATAAGCACTGATCGATGCCTGTCCGTGATTGCAGGAAGGCTGTGAAGAGCCTAAATAAATGCATTCATGAAATGCAAAGGGGAACAAGTGGATGAACTACCGAGGCACTCAGAGAAACTATAGAATCATAATCGCCCATGTTTGCTTCTTTCAGCCAGACTGAGGAATTTGAATGGCTTTCCTCAGGGTATGTATGTATATTGGCAGCAGTGTGATGTAACAGCTGATTTCTGAAGACTACTATTGCATCTATTCCCTTACAGGGCTGCCATTTTCAAATCAACGCGCACTAACAGTATCAAACCACTCCAATGATGTGCATCGTTCTCATTTCCTATGAAATTATGGGACTATATGATATCAGATTCCTTTAAAAGGCCGTTGCCAAATTCTGTCGTACATTAATAATGAAAAATTTAAAGAGGTCACAATTTACCATATTTTCAAACAAAGAATAATTATCAAATGTGTTGTATTATACAGGTAAGAGAAATACATAAATTATTTAAATGTTGCCTAACCGTGGGTTAGCTTTATGCTATCACTGCTGAGTAGCTCCATACAACATTACAACTGCACACCTGTGTCACAGTTTGTGCATGTATGTTGAGGCAAAGCAGTTGCTGAAATAATCCGGTGGTTTCGGCATTAATGCCACATCAACGCTAAAATGGTTGAAACGAATGGATGGGTCACAAGCTGGGGTGGCCAGAGAAACGCTCTGCAGGCTGTATCCAGTGTCTTCAGCAGAGAGAGTGTGATGGCTTGGTTGCCAGGGCTGCGGCACAGGTGACAGAGTTGTCATTGGATGAAGCTCAAAGCTGTAGGCTAAAAGTAGTGTCTGGGCACTGCTGTGCACATTTGACAAACAGCTGAGCTCGTCGCAGCCACAACACAGGACATACAACATATCCAAAACAGAAACCACCATGTGGTATCTTGATTAGACCCCTCATTAGAGTGCACTTCCACGTCTGGTCAGGGAGATGCCTCTGGGACTTTAATTTAAAATAAAAATCCACGAAGCAATTCAATACTCATCCTGCTGCCAAAAAAATATTGAAACCTTCAGGACGGGTAGATGGGTTTGTCTAGCCAGGAGAGGCGACCTTTTCCCACCAGAATCCATTTCATCGTCACTGACTAAGACAAATTACAACTAACTTTCTGCTAATGTTAACAGCATGTGTTTTAATATCAACAGATTGCTCAATTACGGAAACTGTAGGGGAAGGCACTAAGTTTGTCCTAATGAATTCTCAGTTTCTACTCAGAAAGCTGAACACGTAATTTTTCTCTTTCTACTGCAATAGCAGGGGGAGGGGGGAGCAGGAAGACACCAGAACAATGCACTGAATGCAGGGTATTGCAGTTGACAACAGACCCTGCAAAACACATTAGGTAATCTATTATGACAAGGCTTCATGTGCCCAGTCCCCTCTATAACAATGCCGCTTTTCACACTGCGTCCCCCCCGACACATACTTTAGAAACAGTGCACACTTCCTTTATTTAAACAAAACTTTTTGTTGGAAAGTGACTCCAGTCAGCTCAATGTAAACTGTGCATTAAAAACAAATAGCTGATGCAAACCCAGAAACCAGCTTATTGAAAGAAATCCAGTTTGGGCAGTAAATCAGAATATATGATGTATGCACTGCAAAACAACGCCCATATTTACTTGGCGTAATCAGATTCAATCAGAACCATGTATGCATGCATCAACAATACATCTCGTTAATTTGTCTTCTACCCGGGAAATCAATGGTTGGTTCATAATTCCGAAAAAAACACTTTTACCCGCAAAATTAGAGAAAGAAAGTGATACAGTAAAATGATGTGTTTTGTTTCCTGTCCAGCGAAAAGTCAGTGGGCCAGGGTGCAGTCCTGGCCTATGTGCCAGCTGTTCCAGCTCTGCCTACTGTCTATTTATACAGCAGCAGATGGCGGATAGTGCTTCACATGCCGACAGACTGTCAGTGACAGGAAGGAATGGACAGATTTCAGCCGACCAAACCTTTCCGCCAAACTCAAAGCCAAACCATACATTGCTCCAAGCCCACAGACACTGAGAGCTAGCAAGTCAGCGAGTGCCCTTGATATTAGCAGCTCGCGCAGACTCGCTGAGTCCATAATAACAAAGACGTTTCTAGAAGCCACCAGACAGAGGAAACATGCTAAGCCAGCAGGGCTCCATTCAGAAGCTGAACAAACAGAACTACAACAAAGAGAGAGATGTCAGGCAGTCTCTCAGGGGCATGACATGGATGGTTAAACCCAAAAGGCACATAGAACTGGCATAAAATCTGAGATGAGATAAATATCCAAATGACATGCCGTGCATGCAAGTGTAATTTGTCGAACCAAATTCTGGACGTGTCTTCCTACTTGTAAAATGAACATATTAGTTCTTTGCACCTCAATGCTAAAATAATAAAAAAA
This sequence comes from Pseudopleuronectes americanus, assembly GCA_038501795.1. Taxonomy (NCBI): domain Eukaryota; kingdom Metazoa; phylum Chordata; class Actinopteri; order Pleuronectiformes; family Pleuronectidae; genus Pseudopleuronectes; species Pseudopleuronectes americanus. Next base: position 11,682,332 of record CM076725.1, read on the forward strand.
AGATGATACAGAGCTGCTGTCACAGCTCATAGAGGTGACTTGCTCGTCATGAGTCAGGTCTAAGGAGGATATTCTCCTCTTTGCAGGTGCTGCTTCAAAGGTCAAAGGTTTTTCCCAACACATCCTGTTTCATGGAAAGCTAAAGCAATACGACCTCAATTTTAGAGGAGTTTGCCATTTTCCAGTTAAAATAATTCAAGAAACAATGACGATGCATTTCTTATGTCCAGATATTTTATATCACAATGTGGAATACATTTTTATTCTCAGGTCCAATTTGTTTATCAACATTATGGGAAATAGCAATAATACATTATATTACACAAATAATATGCCATAGTAGTACAACTTATCTGCCACAAGTTTACCAAATACTAGCCATTGCTGCCCATGTTTACATTTAGATCATATTTAAGTCATTTATTTATTTGAAAGCAAGGATAGGGATAATAGCAATTTGCATTAAAATATTGATCCGTTCTTTCAAAACTGTTCCAAATTAGTTTCAAACCTTGAATCCTGATTAAACGGTCTGAAATTTGTTTCAAATCAGCATCATATGATCTAGGCTGAATGGCCTGAGTGTTGACAACAGTGCAGACCGAGCTGTACAAGGGAAATACAGAGCCCCTTACATTCACTGCTCACAAAAGGCACCCATTTTACAGAGCAGTGACCTGGATTTCCTCAACTAGCCTCTACTGAGGTCTCGCTTTAAATGCTTTGTGGCTTTATGTAAGCACCATGACATCAACTCTGGCACATGGATCTGTGAAAATGGTACATCTTTTTGTTTCACCCATGTCTTTAAAATAAAAAAAAAGGTCAAGACAATCTGCATCACTCATTTGACACGTTCTGTGAAGCCAGAAAACATTAAGGATGAGGACTGAGTGATGCCTCTAGCAAATGTCAGATGACTAACACCTTTTATCCAGAGTTTTCTCTGTGGAGAACAAACATGACGCATGAAACTCTGTGTGCCCATGTGTGCGGTTGTCTGTATGCACCAATGTGTATGTGTGTGTACTACTGATTTTAGTATTCTGCATAGTGGATCAGGAACATTTTTTGAGAAGCAGATGAATCCAGAAGCCTCTTGTCTTATCAGTTTAACATGTTTCTCGAAGTGAGGAAAAACATTCACTCTTCAGAATGCGGGAAGGTCCAGCCATTTCACCCGATTCAGGCAACAAACCAAAGAGTAGGTACGAGGAGTGAGCCAGGACTGCCTCAACTTTAAAACAAATACTCCATTATCTTCCTTTCAGCCGTTTTCTAAAAGTGAAGCCAAAGCATCTCGATTGCCCCCCTGGTGGCTGGCTACAGTATAGGTTACCAACCACGCCTTCTCCATCTTAATGGATGGGACATGGACCAAACCGACTAGTCCACGTGGATGTCGAAAACATTTTTCGATGATGGTTTCTGTAATTGTAAGTTGTTCTTCACACACTGATGTATGTTTAAGTGCACCTTTTTCCAGAAGGTTTAGTTGTTAATACCTGACACAGACACAATCATTCTTAATTCCCTGCCCTGTTTTCTCAAAAATCAGGTAGTGCTCACTTTGTTCTACAGACAATCTCTTAAACCCTTTCAGCTGTTTGGATGCCTCTGACAATCCAGGATTTCAGTATTTGTCTAAACTGCATTTCACCAGATTAATTGTGTTGTTCCACCTTGTTACGTGAGGGAGGGTGGCTGGTTTGCCTCTTATCTCTGGCAGTTACAAACATTAATGGATTTGTTTGGTCTGCAGCCCAGCATCCAATCGAGTGGAGGCCTCTATTGGAACGGCTCTCTAACAGCATCAATATCAGGCGGTTTTCTGAAGGTTCCATGCTGCAGAATATTTAATTTGGGAATATAGTTGGATTGTTGCCTTTTGAGATTTCCTTGCAATAATCTCTTTATTTAACTATATCGACATTTAAACCTACAAGAAAATCCTGAAACAATTGAGGTGTGTTTAAAATAACAAAATGATATCATACCATTTGTTTGCATTATTTTAATCAGAAAGGGTTTGGCTTTAATTCCATGCATTTCTCAGCTAGAATCATTATGACTAGAATCTCATCATCTGTAGCCAGGCGAGTGTATGTGGTTGCCACCTCATGCTTTCTTGCACGTGAATGCTGCTCATGCACGACTTTCACTGTCTCTGCTGCTGTGGCAGCGTTCACATGCCCCCTCCCCCTCTCGACTCGGCTCAGATCGTCTCCTCTCCTCCAATATCCCTTTCTGCAGATGACTCAAACGGTTTCCACTTAGACCCATCACAGGTTGGATCGCAGAAGGGGCCAAAAACAATGGGTTAAATTTAGCAAAGCTGATGAATGGGAAGACATTTAATGAAATAAGCTGAGCACTGAAAAGCAACTGCATAACCATCTATTTTGCATGTATGTTATGTAAAGACCATTTACAAAGGCACTACATGGGCCACAGATCTAACATGACACGTTTTTATAGGAGCATAAAAATGCATCTTGTAATTCTATATGTACTGCTTTTCATTAAAATTGATACTTTTAATTTAAGGACATCTGGAGCTGATCCTCAGGCCCTCTGAAGTTGGAAGGGGCCGATAATCTCACTAGGGTTACAGCCTGAGGGAAACATCACTCCACCAACTATGAAGTCCTCCTCCGTGTCGGATGTTTTAAATGTGTCAAAAGTAGGTTTCTATAGACTTCAACAACATGCTAACTCAAAGAGGAATCAAGACTCTACTGTTTAAATATGGGCTCAAACTAAAATGGGAAAAACTGAATATGTGGTGATGAAGTTATGGAGCAAAACAACCGCAAGAAGCTTGATCAGCAACATAGCTGAAACCGCAGTTTAAAAAGAGATGGTATTTATCACTTTCCCCTTCTGACCTACACCACATCTAGAACATTCCAGCATTCAGCCCATCCCTTACGTTCGCTGCCATGCTGCCATGTTGTGGTTAATTAATCATTTCAAAACACCCTCACAACCATTTATCATAAATGTGGATTTGATATAATGACTGACAGAAAAGTGCAGCTGAAGCATATTCATTAAATACCAAGATGGCGTCCAGATATTGTGGAGGAGACTGTTTCTTCTCTGCACAAAAATAATTTTCTACTCTGTTTATATTTTTTTCATGATGCTCTGCACTATGTCACACCTTTGCTTGCTCTGATTTGTAAAGGGTCTATCCATCTTTTTTTCAGAGGCATTTTGGTCCGTAGCTGAAGATAGAAATTTAAATTTAACTGAGAGGCTTGAGAGCCCTTTGCTAATGGGAATTAGTCTGGTGATGCCAGGCTAAGAAAGGCCACTGTGGCTCTGGGCCACTTTGGCGATACAATCTATATGATGACGTTTGGTTTTAACTGTCAAATACATTACTAATTGCATCAGCAGAATTTCATCTTAATGAAGACATTATGCCTGTCTCATTCAAAGAAGAAATTCAATAATTATGATGCTCTGATAGGAACATCTAGGAATCCTGAACAACAAACCTGATATTGAGCAACTTAAAATGGTTTGGGAAGCAGGTCAGCATCTATGCACACATACAACTTGATTTGGTCTAAAAGAGCATTCTTCCTACTGTTGGAATATTCTATTATTCAGTTTCATTAACAACTTCTAGATCACGTCAAAACTTAAATCACTGAGAGACAAATCTTTATGAGGGTATAAGGGCAGAAATTTAAGAAAGAGCATCATGATGAAGCTAAATAGTTTGTGGTATGAAAAGGAAAAGTATATAGATATGAGTCACTTTTATAATTCATTCAAAATGTTTTTGGAGTATAAGAAAGCCAATGCTGTTGCCATGACTACCCACAAAAGAAGACGGCGACAGAAGTTTAAATTAGAGAGATATGACAGACAGATCTTTGGTATTCTTTCCCACCCCCATAATTATACATCCTGGTTATTATTATGACATTTTTTTTTACATTTTGAAAGACAATGCAAGTGACTTTCTGTTATACTGCTTGATAGTTGTTCTGAAAACTGTCTGTGCTACACAGCATGGATTTGTGTCTCTGGCCCAGAAGTCCTGTGACGCAGCACGAGCTGAGAATGGACCCATGCATCCTCCCTCCTCATTCAGAGGTCAGTCAGGAATGTTTGACTCTTTGTAAGTATTGCTAGTCGGCATAGGTGTGTCATTCCATAACAATCTCAGCATGAGGCAATGAGATATGCAACACCCTGAGCGGTTGCATTTAGGTACGTGTCTACACCTACAAGGGTCACAGGGATTACGGCAGCAGGGCGTGGCGACCTGAGGCAAACCAGCGGATTACTGGTACTAATCAGGTCAGTCGGTCCTGTCTGCAGGGTTCAGCAGTGGTATGACCATCCCTCATCCAACCCCACGCTCCCCATCTCGCTCCCCACTGCTGCTGCCAGCGCTCTCCGCATTGACCAGAATTCATTCATACGAGATGCGGGCTCATTGTCGTTTATGCTGTGGTGATGGCCTTTCTCTCATGTGTAACTGACACTGGCGCTCAGCTTATTCCCCCTGTAGGATGTTTGTAAGGTCACATCCACTCAGCCTGAACTGAGAGGAGACTCAGCAGAATTGTATCTGAAGGGTGAAGGTTTCATTAACATGGTGACCTTCTGTTTGTTCTCACAATGTATCAATACATTTACTCATTAGCTTAGGGTTGTGTAACATCCAGCACTTGGATAGCGCATAGTTCATGTAGGAAATACTCTAGCTGTAGGCAGGTTTGCCTTTTTGGGTATTGCTTTAATATAATAGAGATCCTTACGCACTGTGTGAGATCTCTCAACCATCTTCGCCCATACATGTACATTTGTATATGTGAGTGGCTGCTCATTGGCTGACCGGGAACATAACACATGGGTTACACAACGAGAGATCGATGTGGAGAACACATCAGGGGCTCTGATGAAGTCAGGCTTCGGCTGCCTGGGGATATTCAACATTTGGAGCCCCATCGCTAACTAATGGAACAGTCTATCGCGTCACCCTCTTTATTATTTCATTAGCTCTGGTATGTTTAAGAGCTTCCAGTGAAAGAGGCCTTTACTTGTTTCCAGCCTGCCCGTAGAGGCTTTAGACACATTTCCTGCACACTGGATAATCAATTTGCTACCCCTGTGCCTGCGCCCTATCCTTGACAACCTTCCATGCATAGTGAAAAGGGGAGAGAGAGGGAGAGAGAGAGAGAGAGAGAGAGGAGAGAGAGAGAGAGAGAGAGAGAGAGAGACAACATACCCTGCCCTTGCCCCCAAGCGCTCTCTTTCTCTGTGCTGTTGACACACAGACAGACACATATACCCTTGAGCGAGTCACCACAATAAGGGGAGTGCCAGGGCTTTATCCGCACATCTGCCAAACATCTCCAATCTGACCAGGCAATTCCCCGAAACATCTCTTTTCTGTCAGGCAGCTTTGTCCAGTTTATTTGCCAGTCATTACTACATACTCCCTAATATAACAAACATACACATGTATTGCAGACACTGTAAAAGGTTTGAATTTATTGTGATTGCAGCAACATGTTGAAACTCTATTGTGGCAAAGTAGGACATACTAAACAAATTATCACATAAAGTTGTGATAGTCGTAAACATCTATTAGACAGGGGCTAACATAACCAAATAACAGAAATTGCACACATTAGTCGTGATAAAAAAACTTAACCATCACTGTGCAACAGAAGCTAAACAATGTAAAATAAAGTTAATGTGCACATTACTTGAGAAATGCTATCAAATGTACATATTAAATAATTCTATCATTACTTGCATAATCATAATTAAGTGTGGGCATCCATTAAATAAGGCCTCTCAAACATACCACTGTGTCCTTGTTTAGACAACAAATGTAAGTTAAATGTGACTTTTGTAAATAGTGATACACGCAAAGTGTGAGGGTATCAGGAAAAGCAAGGCTATAAAGAATTCACTTTTTCACATTGCATGTCAGATAACCTCTACTACTGTAGGCACATGTGCATGTTTGAGCTACTGGCTCCATTGAAGCTCTCTAAGCATTCTAATAAGACAGCATTCTCAGCATACCATCTGCAATGAGGTACTGATGAAGGGAAGGAGTATGGCCGTCTGCCAGCCCCCCTTTCTGCTCTGCAATCTGCCCATGTGATAGGATGTAGGGTAAGCAGTACTGCAGCCTTCTCCTCTCCCCTTGCTCACACACTCACTAACCTCCCCAAAACACTGCATATTCCACTGCAGTTCTGCTACAAACCACGAGTCACCCTCCAGCACCTCTGAATGACATTGACATAATGAAAACCCAGGGATATAGAGTAAACGTACTGGGGATTTGAAACAAAGCTTCTCTTCGGTAGAGTGTGAGAGATAAAGGACAAGTGAGGCATAACTGGTTGGGACACTTGATCTTATGGAAGATTCATAAAGGCTTAGTCTAACAAGCCCAATAAGACAGACCGACAAAAGTCAGGCCAAATAAGAGAGCGTGCTGGAAGAACAGGTTTCTTCTGTCACATGCTGTCTTGTTAAAGTCATTAAATACTTCCAATGCCAATGTAGCCGTGAGGGGAAATGGGACATACTGCACAGGAAAGAGTACGGAGGCAGCTAGCACTTCCCAGTACCTGATGACTCAGTCACATGTGAGCAGGCGGAACGACAATAATAGACATCACATTCAGGTTTTAATACCCCCTTCACAGATTCCACAATACCAACTGCACAGCAGGGGATCATCACAGATTTACACCATCAAACTCTAAACATACTTTGCATGTACATATATTATAACCCTAGATAACATTCGCACTCTCTAGTTTATTAGAAATACATTCATCTTTCTAAATTAAGTAAATTAAGGTGGCAACTACTGGGCCTGATTATAAACTAAAGCTTCTGGAAACAAAGAGTATATCTACACCACATCATCGTATCACTCCTATCACTATATTGTCAAAAATTGAACAAATCTGATGAAAATGCAATATTTACATCATTTTTATCTAACACACATTTTCTCTCGGAAGTGACAGTAAAATAAAAAGCAGCGCACTGTGTAAATGATTCACTACAGGTCATAACACTGCAAACGTTTCTACAATCGCTTCACAAACTGTTTGTGTACACTGACAGATAACAAAACTACAAAGCCACATGAATATCAACTGTGTGACCAGGCCTTGGTAAATAGGGGGTTTGCAGACCAGAGTGTGTGAGTGTGACAAACCCCCAGGTCTCCCAGTATGAACCAACTCAGCGTTTCTCACACACACAGACAGAGACTCCTTGGGTATGCAGGCCCATTGAAAGGAGAAGGAATTCCACCCTGTAAGCCTTTTCTTCTCTTTCAAGCTGCTTGTCCCCAACCGTCCACTATTCAGTTTGCTCATTCTACTGTTCACTGCTGAGACCCCTGATGGAAGACCACGTGGGTTCATGTGGGGTATACCAAGCCTCCCTTTGCAGAGGCCCCCCCATAAATTTAAATTTAAGAAACAGTATCATTGTGTGGATGCCAGTGGACTACTTACTTGTGGTGTTGCCTTGCATCTGAATAATACATTTTGAATCCTTGCCCGTCTCCCTGGAGTTGAAGGGCCGAACTCGAACGGCGACTTTGACAGACGCCCCAGACATGTTTGCAGCTCAGGAACGGCTCCCAATAAGAATCCTTATATATCCCTCCTAAAGGAAACACAGAGACAGAGGTGTTTGCATTGATTTTATAGAAATTATTTAAAAACTAAAAATGAATTGAACTCAGGATGTAAATCAAACACCATCAGGGTCCACCTCCTCTTGATTTCCAGTAACAGTCCACAACAAATATGGCCGACCAAAGCCAGTGAAGAGCTTTAATATTTTGTAAACAGCAGCTGATCAAACATGCAACAGTTACCTAAAGGCGGCGTCTGATGTATTTAGCTCCACTGTAGGTGCGAATACGCTTTTGCCAATTCAAATGTGAATACAGCATTAATCGATTTGCATGCAGAGGGAGCATAATTGATTATTTCTATTGAAATAAGTTGTCAATGTGTCGACAGTCCACTTAAGTTGATGCCTCCCGCGCCCCGCGAATACACAGGGCAAATAGCTGCTGTTTTCCACGTCCTTGCAGTCAGCCATACTGGCCGAAGCATACGCCCATGAAATTCTATCTCCCCCTGTTTGGTGCGGGCTACAGCGGGTTCGTGAGCTGGGCCTGTGCGCTGTGCATCCAGCAGGGTCCATCCATCCTGCGCACACAAAGAGCTTTAAACCTTCATCTTTAAAGAAAACATTAAAATCGCCCATGATCTGGGGAAGTAGGCTAATCCTCCGCCGCTGCACGATGATGTTGTGGAACAGTGCAGGGAGGAGTTGCATGGTTGTTTGAGCAGCACACACTTCGACACATCGCTCCCGCTACGAGAGAGGGTGCAATAGTTTGCTTTGAATCCTAATGGACGCAGTATGTCATACATTAGCTACTATAGTGTTTTTGACAGCAAGCTAGCGTTTAGCCATGTTGAACTAATGGCTTCAGTTTCGATCTATCGTTGCGAGACGGAAGCTCCCTGTGTTTCTCTGGCGGGTTTTCGCTGCCACAACCATTCACAGAATACTGTAAACAACTAGCATTTTAACATATTGTCAATTACATAGGAATATCTAACTGGGAGCATAGCCGGGAGTATGCAGCGGTCCAAACGCACGTCTCTGTGACCATTAGCTAGCCCACTCTGCCTCACCTGCTAATAACAAACTGGAATTCATCTGCAGAGACGAGCTGTTCCACAACAACCAGTAAAACAGATTCAGGAACCGAACTTTACTCACGTCTGAGGTTGACCGCCGCGACACCAGCAGCAGCTCAGCAGCGAGAAGTAACGGTAGCTAGCGGGGCGTCGATGATGGGAGTGTGCGAGGGTTTTTTATATCAAAATCGGCCAAAACTGATAGAAAGTCCACTTGGATGAAAAACACCCATTCTAGCGGTGTCTTCCGCCGGGTGGAGCTGAGATCACGACCTCGACGAGCTTCGTTCCCCGTGTAGATGATGTGTATAAATAAAAAACCCGGCGGGCGTCTCTCTGCACAGGAGAAGAAGAAGAGAACTGATAGATCGACTTGATTTAAAGAGATTACGTCAACTTGCTCTCGCCAACCTCTGACCGACAGGCCGGCGAGCCAATGAGCGGAGAGTCGTCGGTGACTAACGCGACATAGAGCCAATAGCAACCCTAGAAGGGGCAGGGAGAAGCGTGAGGGCGGGGCTTCTTCTTGTCTTCTTCTTTTTTTTATGAACGTGACGTCACACTGCAGGATTTCTTCCCACCCAGCACGGCTGTCACCGCAACACGCAGGGTCACCGCGAAGAGCGCCGCCTAGCGACCATGTCTCCTTTCAGCAAAATAAATAAATAAAATAAATAAATAGCTGCTGATAACGGCCTGCGTTTCTTTACTTTCACAATATATACATTCCTGTTCTACATTGATGTGAAGTGCCATAAGGCTTGTTTGACTTGCAGATGCACAAGATGATTTATTCTCAAACACATACATTAAAAACCACTTCAGAAATATATATTTTTTTTTCTCGATGTAATTCCCTTTCTAAGTGAATGTTAATGCTCAATAATATCATATGTTGGTATGTTCCGGCAGAGGACCAGAGGTGACCAAGGAGATCCTACTGGCAAACTACTTAGACTCTTTTAAATCTCGCAAGACGTTTTTATAAGTGTTTTCTCCTTGTTCGGATCTTACTATCCTGATCATATTGTAATGTTTTATTTAATCTTCATTTGACTCTTTTCTTAGCTGATACATTAGTTTATTTCTGTGTGTTGTGCTCTAATGCTGTGTGATCTTCCAATTGCTTTTAATTGTTTCTCTTTTAATTCATCCAACTTGTAAAGCAGCGTAAATGGGTTTTACTTATAAATTAGACCGGTTTCTGGAGTGAGGCTGAGAGTAGAGATAAACAACTCTTTATCCAGTCAACTTATTGATATGTAACGGAGCTGTAACAGTTCAACAGTTTTTCTGAGGGGGAAAAAAAACAGTGACGAGTTGAAAATAATGTGCATCATCATTTATTTCAGTTCAAAATCCTAGCTTCCAAAACATGTTCGTGGTTAAAGGAAATCATTTCCTTTACAGTTAAGGTCAACAAGGTCAAGTTAGGTACAGTGCCATTTTGAAGAGACCATGTTGAGGTGAGATGTCAGTGGCTCTGCAGACCAGACGTTTGATGGTGTGCTCCTACGATGGTGGTTGTGGTGTTCATGCTACATTCGCTCATGATCCATTCACTTCACTTAAGAGAGGGTCATTTGTCCACTAGGCGCTTCTGAGGATCTGGACGTGAGGCCATGCACACACACAAAGTAAATTCACTCAATTAAAGTCAGCAGGGAGGAATTGAGACTAAAAGGAACAACTGAACATACTGTATCTCGGTAAACCACTGCTCATCTTCTTACTGTACTCAAAAGGAAGCTAACATTTAGGATTAGTTTATGTTTAGCTACATCCTCAATGGATATCCCAGTTCTGAACGTCATCTAAAAGCACAAACTGTGCGTGTGTTAGCTCTGGGACACCAGCATACATTTTGTGGACTCAAATTCATTAATTGTCACAGTCTTCATAGATAAAACTCAAAAGGGAGCTAGTAATGTCATCAGAACCCACCCTCACTCTCCCAAATGTATCACCCACCCACCCCAAATAATTCTAAGTCTTTAATGAAGCCGATGTACACAGTATTACAAAACAAAATGAGAACATTAAAGGAACATGATCAGTGAAGTGGATGTATGCCCCTCCCTAGTAAACCTGTTGGTGGAAACTTATTCTCGCAGCATTAAAATGCGTCAACTAACTCTTGTTAAATATATGTATATATTTTGATATATATATACACAAACTCATGAGAAAAAAAAACGTAAAAGTCTTAACTTTATTATGTTTTATTTTTAGAACCATAATAATGGTTTTGAGACAAAAAGGGTAAATGCAAATAAAAAAAACTTAAATCAGGTCTCCTTCCCCCCCCATTCATATTGTTTTTTTAGTTGTCATTGGTAGTAGTGAGACTGAATTCAGGCATTTTGGACGATCCCTTGATGATGGTTAGAACGTTTCAGCCGTTGGTGGCGTGCGGTCCTCAAAAGGGCCGTCCACCTTGTTTCTCTCTCATCCAGGTGTGGATCCTCTCCTTCAGCTCTGGGACTGTGGAGTTAACAACAGACTGTGAGGAGCAGCTAACAAACTACCATTCACAGTCAACAGAATAGAACATTTTTACATGCAATTAGTTGGATGAAAAGGCATTGTGGATTGTAGGTTTACCTGACTCCAACATGCTCTCTGTGAGCGGCTGCCTGTTGAAGGGATCGGTTGGGGAGTTGAGCAGGTGGCGTAGGATGATGGATCGGTCCGTGATGTTCCCCGAAGGCAGAATCACAGGGTCAGTCATCAGTGTGTCCATCAGTGGGTCTGTTAATACACAGTCGAACGATCATGTTACAGAGAATAAAATAAACTGTCGTGGTTTAATCAATCTGTGCACAGAAATTTTTCTTTTTGCAACACAAGTGGCATCTATCCGAGTGATTTATATCTCATTTTGGTTTTCTTTGTTAAAATAGGCATTATAAAGTTGAGAACCTAATTGACAGATTGCACCTCGTTTTTGGAGCTTAGTATTCAAATGATGTGCATTGATCTAAATAGAGGGGTTGTGTTCATCATCAAACACATGAATGAATGTGAGCCAGTGACATGCACAACCACAAAAATTCAGTTTTATATGACAGCAACATTAGTGGACCTAGCAAAACACCAGTTATCAAAACATCCAATAAATATCCTTTGAGAGCATTCAATAAAGTGTGCCCTTTATTGAAATGTCAGAGGGTTGTTACAGTAGGACTTGTGCGTGACAAAAATAAAACCTGCCGTGGGAGATTTTAACGACACAGAAAGGCGATACACAAGCCTCCTGTACGGCACACTCCCATCAACTGTGGTGGGTTGGCTGGCGTATCTAGGAATCAAAGGAGGTATGTGGGCCACGTTCTCGGACTAGATTATATTAAGTCTGTGGTTATACGATAGCCCCCTCTCTAAGCCGTCTATATGACCTCTATGAGCTATAAAATCCCCTGCAAATGTCTGGCATTTTCACACATTTCAATGTACGTCTGCACCGACTGACCTGAGGTCACAGGATTTCTCAGCAAGTGACTTTATCTGCTTGGGGTCAAACAGTCAGTCACTTGCTAGATGAGGCTAAAGTTACCACAAAACCTTTATTATTTACTTCTAACATTACCAATTTCATTTTAAAGATGCTGTGCTAAAAATATCTTATGTGATGGTTCCCGTGGTGTATAATAGCCATTCCTTCTGTACTTATTACTGAATTTGTCAAATTCAGACTGTACAGAAACATTTGAGATAGATATATATACATATATATACATATCAATAAATAAAGCAGGACTATGAATTTCCTAATTACATAGGAGTGACAGTAAAGTATATAAAAAAAGTGGGAAATGAGCAAAGAAGAGCATTTCCTCAACCAATTTACCCTTTCTGGATAAATGGATTTAAATGCTGAAGGTAAAGTATAATGCTTTTTAAAATCTTTGGACAAACACACACACATATACACACACACACACACCTTTGAACTCGTCAGGTGCATCACTGTAGTCCATCTCAGACTGGGAGTTCCTGGCGACTATTTCCTCCACCTTATCAGACAGCAGCTTGAATTTTTCAATGGCAATGGATGACTTGATTCCAGCCTTCCTCATCTTTGAGATCACCTCTTCAAAGAGCTCACGGCTGTACGACCTCTGCACAGAAACAAACAACAAAGGAGCTTGCTTCCATCAAATGGACAAAGTACCACTTAGAAAGTTACAGTGAATGCTTTGAACCTCTTACATAACACATTAAAGTGTCAATCTTGCAGATTTTCATTAAAATAACACAATGCCATTCACATAATTTTTCATTCTCATTGAAACACTATTTATGTGATAAACTGTGTACATCAACTTCATCAGTACCAACCTGGTCGTCTGCAATTGCTTTAGCAAAACGGGCACAGTCCAGCTGCAGGTAGATATCGGTCAGCTGGTCTAAGAGCTTCTTGGGCTCAAAGCCGTATTTCTCAGGGTTCTCCACCTTCAGGTCCCGACACTTTGGCCCACAGAGCTGCTGGAGGTTAAAGTTCAGCATGGCAGCTAAACGAGGCCCCAGCTCCTGTATGAATAAGAAGCCACTGTTTAGAACACTTCATCTGTGTCAGGATCCTGGCAGATAATGTAGCATTTACCGTTACTATATAATTGACAACGTAGCCTAGAATAAATTAATTGCAATTGTGACCATTTTATAAAATGTCCAGTGGGGGCAGCGACACTCACAGGCCTGAGAAAAGGCTTCTGGACCTGCTTGGTGAGGATGTGGAACATTTCAACCGTCTCTGTGGCCAAGGCCAGATAGGAGCGAGACACCCGCTCATCCTGGGTCAGCTGGGACTGGCGGCTCTGCTGCTGCTCCTGAAAGTTGGCAGGAAAACACTTTGAGAACTATTGCTTCCATTGCTGTCCTCTAGATTAACATCCCAGCACAGATATAAATGTGGCGAGTTAAGATGAAAAATATACCCAGTAACCTTTGTAACAAATTTGTCTTAACTGGTTTAGTTTCTGTCACCTTCTATTACAGGTTAATGCAGTATTTAGGTCACATCAAGGGTAATTATTATGATCAAGTAATAAACAAACTTATAAATAGTGACCATGTTAATATTCAGGTCATAACGACTTCAGGAACTGACCCTCGGTAGCTGCTCCCACTGCTCCTTATTTTTCATCTCTTCTTGAACTTCGTGGATACGCTTCAGGGACTCAAGGCTCTCGTCTAACAAGAAGGTGGTGTCGTTTATCAGCATGTTGATGTAGCGCACAAACTGCTTTCCAGAACTAGAGGAGAGTAGGAACAAAAGAAGATGAAATTCAAATGAGAAAACTATTTGACCTGAAATAAATAGTTTTTCCTTGACCAGAACATTTAAAAAAAAACACTCACTTGAATTCCTCCATAAAAGTGCCATGGTGGGCAATGTTCTGCCACAGACTCTTGAAGATCGTGCTGATATGGTACCGTATAGTGAACTTATCATAGAACTCGCTGGTGGCGCCGGTATGCTCAACATCTGTCCACAGGAGACAGGGTTGTGGTGAAAATGACATAAAAAAAAATGTATGCTCAGCTGCATAACGACTAACAACTTGATCATTCTTACGGCCTGCAGTATACGTAGCACTCACCTGTGTAGAACTTCATGAGGGCAGGGACCAGCTGTTTGATCGACAATGGGTGGTTCTCCATCATTTCAGAAAATCGCTGAGTACGAGGCTGTACAGCAGGGTTGGTGACGAACAGCACCTCCACTAACTTGGCGATAAGGTAGGGGTTCCTGATGTAGTTCTGACTGCAGATGAACACCACCAAGAAGGTGACAATGTCCTGGACACATGGCTCATATAAAACCTGGGGAGAATACCTGGTACAAAGGAGGGTAAAGTGGAATATGGGATTAAACAAGCCAAAAATGTCTATCAAAACCATCCTGGTTGTCTTCTGTGTGGATGCAGATTTTTTTTTAAGTATCGGTTCACTACTGATGATAACTACTGTGAGCGACGATCAGAACTTACTGCACAACAAAAAGCAGAAACTCAGCCACATCTTCAATGTAGAACTCCGGGGAGAGCAGCAAAGCTTTTGGGAATCTCAGGGTTCAGTGGCAAGTTAATGCTGCAAGGGATGAAGAAATAAATATGATTACCAATTCAAAAATTACCATGAACTGAAACACAGCATGACAGACAGCAAAGACTGTATAATAACAAATCCCTCCGTATGGGGCCACATCAGTTCCATTTACATCAATATCACAGCAATGAAAAACAGAGTCAGTGGTCTGGTGGCTCACTTGGGATAGGCAGGGTCCACCATGCGGAGAATGAGCTGAATAACTGTGCTGTAGAACTGCAGACATCTGCGGAGCAGGTTCTCATCCAGAAGGCCCACGTCAGCACAAGCTTTGGCTCGCACCAGTTTCTGAGAGGAGAGAGTCACACATGATGAGGATCCAGTCTCTGTAAATATGCTCTGCTGTAGAATCCTGCAAGTTTTAGCATTTTAGGATAGTGCTAGGTACAGTGAACTGAGAGATGAGAATTTGTCTCTCCCTTTAAATCCATCTCTTCAAGGTCCGATCAATAAATGAAGGGAAGAAGGTGCATCCACAAGAATGACAAACTTACTTTGAGCTGGGTTTTACAGCGCTTGAGCATCTCTCTGTGTCGACTGGCCAGGGGAGAATCTTTCCATTGGTTTTCACTGTTCTTCAGCTCCTCTACAGTCCTAAAAAGGTAAACACAGCCATATTAACTCCAATAGGAATGCTTAAAATATAAATATGTGTGTGTGTGTTCATATGTACCTGTTTAGTTCACGGATAGCTCGCAACCTGCGGATGTAGCGCCTGCAGCCAGGCAGGATAGACAAATGGTGGGTGTGCAGTGTCAAGAAGAAACACTCTGTGGGGAACTTGGGTTCTGAGAACTTGTTGGGGTCGTCGTCTGTTTGAACAAATATTATTCATTATTTCCAATTAATAAGCACATAACACCATGAGTCAGAGGCAGCCTGCAAGATCTTCATCAGCTGTACTACTATTACAAACACAGTAAGTGTAATCTATGTCACCTTAGATCATGTTTCCAAGTATTTTATTTAATTGTAGCTTGAACTGCTTACAGTACCGAATGTGTTGCTGCTGAGCGAATGCAGCAACACTAACACAAGTATGAGTCATCTGAGATTATTTGGCTTGCTTATGAAAAAAACAAACATGTCAAAAATCTGGCATGTGAATGAATCACAGAGAACTGATAAATATGCAAAATGGCTCCTACGTATGCAATTAACAGATTTTGCCAAATGGCAGTAGTTAGGCCCCATTTATTCAACTTGTATAACTGAAACAGCGAAGCATAATAATTACTGACTCGCTTCATACTTCAAGAAAATATAATTAAAAAAAAGATTATGCTACCGAGACTTTTCACAAACACATATCCATGTTTTTTCATGTCAGCTTACGTAGGTCAGTCAGCCAGCTTTTCAGCTCCTCCATAGTGGCCTTTAGACGCGTTTCCTCTGAGCTGACAACAAGGCGACAGCTTGGGTGGAAAATGTAATAAGGGTCCACTGTCTCCAGCTTGATCTTCATGCTCAGCTGTTGCAGCACCCATAAGAAGTTCAGCATGAAGCCGTCTGTAGACACCAGCTTGTCATCAGTCTGAGAGAATAAAGAATGTAATGTTCAAAAGATGTTGATACAACCTGAATGAAAGACGGCAACTATGACAAAATGTTTTACGTTTTTTGTAAACAAAGTGATCTATTAGGTTCTGTAGATTTAACATTTACATTACAGTTGGTCTGCTATCTTGAATCTTTTGCTAGTTTTGGAAAATCAGGTGGCTGATATTTATCCCAAAGAATACCATAGCTTTTGTCAAATACTAAAACTCTCTAAAAACTTGTATTTGATTTTTGACCATCTACTTTTATGTGTTTTAACAATTAAACATGTTATGTGAAAAAAATATGCCATGATACAAAAGTGAATCTGTTTTCATACTACTGTATTTCTTAATGTGTTAAGTGTGATGAGGATACACCAAATGTATATTAATTACTCACCTGCATCTGAGCCTTCTTCACATTGTAATTGACTAAAGCTGCCATGTAATTAAGAGCTAACTCGCGTGTCTCTCCATTTAGTAGGATGTTATGAAGAACTTTGAACAGGTCACCCTAAAAAAGAACGAGAACACATAACTTTAAAAAAACTATTCTTTACTGATACAATGGGTACAATGTTTATTTAAAACATTTAAGTGGAGACTCACCCTTGCTGACTCCAGGTAGTGCTGCAATGACTGGCTGACAACTCGTGTGTTCTCTATGGTGATGGCTGGGCCAGAGAAATATTTGTCTCCTACTTTGGTCTAAAGGAAAACATGAACATGGAGACATTACAAATCATCAAAACTCAACTTTCCTTCTGGCAATTTTGAAGTCTCGCCAGTGTCCATTGTTAGAAACAGCTTATGGGAGGAACTTAAGGAAAGAGTATACTGTTCATTTTGCAACTCACATCATCCTCAGCGAACACAGAGAGGCTGAAGGAGGCTCCCAGGTAAGACAGTCTCTGGATCTCTCTGCCAGAACCAGGGCTCAGAGGCTTGGGACACCATAGAGGCAGTGACGTTACCTGCACAGACGAGCCAGGACAGAGACACATATAACATATAGGTCAACAGGTTTTTTGTGTTGTCAAGTCATAAACATTTACCACATTTTAATAGTCTAGTGGAGCGATTATCAACCCCTCACCAGAAGCTTAGGCCAACAACCATGGTATACAATGAACTGAACAATCTATTCCTTTGTGCTCACTCAGCTTAAGTCACTAGAAGCTAAATGTCCAAGTCCTTTTCATTTCTCAATGAATTTTGTTTTGCCATGCATCTGTTGAGCAGAAAGAAGTCAATCATGTCAAAAATAAGCACAACATATTTGTATGTGCTGATGAGAGCTTGGAATGTTCGTATGAGGAAGGAACAGACAACAAATACAACAGCCAGACTCAAAATAAAATTCCAGTCTCATGAAAAGAGTTAATGGACAAAATTAGAAAAAGCCTAAATAATCTATGGGGGCACAGTGATGAACACTTATATGTAGGTCTCGTCAATATGACTTTAAATAACGACTATTCAATTTCTTTTACCTCCATTACAATTAATGTACAATAATTGTATTCCACCTGCATAGGAGGCCTCCCTGGAAGCTTGTCAACATGCAACTCTGCTTCTCTGCTCTTTTTTAATTACTCACACGTAGAACAGATCTTTATAATAATCTGCTGAATTCATATGCATGTGATAGTTAATAAGTGGGGCATCGCTTGTTTCGCAATAATGAAGTTAAAACACCATGTTGCGTCATAATCCACAGGAAGAACTTCTCTCCTTATATGTCATACTTAAACTTTAGTAATACTTGAGTATCTTACCAAACTGCACACTGGGTGAGTCTTTCCAAACTTAATTTCACAAAGTTCAGCTAATGCCTGTAAAAAAAAACATAACACAAATCTACATTTACAATTCTCTTCATAGTCAAGTTTTGTGTACATATCAATCCAGTAACATGGTTTGTTTTTTATAACCATAAAACAATGCATGTGGCTTTTGCAAGACACAATTACAGCATTTACAACAGTAAGTTTGGGATCAGTTCTCTGACTAACAAAAACAAAGTATACAATGCTCAAATTACATAACTTAATTTCACCAAAATCACAGATGTTTCAAATGAGATTTTGGTATCCAATTGTTTGGTATGCTTACAAAGATGGTAAGTATAAGCTACATATTTCTAGATAAGATTGTAAAGAAACCCTGGGAATACCCATCCAAGACACAGCTAAATGTGTATTTAAGGATGAGCGCAAACATGTACCCTACATCTGGAGCTGTCCATCTACTGAGTAGGAAGGTTATTTGACAATAAACCAAGCTGTACTGTACGTCCCCTGTACCTCTACATTAACTCTCATCTCCTGTGTGGTAATTCAGTGTAGATCAGACGAGGACAAAACATCTCCTTACCATGAGCGGGAATTTAAAGTTGTCACTGTCAAAAGAACATTCTTTAACTGCAAGAGCCAGCCCATGGAGGATAGGAATGAAGATCTGAAAAATAAAGACACAGAACGATAGTAAACATGTCATGTTATCAGTGCTGTGTCAACTTTGGAAACTGCATTTCCAGCAAACTATAAGTTTGAGGATGACTGCACATTTGCCTGAATTATAGCTATTTCTTCATCACTGTGAAGCTGTTTTAGAGTCAATGACCTAAAAAAAGGTAAATGTCTGTATTTATCAGCAGGTTTTTTACCATCCACCCATTCATAGAGTGCTCAAATGTGCAACACATCATTATAAACTGCCTGTGGCAAATTAGAATTAACACATTTACAAAAGAATGGATTGACGTGCTCCCCACCTGTCTGAACACTCCTTCCTCGGGGTGGGTAATGCGTGCCAGCTCCTGAATAAAACCGTAAGGAAGGTTCCGACACAGCATATAAGGTACCAGCAGAGACGGCTGGAGAGGGCTTCTGCATGCAGAAAACAAACAGAAGCAGAGTGGTGACAATAAATAAATAAATAATCTGTCTGGAGGCAAGGTGAAAGAGTAGTTGCTATGGAGACTCAGAAAAGAAAAGGGGACATAATGTACAAAAATATAAAGACGGATAAGAAAACAGCCAAAACATTAACACACTATGCTGCTGGCTTTGCTCACCGAGGCTGGGTCATGGTGCCTTGCAGGACCAGGGCAACATGAGAAATACACTGAGAGCGAATGTTACTGAGAAGCTGGCTGACATTTGGTTGGCTGCACATCTGAGGGAAAAACGGGGAAGAGAGGAGAGAAACTGTTAGAGGTGTGATAAAAATGTATGCTGACAATGTCAAAGAAACTCTCGCAGACTCTGTTGAATCACAGCAAAACCTCCGCTCATTTACCGACCAACTACCCTGCAGCTAGTCTCCGAAGTACAAAATGTTCCCCTGTTCTCAGACACAGTGAATAAGCATAAAAGAACCTCATATATCAGTTTTTCACTATCACAAGGGTTATTGTGCTAAAAATGAATACACATCTTCATTCTTCAATAGAATCTCTACAAAACTTTTTCTTCTTTTTCTTTTTTTGGCATTCATTTTATAAACACAACCTGGTTGAGACATTTATTTGTCTAGCAGACAGTGGGCTACCTTGGGAGCTTTCCTTTCCTCCATGCCAACACTGTCAAAACGCTCAATGAGGTAGTTCAGCATCTCCGTCTCTTTGCATGCTTCAATGGTGAAGCGGTCGGTGGCTGATTCGCAGGACATCCCTCCTCCACATGCACCAAGACTATAAACAGGACGGCAAACACAGAAACAAGGACAGAGAGGGACTCTTTCAGTATAAGAAAACAGCACAGCAGAGAGAGATGTGCTGTTAGCATCACACATTATCATGGCTGTATGGTTAACAAGCACAAACCCAATCTCAAGGTTCCTGTAAGAAACAAACTATGAAGGCATTAGTGACAGCATTTCACAATCTCAATACTGGGAACTTGGGAAAAGAATTAAAATAAAATAACAATAATATTCAAGTCTTTGAAGCCAATATTATGATTCAGAACATTTAACAACAGTGGTGATGTGAGTGTAAACTGCTGTTAGTGGTCAGCTGTAACTGCAAAACCTGCATGCGAGCTGCTTCAAAGAACTGACTTGAGGGCAGCAATACAATTCGCTCTAGGTTACAACAGTTTGTGATGCTCAAATATAAAATAGGCACAACAGATTATTGTTAAATAACTTAAATACCAATGTTCTTTTTTCCATGTCCTTTTCTCCTGAAGAAAGATGAGATGCAAGCTGAACTAAAACTTGGAATTTGATCAACAATTTGACTAAGTGGAAGTAGAAATGCCATGGCACAGAAAATAGAAGTACCATTTCTAATTTAATCATGCATAAAACTCATATACACACAAGTCTCCTTGTCACATACAAGTCACAATGTGTGCAGGTTAAATGACATTGAAATGGTACCCTAAATGTTTTCAGGGTTATGAGTAATTTATCTTGTCTTGTACATGGAAGTGTAATGAGGATATTCATGCAGATAAAAATGTATTTCAGCCGCCAATACAGAATAAATATAAAATAAATAGGCCAAGAATGGAAAAAATATATATAGGATAATATCTCTAACATTTTCTCGATTCTGTAGCAGCATATTTACTACTTGGATCTATGTCGGCTGAGACAAAATGTATTACTTATGATCATATCATACATCAAAAGTTATATAGTGACTAACCTATGACTAAACCTCTGAAGACAATACAAGTGAAGCAATCTCAAAGATAGCTAGGCCTCCATCAGTTCAACGCTCACCACTCTTCACTGGTTTGTTTGTGCACCGTTAGTCGTAAAGCCTCCGGGGGCCCACCACTGAGCAAGCATTCACACATGAACACACCGTGCAGCGGTGTACCTGGACCCAAACTGAACCCGAGCAAAATCCTCCTCCTCCTCAGACTCTTCATCACTGCTGTCCTGAGACATGTCGGACAGGGCAAAGAACAGGAACGACAAGGGGCTGATGTGACGAGGACAGGAGGAGTGAGGGGAAAGAATGGAAGAGAAGAAGATTGTTGTGCAGAAATGAGGAGACAGAAGTGACGTAAAAATAACATGGAGAAATGTGTTATGGTAACACAGTGGCTAGAAAAAGGGGACAGGGAAGAAGGGATCACTACAAAAAGGGATGCTGGAAGGCTGCATGCTTACTTAAAAAACATTACTCGTGCGGTTTCCTTTTAAATATTCATTAATGCCATTTTGCTTGAAGCTTTTATGTACTGTCAGACCATTCTTTCAACTTATAACTGAATTAGTGTCACTACCTCTCATACAAATTCTCTTGAAAAAGCCAATGCCAAGCAGCGTAAAGCAGAATGTTTAATTATATCTAATATTAGGGTTATCACTTTTAAAATTATATCGTTGAGGACCACTTTCTCCATTCACCTGAAAGGTAAAGTGGTCAGTCTTTTGGACTCTATAGAATCTGAAATGCCTGTTAATTCCCTGAACATACAATATATTTGCATTTTTCAATCAGCTAATGTAATTGAGTTTGATAAGATTGATTATGTGTGTGTATTTTGAATTAGTATTTGTAATAAACAAAATACTGTTGATTACTTTTTTGTATTACTACTAGAATTCTCTATTTCTCTTAACTTAACTGTTCTTTGGCTTTATTTAAATGTTTCTGCGAAAAGTTAATTGTTAGCTTGAGTTGATGAGAACCGCCTACATGAAACTTAATATAGGCAGCATTATATGCAACAAAAAATATTTAGTTGAAAGCCTCATAACGTTTCACAAGAAGTTAAGGTTTTAGTTTGCTTGCTTGTGCACCACAAACTCACACAGAGGGCAGATGAGATACCTAGATGGTGGGATCCTGGCACCAAAGGCAGTTTGGCGAGTGTTCGATCTGGGAGAAGGGGGCACCATGGTAGGAGGTGTGGAGGAGGGTAGGTTGTGAGCCCCAAGGGAGCTCATGGAGACGGACTGGGGGCTGAGTGGTGGCACAGGAACTGGGGTGTTGGGAGGAACAGAGGGTCCAGCGGGGCTCGGAGAGGGTTCAAAGAAACCAACTCCTCTCTGTCCCCAGCTGGATGGGGAAGGAGCCCCCCCGGAAGAGGTGACAGAGTAGGGCCGATAGCGTTGGGAGATAGGCAGGGGGGCAGATGGAGGGTTGAGGGAGTGTCTCGGAGTAGCAGTAACAGGTGGAATGTGGGGAACAATGAATTGTGGGGTAGAGGGGACAGAAGGTGTAGAAGGTGTAGAGGATGTAGTAGGGCTTGGAAGAGAGGGAGAAGTCCTCTTGGCTGCATCCAAAGACATTGGGTGAGGACTACCACACCCATACAGACTGTGGACAACATTGATAAGATGATCATTACAAAAATAATAAGACACCAATGTCTTAAAAACATGACCCAGGCAAAATCAGGAAAATCAGGAAAGCACATATATGGCGGAATCAAACTGTAAACCAACGAGTGCAGATGAAACCAATCCACAGTCTTGATTTGTCTCTAGGAGTCTTCACGGCTCATAGTACTGAGTCAATGTACTTGCCTGGACAGAGAGCTGGCACCAAAGGATCCTGCACTGGGGCCCATGGGACTGCCACCGAGGCTGGAGGGCTGCACCAGCGTCAGGCGGTGGTCAGGAGATTTGGCTGCTGCAATTGGCTGAGAGGTGGCGGTCAAGCTCGCAAAGGGGTTGTGGACACGTGACTGGGTGGACATCATTAAGACTTCCATCAGGATCTGGCCGATGAGGTCTTTGAAGTCAGAGTATGCTAAGGAAAGAAAAAAAAATCATAAACAGTCAAGTTACAAAATGCAGTTAAATAGAAAATGTCATTCAGCTTGTTACGGTTTAAGAGATCAAGATGGTGCTCAGTAACATACCATCTTTAGGGTTCTGGTGGAACTCTGTCGCCAGTGAAGGGAGAAAGATGACATCTCTATCCTGTTCCTTCCACGATACGCGGAGGATCTTACAAATGAGCTGCAGAGCCTGTTCTTCAGAGACATCAGAGTTTGCAGAGGTTTCCTGGCAAGATGAAATAGAGAAAACAGTTTGTTCACACCTCAGAGCCAGTCGCAGCATAAATGTCATTAGAGAACTTGCATAAGTCACAGGTATGTAAGAGGGAGTGGAAATAAATAGCATCTTTGGAAAGTCCCCCATCACATTCCTGTATATACTGATAGACTGCTGTAGTGTTCACTCATTTAAAAACTCACTTGATCTGAAGATGGGCTTGATCAAAGTCAAGTCAGCCAATTCATTAAAGATAAAACACTTTTGTTTGAGTGCGCTGCTGTTTACCTTATCTGTCAAGTTCCTCTTCTCCCTGCGATCGCTGTCCTCCACCTCCATGTTCTCTATCCCTGAGTCCACATCCACCTGGGACATGCTGGAAGAAAAAAAAGAGGGATGCATTGCTCATCAAGTCTCTTCAACCCTAATCAGACCATCAGACCAACACTCAAACCTCAATGATCTACTAGAAAATCGAAATTCTATTAATAAGGCATATAAAAAATACGTACATAAATAAGGAAACTGAAACTTCAAAAACGTATTTATTAATTATAATTTATAATTTTTTGGGTTGGGTGGAAAATCTGTCATTGTTAGAATCTGTTGTATCTGATATATTTAAAGTTGATCAAAACCTCTGTTCCACATTAAGGTGACAAATTTTTTTACAGTTCACATAGCTTACCTCTTTTCACAGGAGGCAGTGTCGATGTCCATGCTCTGCGATCGGGACAAACTCTGTGACTGAGTCTCAAGGCTGTTGGAGGGGGAGCTGGAGAGGGAGCTGACGCCCTCGCTGCTCTGACTACCATACGCCACCCCTGCAAAAGCAACACACCACAACTGAGCACCTCTGAAGCACAATAAAATTATAAAAATGTATATTTTGGAGATAAGTCTTAAATAAATAGGTGTTTTTTTTATTGAGTTATATTGTGTGCCTGGTTTACAGTTTGTTTGCTTTTCTGTTATTTCAAAAAGAGAAACTGTTCATGAAGATAGTATCTGACTATAGGTCCCCCCTTAAAAATATTACACATTTTGTTTTTTCCTCATTGTGCGTTGGGTTTTACCACATCATGTCTTATTATATTCATCCTTCAATGATGACTTTTATAAATCTTAACTGTAATGGTTTGTTATTAAAGAAAACAGACCATTCACTCTAACACTATATAAACCTCAGACCAGATTAAGCAACAGTTTAAAGCTTCATATTTTCAAGGGTTGGTGTTTCTGGAAGAAGACTAATTTAGTCCCACTGGCTCAGATTGCTGTTTTTAAGATCAACGTGGTGTGCCATACCATTATAAGCCCTCATTACTGCAAACACGTAGAGAGAAAGCTGATTTACACCCAGGATCTTACTGCGGACGAAGGCCTGGAATTAACAACTCTCCCCTGAATGCACGACAATCATATCATTACCAACTGTTAACTCAGATAAACACGGTGTACCCTTGTGTTGTGTCAAATAGAGTATTGATAACAAAACACATTGATATGTGGTGAAGGCTCGAATAACTGCAATGAAGGAGATCACATTTTGAAAAAATTCTGAAAAGTAGCAGTGGCCTTAAAATGTCTCTTTTGTATAACACCAGCCCATCTATGAATACAATGACATGAAAGTGGCACTCCATCCTGAATGGCAAGTGCGTTTTCTAGAGCATCCCACAGGCAGAGGCAACAATTCTCACTCTGCACCGCAGGGTCTACACCTGGTACCAGACAGGGACACTGTGATCACAACAACCTGCTTCTGTTTTCATCAGTCAAGATGTGCAGCTGGTTCTTTTTGTTAAAATATTAGTGTCATAAATATAGAGGTCCTTTTCAGTATTGTGTACAGTCTGAATCAAACAGGGATGTTTATCTTTTAGCCTCAGAGACAATGTCTTTCAAGACAATTAGAGTATGATGATAAGGTAAGACTACAGATCACACAAGAAGCTAACGTTTAAAACTCTGTGGTGACCACCAGGCTAAGATGCCTGAATCCTGATCTGATGTCAACATCAAACCTAAAGTTGAGAAATTAAAGTATAGCCTGCGATAACAGCAATTAAGGACGAACCGCATCCCCGAAAAAAATGTAGATATTATTCAGTTCTCACCAGAGGTGCCCATAGGGGATGTGGCAGGGGTACCATTGTGGACATTCAGCCCCAATGATTGGGAGGCAGCTGGTGGCAGGGGCTGGGGAGCGGCACCTGAGGGTCCATGGAGGGGTCCAGGTGGAGTCTCTCTCTGTGGGGATGTCAGGGGTGTGCTGAGAGGGGTGCTGGGCTGTGACGTCTGTCCCCCTGCCAGTCGCACCAGCCGCCTTCTGCGAATCTGAAATGAATACACCAAAGGATTTTATATTTTCAGTCAAAGTTTTAAATTAAAAAAAATAGAATATACAATTGAGTCAATATGTATTTATTTCGGGATAAATGCTTGGCACAGTTAACCGTGGCGAAATAGGAAATGGGTGATGATTTTATTTTATTTGTTTGTTGTATTTTATTTGATTATTATTATCCCTAGACAAAATGCATCATAAAGAATAGGTCGGTTTCAACACAACAAGTCGGAGTTAGACAGTATTAAAATCAAAAGACAGTACCTATGAAACAGACTCAACATAACCTACATTACGAACAATGTCAAATGTGACGAGTGTTCGTCACAACTCATCTGAGGACGTTAAATACGGTTTCTCAGAGAAAAGAGTTTCTACAGAATCGTAGGTGGTTCACGATGAGCCGCTCGGGGACCACAGAAGTCGGCCCACAGTTCATTGCACAATGGTGGCCCGGTGTGTTTTTTATGCTGAGTCGTCTCACAGGCTAATTTTTGACTGTTAGCAAAACAACGCTAGCAGCTGTCAGCTAGCTTACCGCAAGAGGATCAACCAAAAGCAACCGAGCAGCCAAACACAAATATAACCTAACCTGTTAAAATGCAACGAGAAAAATAAACCCGGTGGATTAAACAATCGAATGCGTGTTTGGTTAGAGGTGAATTGAGTTGCATAAAGCCGGTGTTACTCACGGGTCAGCTTCTGAAAATCCCCTAGTATCACGTTAGCTAGTTAGCATTGTGCTTCTCC
This sequence comes from Pseudopleuronectes americanus, assembly GCA_038501795.1. Lineage (NCBI taxonomy): Eukaryota > Metazoa > Chordata > Actinopteri > Pleuronectiformes > Pleuronectidae > Pseudopleuronectes > Pseudopleuronectes americanus. Next base: position 11,708,794 of record CM076725.1, read on the forward strand.
GGCTAAATTCAAATTAGCCTACTAGCAACCGTGACACAATCGTTCACGTCCAAGTCTGTTCACTCTGTAGAATGATCCGCATCTCGTAAATAAACACGGTACACGTAAGGTCAGCTCTCACACACACACTGGTTAAAGCTGCGGTGGAAATAAATATGGCATTTTTTCTTTATCGCGGATGCTATTTTTTTTTCTTTCAATTTAGACTGAGCTAGCTCTGAATAGCATATCGGCTGGTAGCAGCACAATTCGCCTGGACGTCATAAGAAAGGACTTTGCAAATCTACGTGTAAATTATTATGGCTGTAAACGAGGCATGCGCTCTGAATTGTTGAGCCTTTCTGTCTCATTGTCACCTTACCTCATCTGCGCTCAGTTCCTCCATCGCAGCTAAGTTAGCTCTCTATTTCACTTTCAAGTGCCTCACTGTGTGCCAGCCAGAGCCAGCTAGCTAGCCTGTGTTGAGACTAAATATGCATAGTCGAAGTCGTTCAACGAATACGTGTCAGTCTCGATTGTCTTCAAGATGGAGACGAGGACTGAAGTGAGCTGAGGTCGGCGCGACGCGGCTCCTCCAGAAAGTCTCTCGTTTGCTGGTTTTCTAGGCAGAGTGTAACAAAAAGAAAAGTAGCTGTCTATTATACGTCAAAATACAACAGCAGCCATTTTGGTTCTACAGTGCGTCACGTGACTTAAGAGGATACAGGCAGGGGGAGGTGTGTGAGGATTCATTGTGTGGCACAGATATACACGGTGTTATATATAAACATGTTTTTCGAAGAAGGCAACATCACATCCTGTTGTTATTCATTAAAGTAATAGTGTGAATGATCCATCAATTGGTTTTATTGGACTCGATTGAAGACCACTCACTTCCTGTCTGGGATCAATGATAATAATAATAGTAATGAGATAAGACACTATAAAAAAATTGATATTTCTTCATTATGAATAGAAAAGTGGATTGTAAAATGTCCTACCTGTTATACAATTTCAGGGTTGGGAGTTTGACCCATCGGGCATCCCCCTGGGTCAAACAGCTCCTAGTGTCTCCAGAGGGATAAAAAACTACAGCCACTTAAATAGTTGCATATTAGTGAATCTCCAAATGTATCTGATTGTGTATAAATGCTTTTCAGTGATCTCAAATTAACCAGGTACACTTAATTTAAATTGGTTGAATTTTCTGGGAGTAAAATCAATGCTTAGCTAATATGTATGATTCAGGGTCATGTAAAAACAACCATCTAGTACTAATGATTATAATGATCTTTCAATCAAGCTGATGTGGTGGATGGTTCAGGATCAGTGTTAAAAACAAACAGCATAACAATAATAATAGAAATCAGAGCTCATATATGACCATAATATGTGTATCCTAACCATTCAGCTATAAGGTCACCACCTAACCAAATTCATTTAAGATCATGTAAAGCTTCAAAATAACAGGACCTGGGCACAGAACATCTACACAACTTCATTTAGTAAAAGTATATGTTATTCAATTGATATATATAACAACAAACGAGTCCTTAAATTAAGGCAAGGTTCCTACAAAACAAAACAAACCTGCAAAATACAGGAGACTAGAAAAGATTGTAAAAAGGCTCAACCGATAAAACTAACAAAACACTAGAAAATTTAAAACAAAAATAAATAAATTAAATAATTAAATTAAATTAAACACACTGGGATTTAATGACTCCAGCGGCTTGGAATCTCTCACCACCCCGCTGTCACCATCCAGGATCCGTCAGGCACTTCACACCTGAACGTTATGGCCTTTATATATAATCTGTAACATGTGCATTTGGTTGGCAGAACCATTAATCAATACTTATAATCAATTGATATTTACACCAGACTAAAATTATCTCATGTGCAATAATACTTTAATATCTATAGTCTTTTGAATGACAATAAATCTTCTTGAATCTTGAACATACAGTCTGTGATAATCCACTTTATTCGTATAGCACCGTCCATACGATCTGAATTTCCCACGGGATTAATAAAGTATCCATCTATCTATCTATCTATCTACGAGAAATGCAGCTGTGAATAGTTACTTACTTATTGTTATTTTACTCAAAAAGAGTGTAGCTCTATATCCTCCTGTATGCTGTGCCTTTCTGGTTCATCTAGTGAGCTCCAACATGAACTTGTTGTAATCAAATACAAATATCATAGTATACCACGACTCTGCAGTGAAACAGGTAACCAATAATTATTGCAATATAATTTTCAACAATAACGATAGAGCAAAGGTTTAATTAATAAACATCAATGTATTGCTTTTGCATTGTGCGAGCATTGTGAGGAGGTATAACACATAAGTGATCCACTTTGGATTTGTATAATGTTTGTTTGTCATTCACTGCTCTTTAAGAAGAGTTAAAAAAACTTTCACTCAGAAAGTATTTAGTCTTTAGTCTTCAAAAAAAATGACAATCTGATATTAAGAATATACAGAGTCCTACAGTATACCAACATTAATGCAATGTCTGAAATCTTGCATATAAACCGGAAATACATGCAAACTGTGAGTATTAGTAAAAATAGTTGGTGTATAGGGCTTTCAGACCACTGTTCAGGTATGTGTAAGAACACTTTCAAAAATGTCTTCTTGATAATATGAGCCTATAAGGTTTCAGAAAGATTAGTATTTTATTGACATACATGCTCTCCCTTCCTACCTTTTGAGACAAGGGTGACTAACTGATGAAGTGTTTTTCTTTTACTTAACCCTGTTCACAATGTAAGTGCGAGAGTAGGTGTATTTATGTTGAAACCTCTATAAGCTATTAGTTGTTAAATGATTTGAAATTTTTTTCCAGGAATTTCTCAAGAGTACACTCTTCAGATCGGTTAAAGCCTCTAAGCACACTGTGGCTATACACACACACACACACACACACACACACACACACACACACACACACACACACACACACACACATATTAGGAATTAAGTGTGTCGGTGCATGGACTTATGTGACCTTGGCAAAGCTCTGAGGCCTAATCAACCATTACAAATGAAAGTACCTATATTAATGAGGTAATACAGGAAATCGACAAATCGGCAGTGTTCCTCTGACCCCCACAGTAGCTGCTGAAGTACTGACAGCCTGTGAATTAATGTATTCACACAGTAACTTTCACCTCAGTGACTGGAGAAGTTTCTCCTCTGATGAAGCAGCAGTAGTTTCCTGAGCAATACTGCCCCCCTCTGCTGAGAATGAAAAGTGCATGTAGTAACAGAAATCATTCTCTACTATACTCATACTGTACTGTGTACTGTACTATAATGTACTTTACAATATTGCACTGTACCATACTGGGCTTTACCATACTGTGCTGTATCATACCATAGTATACTGTACTTTTATAAACTCTAATGTACTGTACCATACAGAACTGTAACGTACTTTAGCATACTTTACTGAACTGTATTATAGCATACTGTTCTGTACTATACTATACTATACTGTATTGTATCATACTGTACTGTATTGCTCTCTACTACATACGGTCCTCTATTACTTGTAAAACATCTGTGATGTGGCATAATAGCATTGTTATAAGTGTTATATTTGTATTGTTATTATTTCTTACTATTTGGTTTACAATTACCGACTACAGTTAATCAACCATAATTTTATACAATCTATTGCTATGTGTTATCTAAAGTTAACACATAGCAATTTTATGAATTGTATTATAGTATAAACATATACGTTTTAGTAGAGTGGTGATTCTCCGACAAGAGGGTTGGTGGTTCGAATCCCACTCGTCCATGTCTGCGTGCCGAAGTTTCCTTGGCAAGATACTGAACCCCTCTAAAATTGGCAGGACTTCAACCACCTAATTATTGCATAATATTTTACACTATGTAAATTTAAAAACATAAATTAATTAATTTAAATTACAAAAATGTATAAATAAATTAAAAAAATCTAAAAATGTTTTTTTAAATTAAATGCAATTAAATGAATCCAGAAAATATATATATATTTTTAATCAAATAAAGAAAATTATAAAAATACACAAAAAATAACAGAAAATAAATGAAAAGTTAATTTTCAATACTTCAATACTAGTTAATTTTGAGCATGTTAAAAAGCCAATTAATTTTCCTGAAAAATTATAATAATAATCCTTACAATTTCAATAGGGCCTCAGTGCCTGTCAGTGCTTGGGCCCTAATAAACTTGCATCAGAACACTTCAGATTATTTTCAATCAACATTTTTATTTCACAGAATTCCAAAACAAGAGCTTAACATTGAGTATTCGCATGAACCCCAGATTTTTATTTTACATATAGCTCAACCAAATGCTGGAATAAGAGCAAAAAGCCACTGCAAAGAAAATGAATCTATTATAATTTGTACAAACGAGATTTCTGATATACAATAAGTTTCAGAGGCTGGTTATAAAGGCTTCATTTTCAGCCAGCTGAAAGGCACAATCAACAAGCTTGATGCTCTTCATTCTTTATATTTATTACCTGAGGCCAGCACCAGCAAGCTGCAGACCTATGTACTAAAGTAATCCATGGATGCCATCTACTGGTGTACATCCAACCCCGAGAGGTTATATTCTGCCTGAACTAAGCGATGATGTCTCACTACAGAGAAAATACCACAACCTGAACTTTTAAAGCATTTTTTTGTTGTAGATCAGTGGATCTGACACACAGTGTCATTCATCAACTAATACAACTCTCTGTCTTCTTGAAAAAAACCTGCTTGCAAACCTCTCCTTCACAGTACAACTCCTATGGGCAAAGGGTCACAGAAATATATAATTAATGCAATGCCATAAAATTGTACATTTAATATAAATGGGGTTAAGTTATTCAGAATTCAGATTTGTGTAATATATAGAATTGCCTGTCTTCATATTCTTACCAGATGTAGCTTGTTGTCTTCAATCCAGTGAGTCCAGCCGCGGTTCTTCTTCTCTCCGATCTGTTCACACACCAGTTTATTCCCCTCCCATGTCACCAGTGACTGCACAGAACGAGACAGAGATTAAACCACAACACAAAGCAGTTTCCGCAGCCCAGAAATAAAAGTGAAAACACACTGCGAGATCTGCAAAACATTTGCAATAATTTTTTCCCATCCATCCTCACCTTGATGTGTCTGTTGTCCAGCCCCTTGGTGAACTCCTCTAATTCCTGGCCCACTTGGAAGGAGAGGGTGTAGGTTCGGATAGGGCTGAGCGTTTTGATGGTGAACTGGTCTCCCTGCTGCTCAATCACCTTCCTCACTTTCAGCTTCATAGCAATCTTTCTTAAGCCAGGGCTGATTCCTGAAATAGTAAAGTTGTGTTTCGCCTGAATGAACAAATCTTCCCTACAAACTCGCCCAAAGGCGACAACGCATATTTGTCTCCCTCATTAATAGCACTGATACAACAACACAAATGTGTTTCCCAGAGTAGCAACGCCTCTTACACCCAGGGCTGTATTTAATCTTGTGTAATGTTGTACCTGCCTGCATTTCACACCACAATAACTTTTTCAGATTGAAATGCAAATATCTCAAGTCATTCAATACAGAGAATAATATTAAATTAAAATAAGATTATCTTCTTACCCAGTGCAATCATGTAGCCCTCAAAGTTGACATTGCTGAAGGTGTCCCATGTGCCACAGAGGCTGGGAGGCATTTTGTTGATCTTTAATTCCTCCTGAGACGTGCGTGTGAATAAAATGTGATCATCAACATCCGTTCTTCTGAAAAGAGGCTGAGACAATTCTCTTTTATGAGAGACTTGCAGGAAATAAAGTGAGGAGTGTCCTAAAATCTCATTCGCTCATGTGAGGATGAAGGCGGGAATCATACCAGTGCCAGGGGTGTGAAGAGGCATAAGACAGACGTGTCCGACTGGTTCCACTGGGCAGTTCCCTGAAATGATATTAAAGGTTACAGATTGATTGAACACACATGCCCACAAACTAAGTTGACCTAGAAATCACTGAACGGTTTAGTTTAAGGCCTAAATACATTTATGGTCTATACTAATCTAGTGTTATGATTCATCCAGACCCCTCTGCTTACTGTATCCAGAGTCACAACTGCTTCTCATGTGGAACAAGCTCCCAGAGAATTGCAGGTGCAACTCCCAGTTCTTCGAAATCAATGCTGAAGACGTTCCTGTTTGCCACAGCTGTTTATTAAATCTAGTGTTTACTTTTTTCTAACACCACACGGTTTTCCTAACCTTAATTTATGTTTTTATTATTTTATCAGTTTATTTATAAAAAAATAATCTATTTAACTCTTTTTCATTTCATTTCAGTTTTTATGAAGATGGCCTGAGAGAACATGACAAACCTTCGCATACAAAGTAAAAAGAAATGAAGTTGGTAGCTACTTCCTCATGTGTAGGGAATGTTTTGATACATCTCCACTTTGACAGGAAATCAACACATTGTCAGACACACAAGACATCGTTATGTTCCACTCAGCAGCAAACAGGTCCACTGCTCACAATGTTACTTGCAAAAACTGGTCTGGGTTGTTTTCCAGACAAGACACCACATGTGCACGGATTCAGTCATCGGCACATGACAAATACATCAAATCATGACTTGACTGAGATTCAGCCACAGTCTTCACCCCGGTTTCTTTGCATTGGACCTTATAATATTCAGGTTCTTGATCTGATCTAATACCCTTATTGCAACAATAAAAGGCTAATGAATAAGGCACCAATTCTTATACTAATGTGATGTAATCAGGTATTGTCTCATTTAAACACAGCTCTCACAGTGAGTCTTTGATAGTCAGTTGCAGTTTGCTAATTTAGCTCTTGACGATTACCCCGAAAGTTGAGTTAACTATCGTGACGAGAAGCACCTTAATCAAAAACCACAAGGTGTCGATTTGGCAATTCCTTCACTGAGGGAGTGACAATAGTATCTTAACAGCAATGAAAAGCTTGCGAGGTTGAAAACAAAGAGGTTTATTTCAATTGCAGTGAATACAAACCACACCTTCATTTTTAGAGATTCAGCACCAAGTACAAATTTGACTGATGTGTTGAGAAGAGTAAACTGAAACATAGAAGGGAGGGTAAAAGGCTCACATTTGTTTTGATTTTGGTCGTATTAAAAAAACTCCTAATTGTGAATCCAAATGTCACTAACGACAGAGCCGATTTATATGACATTAACATGATCTTAAAGTCCACACACACACACAATCTAATTATGTGTATACACAAAAGTGTCACTGTTATTAAATCACTTCACTCAAGCTTTTTTCAGACATGACCTTCGGCTAAAATCCAGTGAGTTGGCGACTGACTTCACCTGATGTTTCCTTTTACATCCAGCAGAGGAGCCACTGCTGTGGGGTTAGGTTTCCCATATCATTAACACATTATTCATACATCGATTTCTCTTGCATTTATTCAGACTTTATACTTGGGGATCAAGCAGAGAAACTACTGCGAAGAGTCTCACGCGGACATTTTGCGTTAACACATGCACCTCCTTTGGAGAAAGTTCGGAGGACATGGGGTATTCAGTGCATGTCTTAAAGCAGCTTCAGAGTAGGGCTGCACAATATTAGTGCATGTGTGCTGGTACTTGCCCCTCAGGGTCCGGGAAATACCATAAATAAGTGTCATAATTATTTTATATAATCAATTGCTCATATCGATGAATTTAATTCAGGATAAACGTGATCACACAGATTACAAAGTAGTATTTAGTTGGATGGGGTGGAGACGGTTGTCTCTCCATTTTCTTCTTCCGACAATCGTTCACTGACAGAAAACCTCCTGAATGTCTTTCATTTATCATCGAGGGCAGCAGGGCTCCATCTGATCGGCCGGATATATGGACATGCAGAGCATGAGTGCAGTGTGAATGGATCATCCTTTATCGCAGTTTTTGCAATACGTCTATCACGCACGTAGCGATTGAGATCGATTTTCGATATATAGTGCAGCCCTACTTCAGAGAAATCAGTGAAAAATCCTCTAAAAAACACACGTACAGCATAAAAAAAGACCTCTGTGTAGAGTAGGCACTGGTGGAAGCTAAAATAAACGGTATGGTCTCAGTTGACAGTAGACCTACAGCCGTCAGTGTAAACAGTTCACACTTCTGTTCTGGCAGCTGGAGCAGTAAATCCCTCAGCTCGAGGTAGCCTCCAGGTTTTTCTGAAGCGGTGCAAGAACCACATCAGCATTCTTCAGCTCGCTCTCTGCACTGTAGAGGTTGTTCTGTTGAATGTATTTCACCACAGCGTCTGGCAACAGGTACCTGACGCTCTGACCTCTACGAAGCGCCCGACGCATGTGAGTGGCGGAGATGTCGTTGGTCACCCACTCGTGGACCAAATGGATGTTTCTGCGATGCTTCCACAGCACGTCCGACTTGTGGATGAACTTGTTTGGGTCGTTGCCAGAGCGAGTGATGCAGACCAGACCGAAGCGGCCCACGATCTCATCTATGTCCTCCTTCTTCCACAGATTGGGGACCCCAAAGGACTCCATGACGTCAGCCCCACACAGCAACATCACCTTCGGGCCGTCTGAGAGCAGAGAAAACAGCTTATCAGAAAACTATGTATGAATGTAGCTTTTCTTAAGAAGGAGATAAAGAGAGAAATGGAGAATTTATTTTCACATTTGTTTAATTTCAACATCGGCTTAAGCTTTATTGCTCTATTCTTTTTAAAGGTTAAGTGTTTTCCATCTCGTGGTGAAGCTTATATAGCAACTAAGTACTCCTCACTTCACTGCTGTACTGAGGTGAGGGGACAGGAAGAGAGGGAGAGTAGCTTCCAGACATAATCATCTCTACGGCAATGTACCGTTTAAAAAGTATATCATCTGGTTTGTTGGTGCTTATTAATGATGATCATTGATCCGATAGCCTATTGTTCATGAATGTTTGAAGTCATTGATGATAGATTAGACCCAGTTGAAGACGCATTTCTTTGAGATGGATCTGATCTGTCAATATTTTCTGAAGACGCTCAATCAAACCTGAGCTAATTTTCTTATCAAACTTTGATTTATGCTTCATTATTTAATGTTGAAGCTCTGAATGAGTGACTCCATCTGCAGCACTGCTGCCATGTAATGGACACCCAGCTATTTCAGCACTATTTACCTGACATTTACACAGAGGAGTCAGAGGTCTAAAAAGGCCGTTGGGTTGATAGATCGCTAGAAAGAAAGTTGCATTGGGAATGCATTGTTTGGAAGTGGTGTATTTGATTAATTGCTGAGATTTGAATTAATTTCTTCTCTCAGACTAGATCAGTGTTGGGTGTATGAAATTATCTATACCGAGTCAAACAGCCCAAAATATTAGTTAAGGATATCAGAGGGGGATGCAATCTTCTATATTATTATTATGCATTATTTCCCCATTTTCTCAGGCCAGATTAGTGTTAGAAGTGTGAAATTCTCAAAGTAGAGTCAAAATACCCAATCGCAGAAGCGTGTAATAGGACAGAAAGACCAACATTAACATTATACCATGCTCTACATAGCCACACGTGACCTACCTCTCCTTTTCTGATGAGATGGAGCTTCATAATGATTCTCTATTCGTCTCTTTTTGGCACATTTGACTGTGTCCGTCTCATCGCAGTTCTGCTGTGTCTCGAGCAGTTTCTCATGGTGATGCCTGAGTGAATACAGCATCAAACAAAACATCAGATTTTTCTAGATTTATTACCTAAAAATTGTTTCATTTTTGTTTAAGGTTCAGTGTGTGATTTGGGTGAAAGGGATCTTTTTGCAGAAATTGATTTAAAATAACCCTAGGGATGTTTTCAAGAGTGCGTTTCATCTAAATTGTACAAATTGTTGTTTTCTTTACATTTGAGGAGCGGGTCCCTCTGCGGAGGCAGATATGTTTTTTTTTACAGTAGCCCAAACTAAACAGCTTTTGAGTTTTTTTTGGAAAAGTGACCATTTAAAATGAACACCTGACATGAGGTATATAAAATGATGACTAAGACCAAACCCACATTTCTTGTTTGGACTGCAAGGCACAGTCTCAGATGATTCATGTTCATGTCTTTTATTTCCCTGATGACGTTAATTATTGAAAGCAGGAAGTCACACCCTGTGAGACTAAAGACTTTATATATTAACCTTTGACTCAGTTCTGAAATGGCACTGGGCCAGCTTATTATCATTCCACAAAAACAATTATTTGTGGTTTCATCACTGACAAAGAGGAATAAGAGGTAGAATCAGAAAACCCGCATGCAAACAAACTCTGATCAAGGACAAAAAAAGATCTGACAGATAGTTCCTTACACTCATTGGCAGATTACCTTGTTGTAGTCTAGTTGTAATAACAACACAAGAGACAAACAGAACAAGTGCTGCCTGCAACTATAGCACAGCCACTGCCACTAACAAGAGAAAAATAATTGTCAACTTACCGAATCACCTCAACCGTCTGCAGCCACTCAGGCTGCAGGCTCTCCCAGGAACCAAGGGTGATCCAGTCTGAGGTCTCTGTGGCCAATCTGGCCATTTCCCGACGGTGGGAGGCCTCAATCAAACCCTTCTTCTTATAGCCATCGCTCACAGGAGAGATGATCCCACTCACCACTTTGTACTGACCTGAGACACAAGGGAGGGAGAGTGTATGAACAACCGTACAGTAGATGCGGTTAACTCATAGAAACATGTCTCTAAACATATTTGATTAATTAACAGGAATCCTCTTCAAGGGTCTGTGGTTTGTCAAGATTAACAGGGTCGTGTTATTGATTTCTTAAAAGTGAACTTTCAACTAACTTCAGTTAATCAACTCCGTCAAGGAGGTTATGAGTTCATCCTTGTCTGTTTGTTGGTTTGTTCTTTGGTTTATTTCACAGCAGGATTACGCAAAAACTAAACAACTGATTACTGAGGAACAGTGCAAACTGGATGAGAGTATGTCATGTACTTCCACAGGACTCAGTAAATAGCAGTTAAAACTCACGCTATCTGCAGGGCTTGATCTTTTTAGAGGTGAAATAGAAAGTAATATTTCCTCTAAAGGATCTTACTGTCATTTGAATGTACCTGTAGGGCTGGGCGATATGCAAAAAAATGTTATCACGATATGTTTTTCCATATTGATCGATCTCGATTCTTCGATTCTCGATTCAAGAATATGCCTTCCAATAATGAGCACAAAATGTTTTTGTGAAGGTCTTCATGCTTCCATTGATCAAGAGAGCAGCAGGGCCCATAACTAGCAAAAGAAAATTCAGAGCAGCGCTCTCAGCTCATACAGAGTCTTATATGCTTAGTGCAAACTAAGTGATTGGTCACTTTTCACTATAGTTAAAAAATTTTGATTTTGTAAACAACTTACAAAAAACAAGTAAACATGTGGGTCACACCCTCTGACACATTCAAGTGCTAAACTGTAAGACAAAATAAAATGTAAAAAACTAAACCACTATAATATTATACTGGTTCACCTCCCAGAGATTTTTTTGAGGTATATCAGCTTACGATGGCATTCATCATAAAGCTGTGGCAGCGCAGTTTGAGAAGTACTTTCTGCCAGGGAGCTCGTACCTGGGGTCTAACACTTTGATCCGTTTCCTGGAGCCGTCCCTCTCCACTGTGCTCAGGGGCATCATATCTTTAGCTAAGCAATAAGTAATAGCGCTCGTTATATTTTTGCCCCTCTTCGATTGTTTTTCATATTGGTTAATGGCTGCAAAACACGACTGGATGGACTGTTGTTTTGCTAACAGAACAGAATTAATCCCCTCAGCGATGCTAGCGGGAGCCCGTCAGCGATGCTAACGGGAGCCCGTCAGCAATGCTAGCGGGAGCCCGTCAGCGATGCTAACGGGAGCCCGTCAGCGATGCTAGCGGGAGCCCGTCAGCGATGCTAACGGGAGACCCTCAGCGATGCTAGCGGGAGACCCTCAGCGATGCTAGCGGGAACCCGTCAGGACGGAGTCAGGACGGATTCCCGTCCCTTTTCCAACTTCGTTCTCTCTTTTTCTCTCTCTCGCAACTGCACCTACTCTCACGATGGGAAGTGGGCGTGTCGTGTCCTACCTGCAGACGGCAGCCGGCAGACTCCGACACTGTTGTTGCGCTTACTTTTGCCACGTGAGATCGAATACATGTCACAACGAGATTATCGAGATCGATTCAACATTTTATCGCGATCCCGAATCGAGATCGAAAAATCGCCCAGCCCTATGTACCTGTGTCTTCCAGATGATCTCGAGCCAGCTCAAACAACCTCAGGTGCATGTTGGTGATGGGGTTGAAGGAGCCGCAGGCCAGCAGGACCACTGAGGTTACACTGGGAGAATCCATACTTTATTCTGGAGCAAAACGACGAAGACAACAGTGGAGTCAACAAACTGTCACAAACCACACAGGGGCAGAGCAGCTCTGCTTCTCTGCGTGGATCACAAACACTTAAATCGATAAAAACCGTTATTAACCGTTAATATTAGCTGTGTACCTAGAGTCACGTTATCTTCACGTGTTGCCAGTGAACATTCGCTCCGTCTATTCAAGCTCAAATCGTAGCAGCGGCCGCTATCAGAGGCTACTTCCGGTGGCCACAGAAAACTACAAAGTCACCTTAACAAACAATATTATGATGATTTTTGCTAATAAATCAATAGTCCAACTTAAAAATGTCGCTTTAAAGTCTCTCTGTCTTGAACACATACCGGTCGAAGTCAAATACAGCGCAGTCTGAGGGGAGACAGGAACTACCGCGGAACATCCGCTAACCTTCAAAATAAGAGCTCGATATTTCCATAAGCGTTAAGAGCACACGATGCAAACTATTACAACAGTCCCAATACCAAGAACAATAAATATGGAAACAGTAAAGCTGGTGAGGTATTTTGGGGAAATTAATACATATTATAAAAGAATGCTAACCAAAAGAAAAACAAATTACAGAAGTTATTTCCAATCACTTCTTATATCTGTTACATTCACCCTGCTTTAATTTCCCCAAGATCCTGAATGTACTCAAGGTTTTGCTGTACTATTAAAGCAAAAACAAAGAGCAATATGTTCACATTCACTCAGTCAAAGACTATGGAAGACAGTGAGTATGTAATAGTCAGTTGCAGTTTGCTAATTCAGCTATTGATGATTACCCTGTAGTAACGAGAAGCATCTTAATCAAAAACAAAAAAGGTGTTGATTTTGACAATTCCTTCACTGAGGTTGTTGGGAGTGAAATAGCATCTTAACAGCAATGAAAAGCTTGCGAGGTGGAAAAACAAGAGGTTTATTTGATTTACAGTGAATAGAAATCACACAATCATTTTTTGATCTTCAATACCAAGTAATCATTTGTTTGATGTGTTGAGAAGAGTAAACTGAAACATGGTAGAGACGCAGTTTGCCGTTCACATCAAGCAGAGGATCCTCTGCTGTGTTCACACATGACTTCTCCTTGATTTCTACGGATTTAAAACTAGGAGATCAGGCAGAGAATACTCCCTCAGCTCGGTAGCCCCCCGAGTTTCTCTGAAGCGGTGCAAGAACCACATCAGCGTTTTTCAGCTCGCTCTCTGCACTGTAGAGGTTGTTCTGTTGAATGTAGTTCACCACGGCGTCGGGCAACAGGTTTGCGCTGCTCTGACCTCTGCGAAGCACCCGACGCATGTGAGTAGCGGAGATGTCGTTGGTCACCCACTCGTGGACCAAATGGATGTTTCTGCGATGCTTCCACAGCACGTCCGACTTGTGGATGAACTTGTGCGGGTCGTAGCCAGTGCGAGTGATGCAGACCATACCAAAGTCCTCCACAATCTCCTCTATGTCCTCCTTCTTCCACAGATTGGGGACCCCAAAGGACTCCAGGAAGTCAGCCCCACATAGCAACATCACCTGAGGGCCATCTGAAAGTAGAGAAAACAGCTTATCAGAAAACTATATATGAATGTAGCTGTTTTTAACAAAGGGGGAAAAACAAGTATCGATACACTCAAACCATTGGCCCTTGTTAGTAAGTTTAACTGAATACAGTGAACGATTCAGAACGTGACTTGCTACCTGTCTGAAATCATGGATTAAGAAAGAAAGGAGTGCAAAAAAGGACAGAAAGAACAACATTTACATTATACCATTCTTTACATAGCTACACGTGACCTACCGCTCCTGTTCTGAGGGGATGAAGCTTCATAGGCGTCCTTCTCATCGCTATCCTGCTGTGTCTCGAACAGGTTGTAATAATAATGCCTGAATGAATACAGCAAGAAACAAAAGATTTTACAGATTTATCACGTAAATATTGTTTTATTATATGGTTAAATGTTCATGGTGTAAGATTAATTACAACTAAGATTAAACCCAGATTTTTTGTTTGGACTGCATTGTACATTATCAAATGATTCATCGTAATGATTATTATGTCCACAAGTTTATGTTTTTTATTTCCCTGATGAAGTTCATACTTTACAGCAGGAAGTCACAACCTGTTAGACTAAAGGCAACTGAAAAGCAAAAATTATAGAAGGTGTCTTACAGGTCGAACTTTTTTATGCTGTGAAGTTTTCAAAGAAGTGGAAACGGCAAAAGAACATAACCACAAGTGTCACACTTTCTTCAGCCCAAATCATATCGAATATTCATTAATACATTATGAAGCATTACCATAAACATGCATGCATAGACATCATAGGGGGCTTGAGACCCTGTCCTTGTATCAGCGAGTCCACTGTGGATGTGATAAATTGAAATAGAGCAATATGCATCTTTGTTTCTTTTGTTGTTGTGTGCTCTTGTGATAAACGTAGAGTATACCAAAGAAGACCATTGTCTTTATGTGAATTGTTGAGTAAATAACACTTCCGTGAGTGTGAGGGTAAAAACGTAAATTGTTTAGTAAGTCACAAATTTTCTCTGTTAATTATGAGAAGTGCCCTACTTGAGCTCCTGCCCCCAAATTTTTTTTGCACGTTCCTGCGCTAATAAATTAATCATACAACCCATACACTGAACCAGCTTATTATTATTACACATTAAAATCAAATTTGTGGTTTTATCACTGACAAAGAGGAATAAGAGGCAGAAATAGAAACCGCAAACAAACTCTGATCAAGGACACATAAATATCTGACAGATAGTTCCTTACACCTATTTGCAGATTACCTTGTTGTAGTCTAATTGTAATAACAACACAAGAAAAAAACACAAGTGCTGCCTGCAGCTAGCACAGCCACTGCCACTAACAAAAGAAAAAGAATTGTCAACTTACCGAATCACCTCGACCGTCTCCACCCAATCAGGCTGCAGGCTCTCCCAAAAACCAAGGGTGATCCAGTCTGAGGTCACTGTGGCCAATCTGGCCATTTCCCGACGGTGCGAGGCCTCAATCAAACCCTTCTTCTTATAGCCATCGCCCACAGGAGAGATGATCCCGCTCAACACCCTATAATGACCTTAGTCACAAGGGAGGGAGTTTATATAAACATTTGATTAAAAACATCAGGACAGTAGATGTGGTTAACTCATAGAAACATGTCTCTAAATGTAATTGGGTCAATTCTTAATGAATAGAAAAATCTCTTAATCTATACAGTAAAAATGTGTATCTTCATTATGTAGGTAGTCAGAGAGGTCCTGAACACAGGCATACCAGTCTCTCTCTGAATTTATTGAGCATAGTGTTTTAACAGTACTTTGAAATATCCAGGAATTAACTGATTTGATTGTACACATGTTGGACTCTACTTTGAAATATCTCAGAATCTATACAGTAAATATGTTTAATATTCAGTATGTAGGTAGTCAGAGGGGTCCTGAACACAGGCATATCAGTATCTCACTAGAATTATTGAGCAACTTGTTTATATAGCACTTTGAAGTATCCAGAAGTTAGCTACTTGAAGCTAAAAATGTGTGACTTATTTTGTGAAATCTCATAATTGATACTGTCAAAATGCTATTCATAAAAATGACACAGGTAAGATGATATAAACCTCTTGTGGATATTATCCAAGAAATTATTTTTCAAGTATGCATTTTGTATAGGCGCCATGTCAACAGTTTATTTTGAAAACCGGACGTATGCCCATATGTGTTTGTCCTCTAATTTCGAGTACTCCGTTGCCATCCCCTTTCTGGGCGGTTTGGATGCGTTTACCATAATTGTCAGTATATGAGTGCAGTAGAATTTCTGTGTCGGCTGATTTGACCACAGAGATGCGAGTGACGGCTGGCTTGACCGCAGTTATGTGCGTGTGTAACAGGAATCCTTTTCAAGGATCTGTGGTTTGTCCAGATTAACAGGGTCGTGCTGTTGAATTTCTTAAAAGTAATCTTTCAATTAACTTCAGTTTATCAACTCCCTCAAGGAGGTTATGAGCTCCCCCTTGTCCGTTTGTTGATTTGTTCATTGGTTTATTTACAGCAGGATTACGCAGAAACTACACAACTGATTTTTAAGGAGGAGTGCAAAACTTGATTGAGAGTAATGTACTTTCACAGGATGTAGTAAATAGCAGTTCAAACTCACGCTATCTGCAGGACTTGATCTTTTTAGAGGTGAGTGAGAAAGTAACACAGGATCTTCTAAAGGACATATAATATGTCCTTTAGAAGATCTTATTGTTCTTTGAATGTACCTGTGTCTTCCAGATGATCTCGAGCCAGTTCAAACATCCTCAGGTGCATGTTGGTAATGGGGTTGAAGGAGCCGCAGGCCAGCAGGACCACTGGGGTTACACTGGGACACGCCATACTTTATTCTGGAGCAACAGACACAACGAAGAAAACCAAGACTGTGGAGTCAACAAACTGTCACAAACCACATAATTACAAAGCGGCTGTGCTTCTCTGTTTGGAGGCGGCTGCCTTTGATGCCACACTGTTTGGAGGCAGCTGCCTTTGATACCACACTGTTTGGAGGCAGCTGCCTTTGATGCCACAATGTTCACAGGCAGCTGTTGCCACACTGTTACAGTCTAACTGGAGGCATTGAACCCTGCAGCGGAAAACATCCGGCACTGCGACCTCCCTCGTTCCCTCAGCATCTGCCAAAAGATTGTCATATGGATCACTGACCTATGAAAAGGGTCTTTACTTAAGGCCACTTAAGACCACAATGTAATATGCTTGTGATATGTTTGATACTAAGTGTATTGGGACAGCCTGGCTACCCAACGCTGTTCACATGCATCAAGTTTTTGTTTTGTCATTATTAATGGGTTTGTGGTAGTGGGGCTTGATCAATGTCGGCTGCAGGAGAGAGAGAGTAAGGATGGGATTCTGGGATCGGGGCCAGGGAGAGAGTCTCAGGTGTTAAATGTCAACTAATGATTCTCTACACTTTATCACAGGTAGTGCGCTGGGACACAGGGACTCCAGACAAGAAGGAGATGACGGCTGGTGAGAGGGCCAGCTTGTATGTATGTGTTTATATGCCTGCAAAGAAAGAAAATGAAAGCAAGCATTAAAAGTCATACCTGCTATCCGATGTTTTCCTGATGAGGGACCGATGGCAACAGAGCTATCTGTTCCAGGGTTATTGTTGGTCCACACTGTAAAATAATGTCCTTCAACCAATAATTTCACAAACGTTCCACTTGAGCGCTTGGAATTCGAGTCGATGAGCAGGATACCTCTTTTATGAACCAGTGAAGGTCTTGCTAGCAAAGGAGATTGGACGAGTCTTGGTTTCACCTTCTGGTATCTAGGCCATCAGGAAATTATCAATAGAGAGCATTAGTGCGGCTGTGGCTCAGGGGTAGAGTGGTCATACTCCAACCTGAAGGTCGGCAGTTCGATCCCCAGTCTGACCCATCTGCATGCCGAAGTGTCCTTGGGCAAGATGCTGAACCCTGAATGTCCCCCCCATAGAATAAGAAAGTGCTGCGAATAGATGCACTGTATGAATGTGTGTGAATGGGTGAACATAAAACTGTACTGTAAAGCGCTTTGAGTGGTCATCAAGACTAGAAAAGCGCTATATAAATACAACACCAAAAACCATTTAGTGGTTTGGAGAAGTCTGTGTGAGTGGGAACTGCGCAGTTTAAATGCTCCTCCTTGAGGCTCATGAAGGCAGAGTCGCTGAAGTAATCAGTCCAGCCTGCAGGTTTGACGTTTCCAAAGACACTGTGCTTCTGGTTTGACTTTCCGACCTCCCCTCTCCGTTTTTGACCAGCTGTAAGGGCAAACAGAGGCTTTGCAATTGAGGAGCAGTTCAGTATGAAATGCTGGTAGTAGTATATCATCCCAAAGAAAAACTTTACTCTTGAGGGCTTTTTGCTCTGATAGGGCAAAGACCAGGAGGTCTTCAAGATAGCTAAGCAGGCTACTGAAATTTAGGTCAACAAAAATGTTTTACATCACTCTTTTGAAATATATGTAGGACTGTTGCAAAGATCCTGTGGCATTATGTTATTCATGCAAGCCCAGTGGTGTTGAAGGCAGTATATTTCTTGTCTTCAACGTGATGAGGCAGGGGATGAGCATCTTTGAAGGTCATTACATTACGACCACCGGAAGTCTGTGCATATCCTGAGGTCACCATTTAATTTTCCATACCATTACGATTTGGGAAGCAAAATCGGTCACTGGTTTTTCCAAGATTCTAAGGACCTGCGCTTCCATCTCGGTGAGGACTTGGAGTAGTTTTTGGTAATGGAAATCTGCGATATGGAAGGCGGATAGGAGGGTCGTCTGTGAGCCGGATCCTGTGCACAGAGCCCTTGCCTTCTCCACAATCTAGATGGTGTTTTGAAACACATCCTGGTATTGTTCCTGCATATCCAGGAATTGGTTCTTGGTGGAGGGGCTCACTTGGCAACCGTCAATGTCAACATCTCCCAGGCCAATGTTCCTCAGTCTTTGTTTAGGTAAGTATTGTCAACGCGTTGGTCATGGGTTACTTCATTTGTGTTGCTCTCTTTCTGGCAGGAACCAAGGAGCAGTTTGAAATTTTTAACTGGTATGCATGGAGAAACATCTGCTAGCTTGCCGTTTCTTTTCAGGGTGATTGTCTTTTCAGTGAAATTGTAGACTTTCATAGGAATCCAGCCATCTCCCCACAAGGTCTGACCACTCTGCCAAACGTGATGGGATATACTTAGAAGAAGTTACACCACTACTGTGCTCCCAGATGACATATGGGAGACACTATGCGGCAAACTGGCCATTAATGGATTTGTAATGGAACACTGAGGACAGAATGAAGAAATTTGTGTTAAAAAGACACTTACATTTCTTTATTATTTTGTGTATTTATTTTATTTTGTAAAACAAGAACCAAATCAGCGTTTTTTTGCTCGCTCTATGCAATGTAGAGGTCATTCTGTTGAATGTAGCTCAGAACGGCGTCTGGCAGCAGGTACCTGGCGCTCTGACCTCGACGAAGCGCTAGGCGCACGTCTTCCGTGCAGGAGGTATTGGGGGTCACCCACTCGTGGACCAGGTGGATGTTTCTGCGATGCTTCCACAGCACGTCTGACTTGAACTCGTGTGGTTTGAAGCCACTGCGAGTGATGCAGACCAAACCGTAGCGGCCCACGATCTCATCGATGTCCTCCTCCTTCCACAGATTGGGGACCCCAAAGGACTCAAGGACGTTAGTCCCACACAGCAACATCACCTGAGAGACGTCTGAGAGCAGAGAAAACAGCTTATCAAATAACTATATATGAATGTATCTTTTCTTAACAATGGGGAAAAAAGAAGAAAGTACAGATTGAAGGGGAAAGAGGGCATTAAATAAAAAAAGCAAAATCAAATAAGCACAGACAGTGAGATCAAGAGGAGATAAAGAGAGAAATTAAGAATTTCTATTCACGTTTGTTTAATTTAAACATTGGTTTAAGACTTTATTGCTCCATTCTTTTTTAAGGTTAAGTGTGTAGCATCCAGGGTGAAGCTTATATTGCGACTAAGTACTCCTCACTTCACTGCTGTACTGAGGTGAGGGATCAGGAAGAGAATGAGATATGCTTCCAGACGTGATCATCTCTACGACAATGTACCGTTTGTTGATGCTTATTAATGATGATAACTGATCCCATTGCCTATTGTTCATGAATGTTTAGAGTCATCAATGATAGATTAGACCCCTGTAGAAGACGCATTTCCTTTGGATGGATCTCATCTGTCAATATTTTTGAGGATGCTCAAGCTTCATTATTTAATGTTGAAGTGTTGAATCTGTGACTCGGTCTGCAGAACTGCTGCCACGTAATGCTGCCAATAATTCATCAATTAATTAACCTTCCATTATGCTACAAGCGGTTTCTTCTAATCAGTGCTGCAAATAATACTCTTATTTTACTGATGTTCTCCATTACAATGGGCATCTATTTCACTTCTGTCTGTCCTAGGAGAGATATCCCTCACATGTGGCTTTCTCTGACATTTCTACTTTCTTTTTCCCCTGTTAAAAGTTTTTTTTGTAGTTTTTCCTTGCTCCTGATTAGGGTTAAGGGCAGAGGATGTCACACCTTGTTAAAACCCTATGAAAAACCATTGGCCAGACATTTATAAAGTCGATTATATAATTTTCAGCCTGCAGAGATTCTCATCTTCCCATTTCTCGGACCAGATAAGCGTTAGAAATGTGAAACGTAAACAGCCCAAAACACCAGCTGGGAAAAGTGTGTCACCACATCGGCACATGACCTTGTTTTTTCAGCCAGGAAGTCAAACAGGTTATTTTTAATAGAGCAATCATTTAAAAAGAGGTGGGCTCTCTATTCTCAATGTTTGGTGTCATTGCCAGTAAAACATCTACTGTTAGAGTCAGGAGCTTTACAGTTTTGCAAGCAAGGTGCTGTGCACACTTTGCAAAACATATTGTAATAATAATAGTCATGGCTTTTTATCCATGTAACAGTGAGAGCCTAATGCCACATGAAGGTCTGGCACAGAACGAACTTCAGTTCCTGCACAGTGTGGCTACATGTCGCAGATTCCCCCAGTTATCAAAACCTGTCACAGGTGCAAAGTTGTAAAACCAAGATGTGAACCTAAACGTTTTAGTTTTAACTGTGTTGCTGATTTTATTTTCTTTCACCCCTGGAGGCTCATGTCTCACTGTCTTACACCTGACAACCACACAACACTACCCAGTATCCATACACTCAAACCATTGTCTCCTGTTATTAATTTAATCCAAATACAGTGAACGATGAAAACTGTGCCAGCAGAACTTGACTTGTTACCTGTCTGAAATCACGGATTGAAAAGGCAGGAGTGAAAAAGAGGACAGAGAGAAAAAGAGGACAGAGAGAACCATATTTACATTATACCATGCTTTACATTCCCACATGTGACCTACCTCTCCTTCTCTGATGAAATGAAGCTTCAGAAAAATCCATCTCAATGCAGTTCTGCTGCGTCTCGAGCTGTTTTTCATAGTGATGCCTGAGTAAATAAAGCAACAAACATAACAGATTTGACTAGATTTATCACCTTAACATTTTTTTATTATTTGTTTAAGGTTCAGTGTGTGATTTGGGTGAACGGGATCGATTGGCAGAACCTCTGTGAGTAAAGGCAACTGAGAAGCCCAAATTATAAAAGGTATCGTCTTCATTAGTGTAACTTTTTTATGCAGTGAAGTTTTGTGTGGAAACGGCAAAAGAACACAACCACAAGTGTCACCTTTTCTTCACCCCAGGCATATCAAAAAACAATATACAGTATTATGAGTTAATATATGAATAACACAACCCACACATATCAGATTATATATATTTACATAAACTCAGTTCTTAAATGGCACTGAACCAGCTTATTATCATTCCAAATTCAAATTGAATTTGTGGTTTCATCACTGACAGAGAGGAATAAGAGGCAGAAATAGAAACCGCAAACAAACTCTGATCAAGGACACAGAAAGATCTGACAGAGAGTTCATTACACTTATTGGCAGATTACCTTTGTTGTAGTCTAGTTGTAATAACAACACAAGAGAAAAAAACAGCATGTGCTGCTTCTTATTCTCTTGCCACTAACAAGAGAATAAGAATTGTCAATTTACCGAATCACTTCAACTCTCTCCACCCACTCAGGCTGCATGCTCTCCCAGGAATCTACAGTGATCCAGCTTGGGTTCTCTGTGGCCAATCTGGCCATTTCCAGACGGTGCAAGGCCTCAATCAAACCCTTCTTCTTATAGCCATCGCCCACAGGAGAGATGATGCCTCTCTCCACTTTGTACTGACCTGAGACACAAGGGAGGGAGAGTGTATGAACACTCGGTAGATGCGGTTAACTCACAGAAACATGTCTCTAAACATATTTGATTAATTAACAGGAATCCTCTTCAAGGGTCTGTGGTTTGTCCAGATTAAAAGGGTTGTGCTTTTGAATATTGTTAAAAAAAGTGATCTTTCAATTAACTTCAGTTAATCAACTCCCTCAAGGAGGATTACGCAAAAACTACACAACTGATTTTTAAGGAATAGTGCAAAAAAAAACTTGATTGAGAGTATGTCATTTACTTTCACAGGATGCAGAAAATAGCAGTTAAAACTCACGCTATCTGCAGGACTTGATCTTTTTAGAGGTGAGTGAGAAAGTAACACTTATATAATAATTCCTCTAAAAGATCTAACTGTCATTTGAATGTACCTGTGTCTTCCAGATGATCTCGAGCCAGTTCAAACATCCTCAGGTGCATGTTTGTGATGGGGTTGAAGGAGCCGCAGGCCAGCAGGACCACTGAGGTTACACTGGGAGACTCCATACTTCATTCTGGAGCAACACGACGAAGACAACAGTGGAGTCAGCAAACTGTCACAAACCACATAATTACAAAGCGACTGTGCTTCTCTGAGTGAATTGACTTTTAACTGTTTAAAGTCAGCTGCCTTTGATGCCACAATGTTAAGAGGCAGCTGCCTCTGATGTCACACTGTTATGAGCTGGAACACACGTGGCCGGAACAGTTTTGTAGGTCCCGACCACACTTGTTGTGTTCTGGTGCACAGTCAGATACTGGAAGTCAGGTCTATTTCTATAGTGTAACCAATATTGACATATACCACTGTACATTACACATACCATGTCCTTTGAGCATTTATCACACTCTGTAGAACAGTCAACACTTTATAGCACACATCACAGCTCCCTGTTTCAATTCACACACAGATAATGAGCAGACCTTGGCCAAACCATCTCCCCCACAACACACTAACGCAGCTGCTCTGAGACAGGAACATTATGACCTCTGGTAACCACGACAACGGATTGCACGTACGATATCTTCATCACGCGACATTCCAGGAGGATGGGGCACTGCCCCGTGTAGATGCAGCAGCGTCTCGACCAATCCAAGAAAAACCTCTGTCACGCCCAGTATATCAATATAAAACGTATGTGCGCACTCTGTCTAAGCGCCATTTTTTCTGTGCAGCCTGCTGCGTAGAATTAGAGGCCCATGCATGTACAATTGCTGGACACCGCGTTTTCCTGACCTGTGACCTCTGAATAAACTTGCTTAATTTTAACTTGAGATCGGCGACTCCTGCCTTTGATTTCCAACCGCAACACCAAGAAGAGTTAAATGCTGTTATGTATTTCATCTTCACAACAAAACGCCTCTTACAGTCAAATAGAGCGCAGACTTACTATTCACTTGAAATTAACTCCAAAACGTGAAATGTGATTGAAATAATAAATGAATAAAATATAAATGAATACAAACTTTACTTTGTGTTTCTAATTACATAACATTAAGTTATATTTGACAGTATACATTTCCAGCAATATTAAGCAAATAATAATCAATGTTGTCTTTGTCACAGATTAACAAACAAAGAAAGTTTTTTTATACAGCTGTCAATACAGTTAAACATGGCAATGAGTGAACAAGGATGAATTGGATCGTCTACCTTGAATTATAACAGTAATAATAATAGTATTATTATAATAAATAAATATTAATTTGCGCTTTAAGAAAACATAACATTTTAAAAACCGTCATTAAAAAATATTAGCTGTAAACCTAAAGGAACGTTAGCTTCAAGTGTAGCCAGGGACCATTAGCTTGGCAACTTATATGAACGTTACAGACTTGAACACATGAAGTCGGGCTGATGGTTATTTTATCCTCTACCTTGATTAATAATAATAAAACTAAAAATAATTAGTGTTATTATAATAAATAAATGTTAATGAGTTACACTGAGAAAATGTCAGTAGCTGCCACTTACCATACTTCCTGTCTTCTTCTTCTTCTAAAGTAATTTATTGGCGGTTGGTAAACCAACTTATTGGAGTGAGGAGCATTGGATTGGTGCTTCCGCTGTTGTGACGTCACGGACGACGTTGAGCCTGAGCTGCGTTCAACATCACAAACGTCTCCTCCGACATTTAGTGTCGGGTGAAGCATTATAAAGCCAGTGACGTTTGCGGAAGTCCAGTGAAGCGTTTCGAGTCTCTTGTGTGGTTCAGTCGTAAAACCGATGCAAACATTTCACTCAACACAAAGCTGATTCACCACTAAGAAATCCGGGTGAGACGCTTTATGTTAGCGTGCTAGCTAGCTAGCTGCTTCGCTAACTGAGCACCTTCCACTGCTATGACAGTCTGAGTTTTCAACACAAACAGTTTGTCTACATAGTTTGTGTCAAGCCAGATGTGGAGCAGTTGTGTTGTGATGCTCACTGCTGCCCTTCGTTGTTCGTGAAGACAGCTAGCCAGCTAGCTTGAAGTCCTCTGGTGACATACTAGTTACTGTTGTTTTGCTTTTTGTTTTCTTCTTCTCAGGTCGGACACCTTGTGTTGGGGAGGATGGCATCCCGCGGGAAATCAGAAACAGGGAAACTGAGGCAGAACATGGAGGAGCAGCTGGACCGACTGATGCAGCAGCTCCAGGATCTGGAGGAATGCAGGTGCGGTAGACAGAGCTGTAAGGTTGTGGGTCAGAGCTGGTGATGTGATGGTGTACACCTGTGACAATGAATACACATTCGTCTCCTCCGTGTTTGTTCCAGAGAAGAGCTGGACGAGGAAGAGTATGAGGAGACGAAGAAGGAAACCTTGGAACAGCTGAATGAATTCAATGACTCCCTGAAGAAGATCATGACAGGAGACATGACACTGGTGGACGAGCTGGGGGGGATGCAGCTGGTGAGGGACAATCCATTGATAGTGTGACGTTATAGTTATTTTTTTTATAAGAAGTGACTTCACTTAGTCTGCAATAAATTGTGATTGAGTCATTTGAATTTTCTTTTTATAATCATAAACTTAGTTTGTATAGAACTTTTCTCAACAGTTTTACAGAGTACTTAAGGGCCAAGTGTGTACAATTTAGGTGAAGGGAGCTATTGGTAGAAATTGAGTAAAAAATCATCCTAGAAATGTTTTCACTATTGTGTTCCATTTAAATTGTACAAGTTGTTTTTGTCTTTACCCTAGAATTGGCCCTTTTTATTTAAATACTGTCTATTTACCCCAGGATTGGGTCATCTCTACGGAGGCTGCCTTGTTTTTTACAGTATTTAGTTTCAGTATTTCGAGGCTTTGCTGTTTTTTTTTCCAAATTTTCTAATAAATTAAAAAGTTTGTCTGTCTTCATCAGGCAATCCAGGCTGCCATCAGCCAAGCATTCAAAACCCCAGAGGTGATCCGGCTGTTTGCTAAGAAGCAGCCAGGACAGCTGAGAACCAGACTAGCTGAGGTTTGTACATCAGGATCTATAAAAAGATTTTTGTTTGTGCGCTTGCTGCACTCTGCCATTGTTCAGCCTGAAAGTTGTCCAACTATTCTGCGATTCCCCAGATGGACCGAGACGTCATCGTGGGCAAACTGTCGCGGGACATGTACATGCTGCAGAAAATGGAAATCCTCACAGCCCTGAGAAAACTAGGAGAGAAGGTGAGGAATGCTCACAGCAGAGATGTGATGTGTTTTCCCCCCACGAGTTCATGAATGATTCACTGGTTTATTCTCATCTGTCCACATCAACTGCCTTCTTTTTAGTCATTAAAGTGTCACTGGGCTGGGCTGACAGAGCTGTTGCCTCAACATGCTTCAAACTCTCATTTAAAACAGTTTTTTTATTATCATTGTCTAATCAAACCTCAAATTAATGATTTTTTTTCAATGCCTTGTCAGCTGACTGCCGAGGATGAGACTTTCCTCACTGAGAACGCGACAGCAACCCTGAGCCAGTTTGAAAAAGTGACGGCAAATCTCGGTGAGAAGAATCACTGATTTCACTGAAATGGTTGATAACCCTTATTATTGAAACAAACTTTAACTTTTGTTTTGCTTTTTCCCTATTCAGGCTCCGAAGACAAAATCCTAGCTTTAGCCAGCTCTGGTGTCAAAACCAAAGTTTAGTAATTCGGCAAAATATTTTATTAACTCGGCTTTTGTTATTACCAGGAAACGGATGTGCCAATTGATGGTTGATTTTGTGAACAATTGGAACTCCTTGGTGTTGCAGTGGATGCTAACACTCTTTTAACAATATGCTTTTATACCCCCCCCCCTCCTTTTGTAAATGTCCTTTTAGTTGTGCAGGTTAATGTAAAGTTGTATTATAGGTACGAGCATGTGATTTGTTTAAGGTGAAGATGTTGCACATGAATGTAAAGGAGAGTGGAGACGTTTCAGGAGAAATATTCTGTGGTGAATTGTGCTTCATTCTTGTAAGCTGCTGTTTATTTGTGGAAAGAATGATGTGGATTTCCTGTGTGTGAATGCTGCTTATATTAAAGATGTTACTTTATCTCAACTGTAGCTGTGTACAAGGCTTTGAAGAAAAAAGAGGGGCACATAAAACAAGTGTGAAGAAACTCAATGCAGTGTTCATACAGTTCAACTTATCAGTTTGAGAGATTCCATCCCATTCTTTAATAAACAACTTCCAAATGAGTTAGTAATCAAATCATGGGTCACAAAAAACTTTGAATTGTCGAACGACTTGAAAATTGTGAAAATACATTGATAATACAATACTGACAAAACACAGCAGTGGTAAAAAGTCAGTGTTGAGTAAATAAAAGCATCTGATCAGAATGCCCCTATGTCTAGAAGCCCCCTAATTTTCATTTGAGAACTAAATTTATATGGGCAAAAACTTGCTGTTGAGATCCATGTAAATATAATTAAGTTTTTGAACAGTCAGCCCACAGTTTAGCAAATCCCCTCCGTGCTGTGGACTCAATGCCGCCTGTTTAGTTAAGGGTCTTGTGATGGTTCCAGCAGCCGTCTCATGAGAGTCATTCAGTTTGATGAGGAGAGTGTGTAGTGGTTTTAACAGGAGTGCAACATGATGTCTCTCTAAAGAGCCAGGCAGCCTGCACTGTAGTAGTGAAGCTGGTGGCAACAAGTAAAATAAAAACCTGTCCCTTCTGTCACCAGTCATAAAAGTAATTGAGTTGAGAGGAACGACTTTAACCAGAATGATAGAAATCGGTTGTGTACTTTTTGTGGAATCTGGCTGACAATCCACAAAGAAGTCCCTCAGTAGAGTGTATTCCTCCACCCAACAGTCCCCTCGTGAAATCACATCTAAATGCACTAGATTTGGATTTTGAAATTACACACACTCCTATTATCAGTCTTTTTAACATGTCGGATATTTTTTCATCGCATCCCATAAATTATTCTCTGTGAAATCCACGAAGACACCTTATCTCATCAAATTGAAGAGAGAAAAGTTCCTGGATCCGTCGCCTGATCTGAATCCACACCTAACTTCAATGAGTTCTTCTTTGGGTAATGCCGCACCCTGCAAATGAGTCATGCATCAGTTTGGTAGTTATTGCCTCACCCTGCTTATAACAAGAAAATGAATGAAAAAATAAATAAACTTGTTGGACGTAATAATGGGAAATGTAATTTCATAAAGTTCAGTACATATTTGCCAACATACTTATGGCTATATTGTGTTGAATATAACAGGTTTATATTGGCTGCAGGCAGGG
This sequence comes from Pseudopleuronectes americanus, assembly GCA_038501795.1. NCBI lineage: Eukaryota > Metazoa > Chordata > Actinopteri > Pleuronectiformes > Pleuronectidae > Pseudopleuronectes > Pseudopleuronectes americanus. The sequence goes on from CM076725.1 coordinate 11,736,695, forward strand.
CCGGTCTTTCCTACAGGCAACATAGGCGGTTGCCTAGGGCGCAAATTGCCGAGAGGGCGGCACAAGAGACTGATTTATCATGACGTGACACATGCAATCTAACAATACAGTAACGTCACACCATCATCCTCTAGCCCCGGGACGCAACGGCAGCAATTTTATGAGTTCAGTATGTTGCCAGAATGGAGATGGGAGAGAGTGGGGATTGAACCCAAAACCTTATTTGAGAAGACCGCTCTACGGACTAGGCCAAACCACCTGCTGATTCACGTGAGGAACTAAGCACACTAAGAAGATGGACCAATTATTGTGTGTGTGTGTCCATGTCATTCTATGCTGCAAAGCTTCAGAGAAAATATTTTCTACTTTTCTACATATATTTGACAGCCTTACTTAAAAGTTGCTTTTATATTTTGGGATTTTAGATACTGGATGATTTAACATATTGACTGAGGTTAGGCCCGCCTTTCTCATTAGCATAAAGACACTGAAAATGAAAAGGAAATGAAGCAGGGCAAAAATAAATGTGCAAATATATTTAAGACATTTATTTAGACATTTCTGTTGTTATTAACGTATTTATTTATTAATTTCTGTATTGATTAATTTATTTCCTTTTTTATTTATTTATTCATTTATTTATACTTAAGTCATGTATGGTCCTCCATAAATTTGTAGTACTATTGGCTTTAGCTGTGAAATTCTGTTGCACCATTTACTTCTAGGCTTCAGGGTTTCGTTCTCACCACCAGATGGCGCTAACACTCAACATTTACAACACTTTCCCTACTAAGGGTGTGAACCATCCATCACTGCAGTGTGATTACAGTGAAATAAAACAAGAGCACACAGAAGTTATACCCCATCTCATCGTCCTTTATTTTGTTTGCGAGCAAGCATCAACTTCACTACAATTTGCCTTTCAATTGGTAGAAAAGTGAGAGCAGCTCCAACAAGCACAAAGGAAACATCCAACTGTTCAAAATAAAACAAAAATAACGCCGTCACCTTCCTTCCTCAAGCAAATTCTCCAAGAAAAAAACAAACAAAATATATATATATATATATATCTGGAGTGTTGTGGACGTGTGAAACGGACAGTATGAGAATCAGTAGTGTATCACGTCTCCTTTCTCACTCCAGTCTCACAACCCCAATTGGAACGTACACAAACTTGTGGTTCATGCAAAGTAAATTCCCCCCCACCCTTACATCTTTAGTGTTACTACGGTATGGCTGCGTTTCAGTTTGTTAGGCAGTGACATTCAATTCGACTGACTTACACTTTATATGGAAATCCTATGCCCCAGAGAACCGGAGATGGTGGAGTCACTGAGGAGACTTGACTTCGGAGTCAGCGGTCACATGTCAGTGACCCCCGGTACTGTACTGTTTACTGTAGATGCAATGTGGACATTTTGTGTTTGACTGGATGAAACCGTGACGATTTCAGAGTCGACAGGCTTCGACACTTGTGAATTTCATGCTGCCCTCAAAAAATCATTTCTCGACAACTCAGGCAACAGGACACTGTTCAATAATCACCTTCCACTATACACAAACAGGTCAATTAAGAGTAAACCCATGTACGCCGCCAAAGCAATTTCAGTATGTACTGTGCATCTTTTTTAAAAGGTGGATTTCGTCAATATGATTTAGTACAATATCTATAGAAGGTACAACATGGATCTACTTCCTCTACACATCAACATGGACACATGACATCTACGTGAAATGTTTGTTGCTGTTAATAAAAGTAGCGGTGGATTATTGATACAACAGACTTAAAAGAAAAGTGAAATCTCCCAGCTCTGCAGGAAATCTAGCATTTAATAATCACAAATCAAATAATAATAATCCGAGCATTCCAACAGGACTGTGAGTCCTCAGGCCCCAACAGAGCCAGAAAAAAAAAGAAAGGATCATGGATGAGTGTTATTGTTAGACCTGCTAAGTTCGCTATGATTGATAAAAGGCAAAGGCACTCCCATCTCAGCCGGCTCAGACCTCTTCTTCTTTCTGTTCCGAGTCATCGAGGAGGGGGAGACTGTTCACTACGTTTCCACCACGGAATTATATTGAACTTTTAAAAAAAGTCCTCAAAAACAGCCTTTCATGTGTTTCTGAACTGAAAATCTTGGCCTCTGAAAATCGGTCTGCATGCAAAATATGGAGCTCGCGACGCCCAACACTTCTCATCCTGATAATGCTGATTTGAATTAATGCAGGTTTTAGGAAATGATTTACACTTTTTTTTACTCAGTTCACATAAACATGAGACGAACACAATAGTTACAACAGTGTCTGAGAGGAGTTAAGAGGTTGGACACAGATTCCCAATCAGTTGTATAAGCTTTACACTAATACCAGAAGGAAAACAAGTTTACCAAATGTAAACAAACATCTTAGAACAACTCTACAGTACAGTTCTATGTACAATAAAATCTAGTGGTCTAATGAAAAATAATATCAAATTTTTTAGATCCAAACGAGAAGATGAGTCATTTTTAAAGTGCTTTCCTTTTGCAAACTACGCAGTCATGCCCGCAGTTGTAATTCCATAAATTGCACTAAAGATAATGCTCAGTTTGCAGTAAGAAACCATCTTAAAAATCCATCTTATATATGTATTATTTCTACTTCAGATTAGATTAAATAGCTGGGCTATGGAAAATAAAGTTGCAACAGGGCAAAACTGAAAAGTACTTTCATTTCACTTTTCTTTCCAAAAACGAAGCCGGCAGAATTCAACCAGCGCAGCTCCGTCTGTCAGAGATCTGCTTCTTCAGGTCTTTGAAGGGTTTTTATTTTCCTCCCTACTTCTGTCAACACAGAAACGGGCAGAAGACGTTTTAAAGCTGCTGAGGAAATCTCTCCACACGTCCAATTACACTGGCAGAAATATTATTACCCATATTTCATTATTAACAGCACAACAGAACCTGCTGGTCTGGTGTTTGTACCGCTCCACACAAAATGTAAATTTGTACATTAGCGTTTCTCTGAGTAAGGTTATTACTCGAATTATCCCCTCTGTACAACAGTGAGATCTACTGGGAATGAAATACATGTGACATGTAGAGCATTGCCACCTGTGCAAGCAGAGCAAAGCATGTGTGAAGCTGAAACCATCATCCACCAGTCCTGCTTTACATGTTCGTAAAACAAATGGTTTTTGTTTTTGCAACAACAAAGAAAAAGACAAAATAGACACAACTCTGTCATGGAAACCTCTGCTGAACAGTCCTGGGTTTCTCATCGTGAAGCAGACAGTTTTTGTACAAGCTTGATGGAACAGCTTTTTGCGGGAAAATCTTTGCAACATGCTACAGCCTCTGTGACACAAATATTCTACATTACATATTGCGTTGTTTTAGATATTGGACCCTGTTGAGCAGGCCTTCACTAACACACCGACTAATTACATGGTTTCTTTATATTTACAAAATCTTTAAAAAGCAATTTATTTCTCTACACATACGACTCAAATATCCTCATGCACTAAAAAGAAAAGAAATGTGAAAAGAAAATGCAGTCTACTTGTTAAAAGCAAAACATTTTCACTGTGGACAACTAAGAAAACTCAAGTCAAGTGAGTTTAGCTGCAAACAAATCTAAAAGCATTAAGCAAGAATATACAACAGGGGAAAAAATGAAAATGATTCTCTGTTTGAACGCCTCTTGTCTGAGAACAAATAAAAAGTGCAGGGTTGGCTTCCTCACACAGTTCAAAACAAATGTAGGCCAAGTTTTCCTGGGAATTAAAATATAATAAATAAAAAAATAAACATTAAAAATCAGCAATCTGGTGATGACTACACTACACTGAGTACCACCACTAAGATAACAACAGGAAAACCTCGACGCTGAAGGGAATTTTTTTTGTGTTTTTCTTTTGTTTTTTTTACATCCTGGCTCCTTAGACATGAATCTGTGGTAGGTGTGTGTCTGTGTGTGTTTGTGTGTAACCCTCTGAGTAAGTGTTAGTTGGTGATGTGTATGTGTGTCAGAGAGAGCTGTGTTGAGTGTACTATGCATTTGGTGTGTGTGTGTCTGTGTGAGTGTGAGTGTTTGTGTATTCATTCTAGTAGGTGAGGGTAGAGTCGTCCCACTCCAGCTGCTGCTGTCTGCTGGCCCCCTGCTGGTCCTCCGGCTCCGCGCCCTCCTCGTCCTCGCTGCTCTCTGACTCAGCACTCGTGATGTCATCTTCTTCCTCTCCGTCCTCGCTCTCCTCCTCCTCTTCCTCATCATCCTCACTGCAGTGCTGGTCCTCGTACGTCTGAATGAGAGGCAGAGCGGGAGAGGGGTCGTTTTTGAGTCATTATCTCAGTGAAGAAATAATTTTCTCAGTGATTAAGAATGGTTGTAGCTGCATTACTGCGGAGACCAGTCAGAAGGAACTGGTGGGGGGTGCATCTCTCTGTCTCTCTGATATACAACTCAATGCAGTCATTTAATGAAAATAGTCAAATGACATATTCCTGTGATTCAGGTCATATTGGTAATAATATAACATTTAGTTGAGCTCTTGTTTTTTGTTCCACAGCTTTTCACTGGTAAATTCATCATCTCGCCTTCTTGCAATTTTTTTTTACCTCCATGGGGTTGACAGTGATGGTGAGAGCCGAGTCGTCCCAGTCCATCTCGTTCTCCTTGCCACTCTCCTGGTCTGTCATGGTTCGCTGGTGAGCAGCACGGATGCGGAACACGCCCAGGATGATCATGAACACCAGGAAGCTGACGCACACCACAATGACAATGGTGGCAGCGCTGGGAACCACTATGAGGACGCAAACACACAAAAGTGAGGTTAGACATATACTAAGTTCAGTTTTCACATTCACGCATTAAAATCCCTCAACCCCCTTCAGGTGGAGACACCTAGCTCACATGTCTCAAGGGCTGCAGTTTCACGGTGGGCCAGTGCCAGCGTTAAATGGTTCTGAGTAAACTGCAGTTAAACACTTTCTGCAGCTCTAGGTGGGATTCTTTAAATAGTTTTGCCTTTCTGCTCCAAACATGCTCCACTTTGCACCATATCAGCAGCTAAGGGCCTCTCCTGTGTGATGGCAGACTTAGTGAGCCTGACAGCCGGAAGATTACCAAAGCTGGGAAATAAAAGGTTGTGCCGCCTGCACAGATGTCACAGACAGCACTCAAGTGTAATCCCTAAACTTGTGTCAGTTACAAAAACAGGCCAACAGCCAATGTTTCATACGTGCCCTACTTCTAATTAATAGGCTGTAAACCAGCAACAGTAATGCTTGCCATAGCAGAGGCCAACTATTTATCTACAGCACAACAATTAAGCAGATTGCTGGTTTGATTATGATGTTGGGGATTAACTTTAACAGATAAATTAAACAATGCAAGTGGAGGAAGCTTCAGCAGGCGGCTGTCAACTCAAAGAGGATCAAGTGGAATCACATTTCAACAAGTGAAACATATACATGTATATCATATTTAATCTGTTTTGAGACAATAGCAGAAATGGTAACATGTCTTAGAACCAGTACTACACCAGAATTTGCTTGGATGGAGGCTGAACTTTATTTTGATCTCTTCTTTAATTTATTGCTAATCTTTGGAATAGCTATAAAATAAAATGCAAAATATGTTTTTCTTTAGCGACAATTGACTTGATTTGGTTTTGTATGTTGATAAAAAGGACAAACATTGATCTGTGTTGTAGTTTAACATTTTGAATGTTAAGCTTTCACGTTGCAGTACCTGAGGCTTGGTGAGCGTTGACCAGGTTGTGACCAGACAGATCCACAGAGGCATGATGGATGGGGTTAATGAAATTGGGCTGCACCATGGCGTTGTTGGCATGATCCACGGGATTGGCTGTGTGGATCACATTCACCTAGAGAGAATAGAAATAAGGACCACATATGTAAACCGTCCCAACCTCTCATCAACACCCCTCCATTTTAGATGAAGCTTAAAAGGGCATTTCGTGTGACTCATGAAAGAGTCACTGTTGCGTGACCCAACATCGTACCTCGACCTTGAAGTCATTGCTGATGTAGCGACCGTTGAGCTCAGAGCAGACCAGTTTGAACTTCCTGTCAAACAGAGCCTCAGTGTGCCAGTTCTTGTAACGGATCAGATGCAGAACCTGTTCGTAGTTTGCCATGGTGTTCACACCTGGAACACAGAGAGACGAGTTTGGGTAAAAAAGAAATGTGAACAGTTATAACCAGTAAGTGTGTCCATATTAAAGGAAGACCATAATGTTTTTAGTATTTAGAAATGTATCCTTAAAAAGGAATCATGTAATGTAGTTTAGACAATATAGTTTGTAATAATCTTATTTTCCTGAATTACACATTATATAGATTACACAACATTTTCTTTCTATGTGAAGTTGCTCTGTGCTCATCACTGTACCTGTGATGACGAGGCCCAGGTTAGAGGAGCTCATCTCCAGGCCGCGTGGCTGCAGGAGGGACATGTCCACCTCCAGGCTCTCGTGCTCCCCGTCCAGCTCGTCTCCCACAACACTCACTTCACACGTGTCCAGGTTGTGCATGATCTCCTCTGACACCACTGCCTCTTGGACTGAATGAACGTAGAAAAGTTGAACATTACAGGATCGTCCATTGTGCCTGTAATGTACATGTTTTCCTTCTGAAGTGGGAATGCACCAAGACTGGAAATTACTTCCGTGCATTTGGGATAATCTGCAGGACTCAAATCTTCTTCTGTATATGTGAAATATGTGAAGCACGATCATTTGGCTGCACTTCACAAGTACAAAGACAAGTTAACAAGTTGTGAACATTTTGAGCAGAGGAAAACAGTGAGATGTCTTATATCAGAGATTTAGAGAATGCTCCGGAAAAAATAATTGAGGGATAAGAGCGGAGGATGAAGAATCACCCTGATTTTGAAGATTTCATATTGGGTGATAGAACAGCCTAACCTCAGCTGTTTTAACTTCCATTGTCCATAATTCAAATATAAATAAGTTAAGCAGGCATTAAGATATCTATAAGCTAATTATACCACATATACAGTGATCTTTGCTATCTGTCCTTCATCATGAACTCTCTGAAGCTGTGACCGCACTGCTCTTAAAACAAATATAATCCCTGTTTACTGTTAAAAAACCTGCAAAGTGTTACTTTGGGTTAATCTTCTTTAATTAACAAATTTTAACAACAGACCAGTAAGACTCATGAAAAACAGCTCAGAAAAAATGCTATATACTAATATAGGCAATAAAGGTCGTCTTGTTTCTCATCAAACTGATTACCTCATGCAGTTTCAGTTTTACACCTTTGAACTGTGGAAGTGACTCTTAATCATGTCATTTGCTGGCTGAGTAAGATGGGGCAGGGTAATGCAGGTAATAGCAACAGATCACTGTAAGCCCTTTTGTCCCACATGGCCTGCTGTTCACCACAGGACATGGTATCTCCCTGTATCTGTGTCAGCCTCGGTGCACGTCTATTGTCTCTCGTGCTCTTAGCTCATGTACAGGCCCTAACAGATGGCACGGCTGGTCAACTGACCCCTCCCATAAAGTTGTAAACAACTTATCGCTTTTCTCACTCCCGCCCACTCGTTCCGTCTGTCCAATCCCTTCATCCCCCGGACATAATCCTCAGGAGCTGCTATTTGTCTGCAAAGCCATCAACTGCACATTCACTGTGTTCAGCAGTAAGATTACATATAGTATGCGGCAGCGTTGAAGTAGAAAGTCAGCATATTTAAGTGAGAGGTTGAGCCAGCTATGAAGTGAAAATACCGATAATCCACTGAGAAAAATGGGTTTACTAATCCTCTTTAACATTATCAAAGGTTATGTAGGCGCCCTGTGTGCAGTTCTCTTACCCGTGGGGTCATCATCAGCTCCCTCCGTGACTTCAGTCTCAGCGTCAGCCTCCACTTCACGGGTGATGGTGCTCACGATGCGGAGCTCGGGGAACAGCGTCACACCTTCCTGGCTCTCGAATTCGGCAGCACTGCGGGCAAAGTGGTCGATGCCGCTCAGGCTGATCTTTGGTTCTTCGGGCTGCAGCACCATCACGTAACCCTCAGCATCTGGCACCGAAACGCAGGACTCCTCATTGAAGCATCTGGTGGGGAAGATAAAAGTTAAATACCTCGAAATCAAAATCAGATTTTGTTATAGTGGAAACCATATATATATATATATATAATATAGATAGATATACAGATATCTATATTTATATCTATCTATATAGGATCATTGATATAGTGATCAACCCAAGCTTGGGACAGAATCATACTTTTAATAATTTTTTAACTTTAGTGGTTCAGAGACATCAGCTGAGTCTGGGTCAGTGTGTGTATGTGTTTGTGAGTGAGTGAGAGAGAGAAGGAAAATAAGAAGTAGAGTCAGTGTGTGTGCAATGTGATATCACCGTTAACCGCTCTTATGGTGTTCAATTTGACCCGGGATAAACGTGATCCCTATAAGCTGCTTCCACTGTATATATGAAGGCCCCCTGATTCCATAATATAAGTCAGCATGCTTATAGATTCATAACAACATGACAAATGAAAGCCACCAGTTCTGCCAACTGAGAATAAGGAAAATAAATCGAGGAATTGCTGCTAACTGCTCTACATATAAAAATGCTTACTGCAAATGTTTTTCTTCATTCATTTAGAAGAAATAGCACCAACAGTTAGTAAGTTGCCCTGGCAGGTAGAACTTGTAGGTATTAGGAATATTCGTCATAAGGTTTAACTGCTCAGTTCACCCAGTAACACTCAGCTTATGCAGATTAGTGTGTATGCAGACGAAAACAAATATTAAATTTGGATTCGTTTCAGCAGAAACCTGATACACTTGTTTTTTTTAATACATTATTATCTGTTATAGTGCTGTTTAGTTACTGATATTTATCTCTCTTTACATACATACTTATACAAAATATACATCATAGAGGTAGAGAAATCAAAATGCACAATCCTTCAATACCAAAACAGCTCATGTTTACTATGTTATGGAAATCAGATAAAACCTTTGACCTCTGTTTCGGTCAACAAACCATCCTCACATTTAAAGCAGAAAGACGAACCCTCTCTGAATGTTTATTAGACAGAAACAACCTGTCTCATGCACATTGGGCTGCTACTGACTGACAGAGGAGGTGACACGATAGAAACTGAGCAGAGAAGATAACAAGTGGTGAAGCATTTTTGGCGTCTGTGACTCACTTGACGGTGGTGGAGATGCGAAGGTGCCTGATGCCAGGTGTCGGGAACTGGCGAGAGTTCAAATAGGAGATATGCTGCAGGACCTTGTCAAAGGCATCGATGTCGTCGCCCTCCACGGTCAGAGAGGACTGGTTGGGGTTGATCTCCACCTGAGAGAAGAAAACATGGAGACGGACTGTGAAGTTGGAGGCAAGATTGTTTCCTAAAGCCGAGTGAATTCATCACACTTCTTCAGGCCTTGATAAAATGTTCAAAAAGTCTTCAACCGCTTACAAATCACACACATACAGTGAGCTTCAAAATTCTGAGACCACGTTTCCATCCACTTGAATAGGAAAGTCATCTGAGACATTCAAATGCAATCTGTCAAAGCCTCTGAGAGACTTTGCTTTTCCTTGAAGCTTGAAATTGCTGAGAACCACAGACCCTTTTCTTGATGCACAAATACATCCAGCCTTACTGAGGTTGAATGAGACCTCACCTTGACAGCTGAAGCGACCTCCTCAGGCAGCTGCACATCCAGGCCCTCCTTGCATGTGTACAAACAGTCGATCACCTTCTTGTTCTCCAGTTTTCCAGAGCGAATCATGAGCCCTGCAAGGTTCCCTCGGAAAAACTGACCCATACGAGCGTTTCCACCTGGACACGTCAGGAAAAGATGTGGAAAGGAAAACAGTCAAACACACACACGTATAAAAAGCAGCTACACAAGCGTATATTCCACAAACTTCACCTTTTCTACCAGGTGATATAAGCATGCTTTCTCAATGTGCAACGCTGGTGCGAATGGATTTCATGCAAGTTAGAATGTGTGCCCTTCCAAGGCCCGAGGCCCAGAGAGCATGACAGAACAATGATGAATGAGCTTCTACAAAACAGTAAACACATGCAACTTCTGCATTAACGGGGGGGAACCGCGGCCTTACTGTGGGAAAATAATGGCATCAACCGGAAAAAAAAAGAAAAAAAAAGTGGGGATTATCTACGATAGTGATGAAATGAATCCTCCTAGGTCTCCTTTTTCTATAGTGGAATATCTGAAGTTTGGAGCATTGAAATTTCACAACAACTGTGTGTTTCTGTGAGGTGCAAAAATTCTGTCCGGTTTAAAGGGGAGACAACCGCGTTGTCTTCTTGCTGAACAATAATGTGCATAAATCTGCACCACTGCAAAGTCAGAAACAAACCTGAAATCTCAAGTTCAAACGGTGTGTGTGTGTTTGTGTGTGTTTGTGTGTGTGTGTGTGTGTGTGTGTGTGTGTGTGTGTGTGTGTGTGTGTGTGTGTGTGTGTGTGTGTGTGTGTGTGTATGAGCGCAGCTCTGCTATCTGATATGGAGGAGCTACTGCTTTTGACCCCAAGGTCACGTTCTGAAAGGCGAGCTAGCACATCCAAAATGCTGCAGCCACGTCAGTTTTGTGCTCGTTTTATGTCTATTTTTGTTCTGCTTCTGTATCAGGTTGTAGAGAAAAACAACTGCCTCACTGCTGCAGCGAGGACAGCGTATAAATGGAGGGTGAAAAAAATGCAAAAAAGAATAATAAGGTTGCATCTATTCTGCGTCATGCTGCAAAACATCAAACAGTTCATTCTGCATCTAGAATGTGAGAGAATCATTCTAGTGGAAATGGCGTGACAATGCAGTTAGCATGGTGGGACATTGTGGACACAAGGAGTAAGGGAAAGACTTGAGCAACCTGAGGTGGGCTCAGAGACTGTCTCAGTGTCATTGTCATGTCCTGAGTTTTCTGTAAAGGACAGAAACAAGAGAGCAGGGAGAGACAGGGAGGAAGATTGAGGATCTGCAGGAAAGATTCAGACGCTACATACGAGGTCGAGGTGCAAGAGAGTTAATCCTGCATAGGTTGACAATAAAATAACTTGCACGATATACTTTACACAAGCTCTATGCGAGAGGATATAACAGATTACCATACAGCATTACAGCATCTTTTTACAAATCATCTGTAAAAACGTAACCGGTTCAAATGATCATTTAAATATAACAAGAATTCAAGTTTTTCATTAATTGTCTATGATTTAGTCGTAATTCAACTTTTTGCCAAACAAGAGAGTTAATACTCATTTCCCTTTCTTGTTTTAAGAGTTTACCTTGCCAGCAGGCACCAATCGTGAGCTGAGCTGCAATCTTGGAGGCGTGCAGTGGGTAGTCCTCTGCAACCAGGAAGGGCTCAAACGTAGTTCCATCCACAAACAGAGACACAGAGGGGAACTCCACGTTCAGGACATAGTGATGCCACTCTTTGTCACACACCTGAGGACAACACAACAGAGCTGAAATCCACACTGTGAAAGTTGCAGAGTACAATACAACTAGCTGTAGTTAAATGCAGATAAATTTGCTGTCTCGGCTGCATATTACTATACTGTATATAGTAGAAGCGGCTGACCTGGTCGAGTTTCCAGTGAAACTCTGCTGGTTTGTAGTTCTCGGCTTCAGATGGATCCTGACGGAGGAGAAGGATCAGTCTGCAGTTGTGGACGTAGAGGGAGTAGTGGTGTCTGTTCATCTCTGCAGAGGAGAATATGAGAGAGGAACATGAAATATCAGGACCAAAACATTCAGGCGATTGGTGATTATTTTGCATCAAGTGCCTCAATACAAGAATAAACAGATTCTATAAACCACCACGGCATCAACCACACAGTTGGATAATAGAGGGGAAATCTTAAATCTCGATGGAAATGGTATCGTAATTTAAGCAGAAGTAGTAAGAAAATTACATGTGAGCTATGTTTGTTACCAGCACAAGCTCATAACTATGGAACTTAATCCATCTGAAATATGTAACTACTGGGATTTGTAATGAGCTCATGAAAATAACACCACTTGTAGTTCTTATGATTCAAAAAATGCCTTCACAGGTTCTCACCCAGACAGAGATGTTACCCTAAGTATTGTTCTCTGACCTGGAAAAGAAACTGTAGCATATTTTCTCGTCGGAAGCCATCAAAAAAACGACGGAATCAAAGAGTTGAGATTCATCTGCACATTTAATCTTAGCTTTTTTAATATATATCCGTAGGCTAAGAATTTTAGAAAATGTCAATATAATGCTCTGTAATTAGTGAGCATTCGGTTAAAGATTTAGATCATTTAAATATACAGTGAATTTGTAGTTTCTAGGTAATCTTTTAAATTGTATGAATGGTTTTCTTTACCCTATAAAGGGATCTTTGTATTTAAATACTTTATCGTACTGTATAATAATTTTTTATGAAGACTGAAGGCTTCCACATGTTCTCTTTCATGTTTAGATGGTCAGGGTGCGTGAGGGGTATTCTGCTGCAACATGCAACTTCACCACAAGATGTCAATAAATTCTACACACTAAACCTTTAACAAACAGAAAATATATTTATGTTTCACAAATATTAAGATTTGTCGGTTTGCTTTTTTTGCGAATAACAATATGGGTTTATTTAAGTGGATGGGTTTAAATAAGGATAGAAGTTTTGAGACACCCTGGTGAGTTATGATGTGAATTGTAATGAATTTATCACAAAATGACAAATACATTTTGGAGTGAACAGGATTTTTGTTTCACAGTTAGTATTTAAAAGTGAAACACTCCTGTTTCTGTGAAGCAGACAGTGTGTTGAATGGTGGTCATGAATGGTGCTGAGATCATGGCTATGGAAGCTTCCTGCCCGGGCCGCAGCCGTTCTGATGTAATCCTTCTTATATAAGCATCAGACAGAGGCTGATGAACTGCCCCCCCCCCTCTCTCTGGCCAGGACACAGACTTTACAGTCAATAAGATCAAGGAGCTTAGAGCCTAAAGATACTTATTAGCTTATTAGATATATAGATATTATATTTTCAGAGATGATATGTGTAGCAACAATGAGTATGTCACTGAGTTTTGTCACCTTCATTAGACACCAGCCATTTGAATTCAATACAGGATGCTGACATTTTCAGGAATTGATTACAGGTCTGGTACAATACAATATTGGTACGGTACAAGTCTAATGTATTTTTGTGCACTGCCTCATTGTATTTCCAGAACTAGAGTCCAAAGGCACAAATCAGATAATTTGATTTGACTGTGTAAGTAAAAGGTATATTCACATTTAAAGTTAAAAGTTTGACTTAAACTTGTTTTTGTTGATGAGCTGTATACACCTTCCTGAAATTCACTTAACATGACTTAATGAGTTAATGTTGTTGTGTAATCTTCACATTAGAAGAACAATTAAACTAAACTGAAATGAGTCAACAATCAAACTAAAAGTCAAACTGGAGCAAAATGCCCAATTTCTTCCTAACAGCTTTGAAGATGTTACCTGTCTTGTCAGAGTTGCAGAGGATGGTCTCCTTCTCATGGGCCCCGGGGCCGTGTCTCATCCACACAGAGATGGTGAAGGGTTCCTTCAGGCTGGTGCTCACCATGCCCTCAGGGACCTTGATGGCCTGGGTACCATTGAACTCAAACACCTGGTCACTGTCGTGCCCGTTATCGGTGGGCAGCCCGACCGTCCAGTTGGCAGAGCTGCTCGGGGCAGGGAGGAGCTCCACTGTACCAGAGCTAGCACCTAGAAAAAAAATAAAATGGGTCAGATGCAATTATGTTTGGAATTTGAGAATATTACAATAATTGTTATTCCATCTGTTGACAATAACCATTCCCTGTGGAGCAATTACATACCGCACAGCTTGTGCAGGGACTTCTCAGAATAGGTGTCACGGTCACAGCCCTTCCCAATATGGTTGGTTTCCAGTTCAATGCTGGCTCGGATAGAGGTGATTGGTTCATCACAGGTCTCCAAGTGCATGCTGGGGAAAAGGGCCAGGCTGCCTGTGCCAGGCTCATATTCAATCCTCTTATTGAAGCCTGGAAGAGGAAGATGGAGTGCGGAAAGAAAAGAGTGAAAATGGATCCTTCAGCACAGCACAGACAAAAGGTGTGCAGTCAATACGGAGGCTGTCAATAGTAATTGTCCATTAAGAAGTACTTCAGTTCTTTCACACATGAGAAAAGGCCTCCTTACAAAGGAGTAAAATAACCTTTTTGACAATGGCAATCTGTGTAAAGTTGGTGGATGGCTTTGGTTCATCAAATACACACCTAACCAGTGATGGATGATGAGCTACAGTGAGTAGAAGAGAGCTTTGCTACCTTGCCAGCTGGGTTTGCAGGTGGGTTTGACGCTGATCTTGACCAGCACGTCCTCGGAGGCACGGTTCTTTCCACAGTCGTAGGCGGTCACGGTCAGCTTATACATGCGCTCTTTGCCGTAGCTCAGTTTCTCTGTGTTCTTAATGAGGCCTGAACAAAACAAGTGAAATAACATTGAATGAAAGGAGTCAGATAACATGTATTCAATTATTTTTAAGCAGCACACCCAAACATGACATATTCTGTTATATAAATTACATTAAGCAGAAATACGGAATAAAAATCTATGCACAAAAAGCCAAAAAGTGATTCTCCGCAAGACTTTACCATGTCACGAGAATGTGATCAGTATTTATGTTATTAAAAGAATGTGAATGCATTTGCTTCTCTAAGATCAGATCTCAGGTTAATTTGTTTCCATCTTAAACGATCCCAGTTGAACACCGTCACCAACATTAGGAATCATTGTGAATTCTAGCCACTGTATCACCTGTTTGCATTTCCTCTTTATCAGAACCAGCATCAGATCAGCTTAGCCTGGATTTCTGATGTTGTATTTCACTGGATCTTTCATTTTGTTTAACAAGACACTCAGAAACAATCCAGCAGCCGGATACAAATCACTGACCAGAGTGGGTGACATTTCAAGGAGACTGACATTGTTTCACAAGCTGCAGTGAATTTTAAATGACAGTCTCTTGGCACCATTGTTTACACAGATCGATAGGCATTGTGATTTGTTTGAATAAAATTGCCGGCTCTTAGGCACGCTGCTGCTTTTTCCCAATAAGACGTAAGTGTTGGTCCTCACCTTCTTTGTCGACGGTGAAGGGCACATCAGGGGTGACAATCTCGTAGTTGCAGATTTGGCTGTACTGGAACGAGCAGTCGGCGTCCACTGCCTCCACCTTCAGGATGCTGTCATACTTCTTTCCCTCGATAACGGTGGCTTTGTAGGACTTCTCCTTGAACACGGGTGAATACTCGTTGATGTCGTTCACTTGGATGTGGACGGTGGCCCTGATAGAGACATTTCAAAGTTAGGGCACTGGCAACTGGGGATGTTCAAAAGACATACTTCATGAAAAAAGATATAACCCAAGCAAAAATATTCTACTATCATACTTCATGAAGATTTTGAGATCCATTTATTTATTTAAGGGGCTCATGAAGAAAGACGAGAATAAAAGAAATGTCTTATTCTTTGTAATAATACGGAATATTTCCGGTAGCTATGGATATGCATATGAACCTCTATGCTGTTTGATGTCTGCCTCTAGTTGTAAATTATTTTGTTGTTCTTGTGTTGTCTGAGAGTTGCAACAGACACAAAGGCTATTTCCACAAGAACTATAAAGAAAACTGTATTCTTTCATTCTTGTTACCATAGCTACCAAAATCTTTCGTACAATTATGCTTTAGGCATCACTGCTTCAACAGTTCCAGCACATCAATTAAATAATAATTTTGCTTTTGAATTCAAGGTAAAATAATAAAAACATCACATAACAGCTTTCACGGTGCTGTCGTTTGCTTTACTGTCACTTTCCACAGCAAATGGGTAAATTTCATATGAGCTGCACCTGAAGAGTTACATCTGAAAGAACCTTTATTTATCCTACATAGATATGAGAGGGCAGGCTTCTGTTTAATGTTTAATGTTTAGACTGGGGCTGTATAAGATAATGCAAATATCCAAGTCAGCTGCAGACTTTCTCCGAGTGTCTTCCTGCAAGCCCTATAGTAAATGTCTGTTGAATGTCTGAGTGAGGCCATGTGAGAATACAGCAGGAAATCTCTAGAGAATTCACCACAAATTATTAAGTTTCTAACATGTGAAGGACAAAACTTGAATAGAGTACCAATATTTCTAGGGGGAAAAGAAGAGCCACACATGTAGAAGACACCTAAGAAGATGTAAACTTGCGAAGACGAGATTCAACAGCTTTTGGTTAAAATGAACTCTCCCCAGCGGAAATTATATATTATGTCCTGCTTCCTGCATTGTCTACCCTTGGCTCGTCAGACTTGGACAAGCTCCTGCTGCATTCTACATATGTGAAAGGCAAAATCTGGAGAGTGTCCGGATCCAATTGTCTGAAATTGTTCAGGGTTAACGTCTGAAAACAGCTTGATAAAAGCTCAGGACTCAGTTTAGGCAAAGGGCCTCGTGAACTGATAGGGGATGACTCACTTGTGGGACTTCTTCATGTTGGCACCATCAGGACCCTCTCCACAGTCGTAAGCCTGGATGGTGAAGGTGTGCTCCTTTTGCAGCTCACAGTCCAGCTTGTCCTTGGCCCGGATGACCCCCTCGCCAGTGGACTTGTCAAGGACCACTGCCTCAAAGGGGACATTCTGCCCGTGGATCCTGAAGCCGCAAATCTCACCTGAACACGGCAAGAGCCAAAGGAGACTTTGTTCAGATAACTGACGATAGATGTGAACTTACATTGTTCAGAATGAACAATTATGTTCAAGCAAAGAAACCATAAATTCACGCAAAAAAGGAAAAAAAAAGATCAGCCACAGTTTTTTGGGAGCCGGGCATTTGTAGATTGGGATGGGTGGTGTCTGTGGAGGAAGCCCAAAAGCACTGTCATATGGGTGAGTTGTTTTTGGGGAGGGGGGTCGGGAGAGGGTGTGGGATATCTAGTATCAGTACACAAGTGTCTTTTCCAAGCCACTTAAAAACATTGCATCCAGTCATGCAGGCAGAAACTGAAAAGATGTGGACAGGCATTTCACAGGAATACTTGAGATACTAAAAATTCATGAAACCAAGAAAAAAGTAAGTACAAGAACAATATTAGAAGGTCATTTATCTCTGTTATGAATAAAAATGACAAACGATCTAATCAGGAATAAATTAACATAAATATAAGGAAGATTAAAGCAAAATGTTAACTCTTTACAATAGAGAACATTGTGTAAACGGGATCCAGCATCAATTCAGCCATCAAACCCCAAAGGTCTGTGAAAGAAAAAAAATCTCAGACAACACCTCCATAATATTTATTTTTTCGTATATGAAAGAAGTCTTCCTGTGTAATTTTGCCTCTCACCCGAAACTACTAGAAAAATGAATTCAAATAAAATCATAGAGAACTGAACCGGTAACAGTATTCAAACAGAAAAGTACTGGATGAGAACTGGGGTTAGAAATATCAACTTGCTTGACATCCACATCAAATGACAACTGCAGCCATGCTAATGGTAAAGATTAGTGGTGACGATTTAACTCAAAGAGATCCACTGAGGCAAAGATGCAACAACAGAAACTTTGCAGCAGAGAGAGTTTGCATTAGTTAACAATCTCAGCAGCTTTCATTTCAAGATTTGAAAGTGAGAAAAATCCACAGGAGTCACTGTAGCTGCTCAGACCTGATTTGTCACATGGAGGCAAGACGAACATGATCAGTGCCTTTGAGACGTTCACTATCAGAACGTTTCTTATGTTTAAATTATAAATCCATTGTGCATTTCTGCTCCAATTGCCAAGAGACTTCATAGGTTATGAAATCATTGTCTTACTTTTTTTATTTAACCGTCTTAAATTTGGATTGTATTGGACAGAATGACAGCAGAGTGACTGAAAACTCCTGTTTTAAGCAGCGCTCCGTTTCCTGGTGACAGCTGAAAAACTGTTAGGGTCTGCAAACTGCAATGGATGTCTCATGCACAGATATTTCTAAGAAGAGTCAGCCCCACATCACACTTTTCATCCAGATGTTGGAACGTCAACATATTCAGGGTGAGAAAAAAACAAAATCAAGAAAACCAAATGGGGAGATTACGGAGCATGGCGGGAGTTGCTGTGTAAATGTGTGGATGCTGTTTTTTTTATTTGTTTTTTGCGTTAGTGGGTTAATAGTAACAACTAAGCACAAGGCAGAAGAAAGAGCCCAAGATCACCTTCATCAGTGAGGGTCACCTCAAAACTCTCTACAAGGAAGGGAGAGAAGATAAATCCAGATCAGTTAGAAGAAGAGTTGGAAGCTCAGAGAAAACACAAGGAGGACAGGAAGGAAAGACACTCTATAAGCTCACAAAACCCTTCACAAGCAAAGAATCTGCTGCCAGTTGAAAGAAAGAATGGATTAAAACATGTAGGAAAAGATGGATGAGTGTTTGCGGTTTACGAAACATCACAATTACATTTGTGGAAACTGGTTCATCAGTTTTTTAATTAATTGAGTCCTGCATCCAGAAGGATCCAACACTTTGAGACCTTTTCTCCCATTCAAATGAATGAAGAATTATTTTTTCTGCTTGGCTGTGTGTTTATGGCCTGTCAGGGCCTCCAGTGTGATGGACGGGGTCATTTTGTTTTCACCAACTAAACAAAGTGGTTTGTCACATTAGGGGCTGCTGTCCGGGGCCAGTCACGCTGTGGGGGAGTCGTGGGACTTCATGTTCTCTGGTGAGCTCTAATGAACAGCTCACATAGAGGCTTTAGGAATTCCTCAGCTTGTTCCTGGTCACACAGGCCTCTCATCTCAGATCAGGTCAGCCATCATAGAAACTGTTATGTATTGATTTTAGTCTTGACACACAGTACAAACCGCTCCTCTCTCATTGAAGGCTCACCTATTCACACTGATCTGACTTAAGAGCCTGTGATTGGACTTTTGCATGGCCTGTGGGTCAGCTTTACAGTGAACCCTGTTTGTTGGCACAGATGGGCCGACTAGAAAGAGCCTGGCACGGCAGAGCTAGTCACCCCTGCTGCCATGTGAGGCCAGATTGCTCGCTCTGTCTCCAGAGAGCATGTTCACAGGGACACACAGTCCATTCGCAAAAGTCCTGCTCATCAACAAGGGAGCCCCTCCACTGAAAGAAGAGGGACGACCGGGCTCTGCATTCAAAGCTAATTTACTGTGAAAGGGGACAAACATGCAGAGAATGGGAATTTATTAAATCCCCTGTCCCTCAGAAATAATGGGCCTCTTATTGATGCTGTCCACCTTACAGGCTGAATGCTGCCAGGCTGATCAGCTTCTGTGAGCTGTCACATTTCCCACAACTTTGTGAAAGATATTACTTTTGGCATCTCCTCTGACCTGACACGTGGATGTTAAAGCCTCACTTGCAAAATCAGGAGAGGTTATGCAAGTTAAAATGGTCATATCTAGTGGGGTGAGAGCACAGAGTGCGAGGAGTATAGCAGACAAAAGATCACACAACTCATGTGATTTGAAATGGTGGGAAATCATTTCCACTGCTGTGGTGCTTTGAGTTCTGGCCAAAGTCAATCCTGATGTGATTAAAAAGCCCCAGAGCTAAAACTGCCTATGTACATAAAGCACACTAATTGTGTCCCACTACTGGGAGGAGGAAAAGACATGAAAGGGTTTGATCTGAATATCAAACGGGAAAATCTGGTGGTTATGGAAACCAGCTGTGCGTCAGTATGACAGCCATGTCATAATAATTCAATTTGCAGAAAGCAATTGAGTCACACAAGTCTGCTACCAGAAGGGCATTTAATAATTATTCAATTTGAGCCAAGGTATTATCTCCTGCACTATTGAGACAGTATTTATTTAATATAAATGCCCATATAATCTAAATTATACCCTAGATCCCAGAAAATTGTTTTATGGATTATATAAGGCTCTTCTTTCATGTTAAATAAAGCTTTTTTTCATTTTCAAGAATGATTAGTCTAATAAATTAAAATTCAATTTGTGTTTAAAACACATACAACAATGAGACTGAATTGTAAATCCATTACATGTAACATGATCTTTAAGCTTTAATGGTTCAGAGTCATTTAAGTTTGTTATCTCCATTTATTTAGTGTAAAATAATAAGTAATTTTAGGTTAATTTAGGCTGAGGTATGAGGAACAGCAGCAGCAACATTGCATCTCCTCTCTCACCTGCATAGCGTAGAGGAGCATCCTTGTCCAGTGCGATAAGAGGGGGGTCCAGTAGCACTTTCTCATCGTTTTCCGTTACGATCCCGTGGTACGTCGTCTCAATCCATGGTTTGTGCTTATTGACTGTTAGAGACAGAAAGAAAAACATTAGTGTTCACTATGGAGAAAATTTTCTGCTTATTATTTCTGTCCTGAGATGTCTTGTTTTTCTCTCAATGGCACCAATGAGCAATTTTCATCTCTTTTTCTGCACCGTTAATAGTAAATGTACTAGATTTATGTAATGCTTTACCAGACTTAATGACCACTCAGAGCTCTTTTTAATACAAGCTGCAAACACACCCATTTATACAGCATATCTATATATAGTGGTACGCCCTCACATCCCATTCACACACTAATGGCACAGCCATCAGGGGCCCAAGAACAATTTGACATTAACAAGCATCTCAGGTGACCTGACCACGAGGCGATATTTTTAAGTTAGACAAATACACAAGACATGAGTCAGCTTGTGATTGGATCGCACTTCCTCGCTCTGTATGCAAATAAACATCTACATTATCTTTGTTCACAAAGTGATGCGAGTCTATTTTAGAGGGTGAGTCTTGAGATATTACTATTTGAAATAGTAAAAAAATGAAAAATCAATATGTATGAAAACACATGTCCCTTTAATTGTGTAACTGTGGTGGGTTACATGACGTCAGCTAAACATATGCATCACAGGCCACCTCGAAGTGGGTGATCAGATCTTGAATAAAACCAAACATCTTGAACGTTCACAGACCTACCAGGTCTGAACAGAGCCTTGTACTTTCAGGGTGGCATTGTGGAGCATTAGCTGTGTCGTTTACAGCTCAGTGAGCTACTCAACCTGGGAAGCATTAAAGCTACCGACAGCAAACTGTCCTAACTGGCGTTTGCAGAAAAAGCTGCAGTGAGTGACATATTTGGGCTGATTTAGAGAACAGAACTGACGCAGGGGATATGCAGCTCTCTTACAGCCAATATGTGCTCACTCCAGAGTGAGAGGAGAGGAAACATTCCTGTACCACTGATCTGCAGAGGCGATGCTAACTCTGGTGGACAGAACGCTGTGGGGGACAGCAACTCTGGCAGAGCTAACCAAACTATAGGCACCTTTCCTGAGGACTACATGCAAAACCTAAGTATGTGAAGAGAATTTATGTAACTCTTCCCTTGATTTCAGAATGATAGGTTTAGTCACCCAAGATTTATGAGGGCTGCAACTTTTGTATAAGACCTATTAACATGAATTGCAGGTTTTTAACTGTTTGATCACACTTATTGATCCATGGCTTTGAAATGTTATATCAGAAGAAAGATAATTTTTTTCATTCATTTATGATTTCAGTAAATCCAAAAGTTGTTGAAATCATAATACATTCAATTTGGCCCCATCTTGCATTTAAGCTAAGCCACGTTAGCCTTCAATCAACAGCGAGATGTCATTGACCAAATTTTAATTAGCACGTGGCCCAAAGTTTCTTCACAATTAATCTAAAATAATTCATAAGGCATCACAAACTGTCTGTAGATATACAAGAGATTTCTTTTGGATTCAAGGAGGAACATCCCAATGCTACATATGAGCTGTCAAGAGGTTATCAAAGCACACATTAAGTGACATCAGGTAGTGAAACATTTTGTATTTTTCAATGAGATCCACAGGGTTAACATTAAAAGGCTAAAAGCCAGTCAGAGCAGCGACTGATGGCTTAAGTTGGGATGAATGTTCGGATTCTGTGTCGATAATTCTGTGGATCAGCCTCCAGTCCTAGCCAGTGGTTTAATTACTGTGTCTCTGTTGCAAAAAACTGGTGATATTCAAGTATCTGATGAGGTTGCCAAAACAGAAATGTTGTTGGCACATGTGCCTGTGGGTTAATGTGTGAACTGCAAGTATGTGTATTTCAAAGTCTTAAAATAAAGTTATGTACTCACCATTTAATAATTAAGCATCACAAAATCTTGTATTAATAATTTCTTATGTTCTGACACAAACAGCTTTGTAAGTTACACAACATCACAAAAAACATTTTCACAATATAAATCCAAACTGAAATATGTTTTGCATAGTGAGATTAAATCCACAGTTGTTTCATGATTTAAAAAAGCGTCAACTTCACACATTCATTATCTGCCTAATAAAATGTCTGTTCTGGAATAACATAATCTGTGCCCGAGTTTTATTCTGAGCTTCAAACAGTAGACAGATTTAAAAGAAATCTACAAAAGCGTAAATTAAAGATGGAAAGGTTTTAACAAGGCATTAAATGTCAATCCGCCAAATCTAATTTCAGCGAAGCAAATGAGTTGCGATGTGTCATTACATAATTTAGTGTATTTCTCAGTGATTACACAATCAATGAAAATTTATTACAAGCTACTTGCACACGACTGGTTCTACGTGGGCATCACCATGAATGGGGATTACCCAACATACCATCATTTTATTCTGTGAGGTTTTTTTCCCAATGGTATCTTACAGACTTGAGTAGACATGCTTTCAAAACTCATCAATGCACAAAGTAAAGAGTATTTGTTATGTTTAATGACTGAATAAACAACATTAATTTGATATACATTAGTGCATTAATAAAGTGAGTATTTTTGGATGTCTTTATTTTGTTTATTATCAATTTGACATGATAGAAGACAGATAACAAGGTGAGGGGACAAAAATAAAATATCATATAGACTCAAACTGTGTTTTAAGGTTTAGCCAAAATAAATAACGTTTCACTTCATGGCCGAGCTGCATAAGGATTTCCTATCACTTTAAATCTCTGGTTAATCTTGTCCTGCGCATGCAGTGCTTAAGTGCTATGTTTGCCGGTGATTTGGAATTGATCAAGCCCAGTAAGTCGTCTGAAGTGAAGTGGATGTCTTTAGACAGATTGCAAGGCCAGACTACTACAATAATCTGCTTTAACTTCCACAGACTCAAATCACTCGTTAGAGGTGCACTGAACCAAGATCAATACTGAATGGTGCATCATCAAGCAACAAATTTAAAGCTCCTGGAAGTTGATGCCAAACATTTGAGTCGAATCGTGACCTATAAAAGCAACTGAATGAACAGAGATGGCCTAAGTCTTCTTTGGTTGATCTTAATGTTGTTTCCCGTAATCTAGCCTCTCCATCTAGACCATTTGGAATTGGCCTCAAAATAAATGTGAAAAGAGTTTTAATTAATTTTAATTAATTGAAACCACGGTAAACAACCACACAAACTTAAGACCAGCTGCCAATGGTAAAACTCACTGGTAAAGTAATATAGCAGTAATATAAAGCAATATAATGCTATAGACAAGAGTTCAATCACATAATTGATAGAGTATTTGTCATTCTCTGCTAAGAAAGAGAGTTTAAAACCACAAACTTCACATTGGAGCCAAAATGGGCTCTTTCCAACTTAAAATAAATAATGTGACATATCGCCCAGTCCTACAAATTGCAGAGCACACAGAATGTGATCCCACTTAAATGAAGGTATAGGAGAACAAACGATGCTGCTGTGCATCACTATTTAAATCACAGCTCCTTTCACTCTCACACACACCTCCAATGAAATAAAATCTTAAGCTCCATTTTATCTTAAGCGTGAAATTCTCACATACGATGTGTGAAATTGCCAACAAGGCCATTCTGACAAGACAGCTTCATCATCTCCCATCAAGCCTGCAGTGAATAGGAAGAACGTTTGTAGGGCTGTGACTTGCCTAGCAGAGACCATCTTACACAGCGCAAAAGAAATGTGATTCACGGGTGATTTTGTTACATACGATTATAAAGGGAAGACTTTGCACTGTAATGGAGGCACGAGTTTGTTGTCTTCAGGAGAGGCAGCTTTAGGATTTAGGATGGAATGAGATTAGGAGACAGGCTTTGAAGTGAAGCAGTCTGAGAGGGGGCCTGCTGCTGCTGCAGCTCTGAAAGTGTTTCATATGGAAAACTGACATTTTCTTAATCGAACCAAATTAGAAAAACACTTCTCCTAATGCAATGCATAATCACAACTGTCCCAATTATAACCTGCAGACTCAGCTCATCGCTAAGATCAAAGAGGGTTATTCAAGAATAACATGCGACTCTTTCTAATGAATAATGATCAACATTAAACTGATCATGAAAACCATGACATATAGCAGGAAAGGCTTGAGAAGCGCATGTGCTTGTGTTGTATCAAATGTAAATTAACATTATGTTCTTAAAGTTATCTGGTATCATTTAAGGCCAGATTGACATTTGGCACATGCTGCTTAATCCCATGTGGAGCAACAGAAATAAATCTTCGTCCTAAATCCTCATTTTAAGGAGATCGCAACAATAAATGTTTCCAGAAAAGCAAAAAGAGGCGAAGAGTGAAAAACACTACCTTCTTTAATGGTAATATAGAGAGCAATAATCAAGTAATAATCTCCATCTTTTAAAGCAACCACTGAATGCACATTACCTTGAATGAATATAAGCCTGAAAACAAGAAAGAAAGAAGACGAGAGAACAACAGGACATCTGTCATTGCAAGCTACTATTAGGTGGAAAACAGAAAGGATGGTTGCTCATTAATATCATTTAATGTGTCCCTTTTTTTTGCTTAAGTGCAGACAGATTAGAGAAAAGTGAATAGATAAGGGCAAAAATGGTAAAAATAAATAAATAACAAAGCTGAAGAGTCAATTACAAAAACATGTAGATCATTCCACATTCATCCAAACATTATAGGGTACGTTTGAGGAGAAACATGGACTAAGTGACCTTCCATTGTATTTGTAGCAAAATAAATCATTTCATTATAAATATTAGATGAGTTAGGATATAAATACACACATAGAATGGGCTGATATTGCTCTCTTGATAAATAATAGATATTACTCCTGCAGTGTCATCCTCTGCCAAAGTAAAACATTTTCATCTATCCATAAAAAAAAGTTTATAAAACACAAAACAAAGTGTTTGTATTGCAGTAATTCCTATAAAAACAAACCCTCCTATTTGCTGTATCACATACCAAACAGTTTAAACCCTGATCTGTGACATGACTAATGATGACTGGCTAATCCACTTAAAGAATGTGCAAATGATGCTGAGGGGGAGAACTCAGGGGGACAGGAGCAGTTTTAGAGACGGAGGAGAGCTCAAACACAGCCGTCTACTGACACCAGTGACCATGGATAAAGTACTCGGTGTCGATGTGTGAGCCAAACTGTGCTATGCCAAGTCAAGCAACTTCCCTGATCAGCTCTGTGTCTCTGCCACCTGTACTGGGCACCCTTTGAACCAGATGATCCTGGTGTTTTGTTGTTGTTGTTGCATAGGCACCTTGTTTGTTCCAGGGATTAGAAGGGAAATATATGCATTTATTGGAGATGGATAGTAGGGATTTAATTCTGAAACGATCCAGATTTGCTTAAGGATGATGGAACCATGATACTGAGCTGTATATTTTGCACAGTAAACCTGTGGTGGTCGAACTAAAATACAATTTAGTTAGATGTACCGAATACAGATGTATGAATGTGCATTTATC
This sequence comes from Pseudopleuronectes americanus, assembly GCA_038501795.1. Taxonomy (NCBI): domain Eukaryota; kingdom Metazoa; phylum Chordata; class Actinopteri; order Pleuronectiformes; family Pleuronectidae; genus Pseudopleuronectes; species Pseudopleuronectes americanus. Next base: position 11,762,477 of record CM076725.1, read on the forward strand.
ATATTGTGTAGTCATTGTTTTAAAAGGTACCAAACATTTGCTCATCTTCTAAATACAACAATTTGTTCTTTTTCTTTTTCAGACATGACAGTTAACTCTAACTGTTGACAAAACTAGACATTCAAAGACGTCACCTGGGTCTGTCAGTAAATATAACAATTTAACAAACTGACAGAAAACAATGATGAAAAGTACTGTTAGCTGCAGTCCTGCTTGGAGTCATGATCAATAATTGGAGTTTCAGGCCTCAATGTAACAGTCAAGACCATTGTTGGATCAATAACATAGCAATATTACAGTGAGACCAAATAGCTCGAAGCTATCGCCCCTTAAATGAATCACAGGCATTTTCCTGATCTTTAAGGTGCAGAGGATGATGCACCATTTTCAGCTACAAGATTAGCCGTCTCTGGTCAGAAGCCATTTTTTGTTATCACCACTGCAACTTTTGAGCTTTCCTTTCAACTAATTAAACCACGAAACAAGAATGGTCTTGTATACTAAAGGCCCAATAAGCTTCTACTCAGCTCAGCTCCACCTCAAATAGAAACAACAGTCCAACAACAACAATATCAAACTTCAAGGCAATCTTTGAGGATTCCCACATTGTATGTGGAGGCACCTATTGAACAGTGGGATGCCATCGCTGATTCTTTCATGACTTGCACAGAATGGGGAAACACATTGACCATTCACATGGACACAAAGACAAAGCCCCTTTATGGTTGCCTAGCTCTTTTATTGAAGCCTCAGCTACACAGTTTGACCTATTAACCGTGATGAAATGCTTCCTGCGATGTAAGGGCTACAATGGCCTGTGGTAATCCTGAGGTTCAATAGGACACCTGTACATGCGCTCTCCCTCCATACCACTGTTGTGATGTCTCGACTTCATGAAGGAGGAATATAATCATTCTGCCTCCCCAACACTTCACCAATACGCGATGAGTGTTCACAGGCTACTGGTCACCCTGGGAGAAGCAAAAACCACCACAGCTGTCCAGATTGCAGCAGCATCACTGCAGCAGATGATCACTCTGCGAAATAATATAAAGCCTGATAATGCTTGTGAATCTGTGAGTGCTTGTTGTGTAATGATAATGTTGCAGCAAAGTGTCAGTGTCTGAGACGCGTAGTGAGCGGCTGTTTCATTGACTCTGACCTGCAAGCCTTCATCTTCTTTGATTACATGCAAATGTGAAGCTCTACTACACTCCATTATAAATCTGGTTGAACACTGAGCAAAACATAACTAGTACAATAATCATCCAACAGCCCCTTAGCTGTAACTGAAATCCCTTCTCAGAGATTTCAGATAACATTGAGTAAAAACTAATGAGCTACCAAACTGTAAACTGAGATAAACTGTATGTCAACTAAAGACATGTCAAATGTAAGAACGTGACATACTGTAAATTATATACTAAGCAGCAAGTGAATGTAGTTAAACTTTAATAAGCAAATAAATATCCAATGTTTGGTTGGTGTTTGATTTGAATGTTTGAAAGACTGATTACCTATTATTATGAATAAATTTGCCAAACATGCCAATCATAGGCAACATAAGTGGTAGTGTGGTCCTCAAGCAGAGTGTGCAGTCTGTCTTAATATTGCTTGATACTAAATAAAGCCTCTCTGTTGCCAGGTTGATATTCATATTTGTCCCATGAGCTGCAGCCGCAGTACACTGAACAGAAGAGAAGAGAGTGTCTGTGCTCTGAGATAGTCAGAGCTTGAGGTGGTCCCAGAAAGAAGATTTGAACATTTGATCCGCACACTTTCAGAAACTGCCTCAGAGTTTGTGAGCACCAGACAATTCCAGATAAGGACTGATTTATTTAACTATCCAATAAATCTGTATTTTCCAGAGGCAGGGTTCTCCTTGCAGACAGGTGTGTGCTTTCAGCTGATGTGGATGACGTTTCCAACACCAGCAGATGAAAAAATGAAAAAAACAAATGGAAAACAAATATATCCTGGTGAAAAAGCGGTGACATACACGTAGAAGGCATTGGCAAATGTGTCAAGAGAGTTTATGGAGATAGGAGCTGACACTGGTGTCTGTGTGTCTTCAAGAAAATCGAGTGCTCTCCACAGCGGAGTAAATACGTTACTTCCTGCCTTTGCCTGCTGCAGCCAGTCACACCACCTCTCACCTGAATAATGCGGAGGATTTGGAACACGTCTGTGCAAAGATCCTAACGCTGCATTGTGCATGTGTGAAAGGCAAAGTCCGGGATAAGTCTAGACCCAATTTTCCGGACTTTACCTGCAGGTCATGTCTGATAACGGCTTTACTGAAGTCGGACAGAAATATCCAGCAGTGACACAGACACTGCAGCTGAATAGGAGCAGGTGTGCAATGCATTCAGATTTGCACTGGATTCATTTATCCTGGTGACTCTTAGCTCCATGGACCAAGAACCATCAATGGACAATCTGCTCACAGTCTGAAACTGTGGGCACACTTCTCTGTTTTTCTTGCCTTACAAGCTCCTGAGCTTGTTGACACAAGCCACCACAGTCACAGACTGTGGACTGTTCTAGGAAGCCTTGAAGTCTCTTAAATGAAGCCCAGACCTCAAGGGCCCCTCACTCCCCAAACAACCGGCTCACACAGGAGAGTCTCTCAGTTTCCCTGCCAGGCAACAACATTTGTTTGTCTTCCACGCAGAGACCGAACACACCCTGGATGGCCGTAGCCCTGCATTAAAGAGGGGGTTGGGAGCCGCAGAGGCCTTGAATGCAACTCAATCACCTCTCTGTGCGAGGGACACAAAAGGGCCAGTGAGAGTGAAGAAGTGAGAGTGAGGCGGCAACAGCTCTGAACAGGCGCTACGGAGTAGCTGAGTTAAAGCAGGTAATGTGCTCTCTGGTTACCTGCTTCCCATGGAGCTTAATGTTAACACGCCCAATTGAGAATAACTCCTGTTGCAATTTTTTTCAGCTGGAGGCAATGGGACTCAAGGGAGGAGGTAGTACAGCCGCATAAGCAGCAGATATGGCTGGAATTACAACCTGTACATTTTATTACAGTTTGTATCCAAAAATAACACAATGAGATAAACACAAATCACTTTCAGCGTTGAGGCATTCCATTTAAGACTGACAAGGAAAATGATATTTCTCATATATTTGTGTGGCCTATTTTCTACACCAGATTTAAAAGTAAAAACTGATTTTTAACTAATTCTTGTCATTCTATAAAACATAACCCCTGACCCTATGCTCACCCGTTCTAATCTTAAACATCAACACTACAGATTCATGCAAATTTAAACTCCTTTCTTGTAAGCTGACACAAATTCCCAGTCATTTGGCACAACTTAATATTCACAACTGAAAGACCCATTCTTGACAGTTCACTGACTCCATTCAGTGAGTGAAGGCACCACCGATAGGAAAGTCACCACCGACCCAAATCAGTTCCAGAATTCTCATGGCCTGACTTTCCAGCAAGTGGCAAATTACCAAATCGGAATACCTCAACAACTTAGCGCTTTCTGAGGATTATCTCATACACACATTCTTGAGGGGCTTGAGACACGATCCTGTGAACAGTGAACACATTGTGAAGATCCCGACCCCAAAGTCTGGGTCTAAAAGCCCTTTTGTTCCTCTGCAGAATGTCTGAATAAATACTGCAAATATGTAACAGTTAACTTGTAGGAACAGGGCGTCCATCTAGGGCAAGCAAACTGTTATTTTGGGCAACTAAGGGTAAATGTAATAGATTTTATCATAGTCCACGGAAATAAACAATTTTAAATAAGAATGCATGGTAACCACTTTACCTCAGTCCGGGCGGTTTGAAACACGGTGTCTTCAACAAATAAAAAACATATTTAAGTGAAATTTGGTTCAACCTTTGTCCATCACCCAAAGACTATTGATAAGGTTTAACTGTGAACAGCGCCACCATGCTGCCATTTACAAGAAACTTTGACAATCGTCAAGAACTTACCGTAAAGTTAAGAGGAATATTCTCTCATCAGATTCCCTGCATTGGACTAAACTATGAGCAATGGTCTCATTTGTGCGTCGACTAATTTACTTCCATTTTATCCATTCCCCCTACACCTTTTATAAGCTCATCTAAATTTGAATGCATACTTGGCTGAGCCTGATAAAAAGTTAACCTGATGTTGGTCATTCCAATTTCTGCCAATGTCTTGTGGGAAATTCTGATCCTGCAGAATCTGAGGACTTTTGCTTGTAGTTTGTACTCAAGAATAAAATAAAATAAATGGCCATTACTCAGTCAGTCTGGCCTAAAATTCACCCTGATACAAATCCATAAAGTCCCCATGAAGGATCTACGTATTCTTACAAACTCATGGCTGCCATCAGCCAATCAGGATTAAAGTTGCACTTATTTAGCCTTGTGCTGCTTCAGCAAAGATGTGTGCTCACAGGTCTTTGTAGTCACATCTGCATCCAAGGACTGATATGTGGAGCACATCACTAAACATCAAATAATTCAGTCCCATCAATCACAACCACGTCGAGTGACACACTGACAACAGCTGACATTTTACTATTTGTTTAACCAGCTGATAAAGACATGAGTGAAAGATGTCATCACATTATCAGTCGATAACCATCCCCCAGTTAATATTTATTATTTCTGAGTGTAAAGAAGACTGTAAACTGATGCTGGATGATGGAATACAACAGCATAACTAGGGATGAAGGGGAGATTCAAACAATCATCTGTCATTGTCATCTGTGTGCATCAACACAGTTTCAGTTTGACATTACATCTCTGGATGACGTATTATGCAATTTTGTTTGAGTTTCATAAGTCCAACAAAAGGTTTCAATTGATAATGGCTTTGAATGCTGATGTCAATGTTGTTTATAGAGTGACAGTCCTGATGACTACATGTGAGGGTAGAAAAGCCTCTCAGGCTTTAGTGGAAATTTACTGTAAAATGTATGAATTAGCTGATTTAATAGAAGAATGTACTGATGCCGAATTCACAATTATTGAATACATTTTTGGAGTAAAAGAAATATGATATAGAGCATCCTTGTATGTATAAAAACCATGTGTACAATATTTCCCTGCAGGTCTTAACTCATTAGCCTTTACAATGGGAAACTGAATAATTAAGTGATCAGGAACGAGCATCCAGACAATTAATTAGACTTCAAAAATAAATATATTGACCTCAATACATTACACTAGCATTAACCTATATGAAATTTTAAGTAAATCGATGGCAGGCTCCTCCAACTACTGCAGGATGAGAGGAGGCCTGGGAGGATACACCAGACCTGTAATATGTACTTTATCCTAGCCATGTGAGGACTGCGCATATGTTAACTCAGCACCACACAAAGCAGGCCATCCTATTTGTTCAACTACAATTACTTAATTCTATGATGAATGAGCCAAGAAACTTCCAATCCGCCAGCTTTTCTTTTGTCTGGCTCATGCACCTCAGCAGACCGAACATTTAACCCTCCACCACAGGGACACGCAGCAGCTGCTCGTGGTCACAGAATAAGACACAGATCACGTGGACGAGACGTTCAAACCAAGTGACGAACAACATAAGGTGAAGTTACGATTAAAAATATAAAAAAAATCATTAAACAGAAGTGGACAGCACAAACCTAAAATGTGCTGACGTTTCAATAGTCCTCCCACAAACCATCTGTGTTCGCCCCAGTGACCCTCACACTGGCATGTCCTTGCTGGTAGTATAATGAATCACAGGGTGGCTGCAAGAAGTTTGATGTTTGACAAAACATGTTTTTCCCCTACTGGTCCTTCAAGGTTTGCCTGAGGGTTGGTTGTAGCTTCGCCTGGATGATGACGTCAAATCATTTGCAGTGATCTAAACGAGAGGACTCAGGAACAAGTACCGCTAAGGATAGAGAACCCGAGTGTTGCCCTCTTGTTGGCTTAAAGGTGGTTGTTATTACAGGAAGAAATACACAACAAGCAATGAAAACACATTAAGTGGCCTGCAGGTGACAAGAGGTGGCTCATGAAATACACAAGTGACCTTTGGTTAATAAAAGATAAGCCCTCGCCAAGATGGTGATTTCACACGCCTCCCTTTGCTGATAAGAGCAGGAGAGTCAGCAGGTGAACTTTGCAAACACACACATAAAACACATTTCCGCACTTCCCAGGACTAACTGCTGGAGGCCTTTTCCTTTTGATTTATGAAAAAGGAAATGAAGTTACTGGTGTAATGGCAGACTCATGGTGCTGGGCATTCTCAGCTGCTTGACATGGCAACGGAGAAAAAATATGGCTGTATTAAAAGCCCCTGTGCCGACATATATGTTACCAACAACCCTTCCATGGTCTTTATACTGTTCATGGGGCATAAACTGGGTGTAACATGAAAATAAGGTAACACACACGAGCCTCCGGCATTGGGAACGGCCCAGACATGCTGATATGGCCAGTGACTAATATGCACCTTTACACACCCTGAAACACAGGAAGATCACACCGGGGTGTCGCTGGAGTTTGGATGTGTAAATTCATCCAGTGAGGGATGGCTTCATGTGTTGTGCAGGGAGCTGCTGTGAGGAGGGAGGTGGACCACCCTGCTGTAGATAAAGGCATGTCTCTCCTCAGTGTGTCCATGGGTGACATTGCAAATGAAGAGGACAGACGCATTACTATCTCTTGAATCAAAATTATATATATATAACGATGTGCTCTTGATTGGGCCTAGACGTTTATAGATTTGAAAAAAAAATGTTTTACTTAAGTGTGTAATTACACCACATGCATTTTTAAATCCACCGACAAAACAGGAGCATGCGAAGAAGATCTGCAATGCGTAGCCAACCGAGCTCCATCCCGGTGCGACCGCAGCGATGCCAAAGAAAGCATTAGGCCTTGTGATGGAAGAACAAACCTGCCAGCCCTGAAGGCACTGGATCTAAAATGGGGTAAATAAACACATCATCCCTCGCCATTAATTCAGATAACTACCGTTTGATTTCCAAACATGCGCAAGTTAAAAAGAAAAATTGTGATGAACCAGGTAGAAGGTGCCGAGTGTGAATCTTAAGAAACAGGAAGCCACAAGAAACGAGCGGTCTAAAAATAGCCTGGATGCGGATGACAGAAGGGGGTCGTTCCGTGGCCTTGATGTTATCTCCCAAGTAACCCCCTTTTATTAGGATGCTATATTAACACATATATGGAATGTGTGTTTAGAGTGTTCTACGTGGTCCTGGGGGGTTTAACGGTTCACACGGCCGCAGCATCGCGGGATGCACTTGCTGCTGCCGGCGGGATGCCTCCATCCCTGCGCTGCGGCTGCGGAGCGGACCATCCCCGAGCAGGTTCCTGCAACACGCATCTCTCCGGACCGCACCGCCCGTCTGGCTAACGCCTCTCCCTCCCTCCCTCCCTCCTCCATCGTCCGGAGAACCGCTAGACAGCACCGAGAGGACATGTCCGACACACACTCACACAACGGGAAACAAATCCCAGCTTAGTTACCTTTAGCTGCTTCCACCGCACATAATAGTCCGAGGACCAGTCCGACAGCGGAGGCAAATCGTGTATTCCCTCGGAACAGCATCCCGACGTGGAGTTCAACCGCGGTGAAGTAAGAGGCGGCCTTCTGCTTCTCCTTCTTCTTCTTCTTCCCCGGTCAGTCAGGCTGAGCGTGTCTCTGAGCCAGAAGAATAAAATCCAGAAGATGAGTGTCTGTTACCGCGGTAGCTCTAAGATGGCCGTCGTCACCGCCGCCGCTCTGCTGCTCAATCAGCGCTGCTCACGGTGTGCAGCCCGACGCGTTCACGGACCGTCGTAGAACATCCAGAGTGCACTGGCTCTGACACACACACACACACACACACACACACACACACACACACACACACACACACACACACACACACACGCACACACACACACACGCGCGCGTATTTCATGTTTTGTAGAGCTGCTAACCCTGAGACAGGTGTTTATGTAATAGCGATCCAGCAAATCACCTTTATTGAAATAAACATATATACAAGGAATAATTGAGAACAAATACACATTTATGCATGCTGTGCAAGGAGAGCATTTAAATAAGAAAGACATAGTGGTTATTATGGGAATATTACACACACATACACACACGTATATATACAGCAAGAAAGAAGAAAAAAACACATTGTGAACACAAAACAAGCCAACAAAAGGACCTAAACCAAATCAAATTGTGAGAAAAAAATCTTCACGGGAGCAAAGGTGGAAAAAGTTGAGCAGCCGGACATGTTGTTCAGTCGGTGTGTATCTAGTAATTGGGATGTGTGCATGACAAAACACAATATCAGAAGATATAAGTGGAATTGCACTCAGTCCACCCTACATCCGCCCGAGGCTAGACACTCCGCTGACGAAACCATATTGATATTCACCAGATCAGGATTTATTTTGATTTGCATCAAATTACCTACCAGAAATACCAGTCCCCCTTAAACATATCTGATTTTTTCATCAGGACCAATCAATTAATATCAATGAAATTGTCGAAAAACGCTCTCTCAATGCTAAAGAAAGTTGAACAAGACAATCTTCCTTGACCCATTCCGCAACATTCCAAGTTTCATATTAATCAGTCCTGTAATTTTTGCGTAATACTGCCAATTAACAAAAAAACACAGATGAAAACATAACGTCCAAGGCATAGGTAATAAAGGCTTATTTTCTTCCTTGACACGAGGCACAGTTTTTAAAGTCTCTTTGGTCAAAAGACTTTCATTATGTCCTTCAAAATTATCAAGCAGCAAATCTTGGACTACAGTGGTATTCAAGCAAAGAGAAACCTTACTTTTTACACAAAGATGGGGGGATCAGCAGGCTAAACCAGGCCCAGCAGTTTATTTTATATTGATCATATAGCTTTCCATGGTAATCCAAGAGTTGCTTTCTCTAGCTCCAGTGCCCAATAGGAATACAATTGAACATTAAATGAACAACAATCACTGTTACAAGATTATAAAACACGAAAGTGAAATAACACTGATAGTCCAGTTGATACCACCAGCAAAATAAAATAAAAAGTCCTGGTGCCATTCCACTTCCATCCTCAGACTGTTAATGAATCCATTTCACACAGAATGGTAGTCATGTTCTGTCAGTGGAAAATAATCATGTGTATTTAAAAGGGTTTCATTCACTGTTGATCTTTTGTGTTTATGTACACAAAGTTAACTTTTCTAAGTCACATTTGAGAAGAAAGGTCAACATACGGTTACCACAATCCTCACAGATATAGTGGTTTGAATTGGTGGGATGACATATATGATATTAACGTATGTGATGTAATGTAATGTTTGTGATGGTACATTTACAAAGGGAAGTCCAGGATTTCATTTTTATATCCCTTACTAAATATGATCAAACCGGTACTATACATGTGTTTGATGTGTTAAATAAAGTTCCTCCCTTCATTCCACCGGAAATATAAGTCTGTGTCCTTATATGTAAAACCCACCCACAAGAAATCCAATTATGTCCACCTTGTCTCTTTCCATTCCTCGCCAGTTCAAATTGCCTCTATAGGGTAGAGTGCTCAGAAATCGGATTTTATGAGGAGAGTCTGAAGGCAGCATGTGCCTAACGATGGTCAGTGACGTCAGTACTGTTATTGTGGGAGCATGCAGCTAGTTTAGCACAGACGGCTAAACTAAGACTGTGGGCGGGGGCCAGATGCCTCCTGGAGCCACAAAGGGGCTTGTGAGGATAGTAGAGACCATGATAATGTCAAGTAGAGGAGTCGTTCAAACACAACACTGAAGCCCAGGGGCCAACAGGGACCATCGGGGGTGGCTGCACGGCCTGAAAACACATTTGCAATTTAATTGTAAATTGGTTCTACCCCTGAGTCACACAGGCTGTCATCAGTAGTTGTAAGCCAGAAATGAGATGTTTGAGATATCAGGCCTCTTCATGTATCTCAGAGGGTTTTACACACGTTCATAATAATGGAGGTGACGCTGGTAGAGTGAGGGCCCATAGTGCCCCGGGGCCCCAGCCACACAACCACTGCAATGGATATTTGGACAACACGACTTTACCAGAATGTGACAAAACTTTAAACAGTGAACGTGGGATGTGCCAGAGAAGCCAACAAATTTGTTTAATCCTTAAACCAATACTTCATTTAAAAACAGAAATACATCCATACTGTAATTTCAAGCCTATTCCACCTGCACTGATTGGTAAAAAAAAACAAAAACATATAAATCATTTCGGAGTTAATCTATCCTTGCCCCACAGAACAGCCGCACAACAGCAAGTGCACCATGGCAATGTGGCCTTGAATTGCAAATGTGGGTGGGGGGCTGTTGTCTAATCAACACCCTGAGATATACATAGCACCCCTGAGGAGAAGAGGAGGCGATGCAATCAGAGAAGTACTTCCATCTAAATCACTTTATTTTCACTTTGCATCATGGCTGCTACTCATGCAAATTCAGACAGTCTGTTTTCATACAAAATAAAAGAAGGTCAACGCTCGATAATGGGAAAAATCCAGTTGATGACAAAAAGTAAACAGAATACTTTGTTAAGAGTGTTATACTGGTGCATAGCAGTGAAACATATTCCACATTTTTGCAAATAAATACAGTTTTGAAAAAAAGTAAACATACCTACTAATTCCAATTCGGTCTGTCTCTCCATCTGTAAGTGGATCGTACCTAATCGAAAACCTAACTGGTTTCACACTTAGCATGTCTATTGTAAATTGCAGTGCAACGTTTGGTAAGATTTGAGGACACTACACGTGTGTCTGTGGACCGAGTGACACAGGGCAACAACATTCAGATAATCAGTTTATTTTTAAGCGATTAACAGACCTCTGGAATAGCTGACATGTTATACTTAACATTAAAAAAATAATAGCAGTTAAGTAATTTCAGTCACAGTTATAAATTAACTGAACACTTTAACAGTAATATATCTAATTCAGTTTCACTTTATAAGAAAAATAATCTATAAAACCTTAATTGCAGATAAACCAGGTAGGATGACTTTCTAACTTCACTCTACACCCTGGACTAAAGACTCTGTACACAACATCCAGCACTCAAACCATAAACAAATTAAAGTGACAGTAAAGTGTAGAACTGCTTGAGGAAGACTCACTAAAGAATAATTCAGATGTAGCTCCCAAGTATTAACACAGGCCAGGAGAGCAGGCAAGTGGAGAACGGCCACTGCACTAGTGTATGTTAAAAGAATGAATAGCAACCATTAGACCTCTGCGCTGTCTCAATCGTTGCAATTATCACAAAGAAGCCGCACAGAAAGGACATAGTTGTGTGAGGCCACAATTAAGTGCTGGGTCTATAAACAGGGACAGTCTATGGGCATCAGGGCAGCAGCAGAACCGAAGCACAATGCCTGTTTGTCTCCAGTCTGGCAACACATGGACGCTTCCCCTCCCTCACTGCTGTGCAGCCCTCTGGGAACAGACGTAGAAAGGCCATCATCATTCCTCTGGGGCACAATGAGAGGCAGTAGGAGGTCTTGGTGTAAAGGTGTGAGAGATCGACGAATGAGCGGAAAGGTGTCACTTCCTTTAAGGAGTGCCCACTTGCCCACTCACTCTTCAGGGCCTTCCACGACTGCTGATGGTTTGTTGTCAGCTGTAAATACAGACTTATTGGTATTCACTTAGTGCTTTATAATGTATAATGTGCTGTTTTATTTGTAAACAGCAAAAGGAGCTAATTAGTGTATTTGTCACCATTCTATTGCTCTGTACACACCTGGTGTTAACATGTTGTTTTTGTATTCCGATCTAAAGTGGACAGCTCTGAGTACGGGTGTGAACGTATACAGATCGCCTTTAGATCAGCAGTTTGAATGCGAATGCATCCTGGGCCACACATGAAGGACCTGTGTGGCCAAGGACGGATTCACGTGCACACTGATAAAAGAATATGGACACATGTGACCACCTCCACATGTGGCCTTGCGTGATCGCATTTTTATACGATCTGAGTGCGTTCACATCTGTACTTAGAGCGGTCCACTTGAGACCGGATCACAAAAAACACATGTTAATACCAGGTCAGTATTTAGACAAGGAGTCATTTTCACTTTTGTCTTCCAGTCTCTGAAATATCTGTTCCACAGATTTCGCCCCAGCACAACAGAGGAGAATCTAAATTCCAATAAAATTCCAATGTACAAGTTTCATTTACAGTCGACAGAGCTCAGAGTGAACAATTTCCATTGGAACTACATTCGACCGAAGAAACAGTGCATATAAAATCAAGCAATTCATATCCAGATAAATGCAAAAGACAAAAGCATGATAATAAGTATCATTTCACACATCTTCGCACATGTTTAGCTCCTCAAAAGTGCTATCGGAGAGGCAGAAAAAAATAAGAATGCTTTAAGTTTCAGTAGAGAAACTAGAACAAGCTGGCCTAGAATGGCACTCAGTAGATTGCATACCTCCAACTGTCCTCAAATTCTATCAAGCTACAACCAATTGCACAAACTAAATTGAATTATTCACTGAGAATTTGGTGAAAGGGACCAAAAAAATCTCACAAAGTAATTAAATAAAAAATTTAATTGTGCAACTTTCATTCATTTATTCTTTCCCGGGTCGTGTCCCATCCTTCGTTCAAGTTTTGTTGAAATCTGTTCAGTAGCTTTTGCGTAACCCCTGCTGACAACAAACAAACAAAGGGATAGGGGGGAAAACATAACCTCCTTGGTGAAAGTAAGGAATATATATATATACAGAAATGCTGTGACTGATCTTTAAAACAGAGATGCACATGTATGCAAGTAAGATACTTTTTCAGCCCCTGTTACCTTGCACCTGTGAACTGCAACCATTTGTAAATTAATCAATAAACAGAAGTGACAATAATTTGTTTGAAGCTGAGCCATTTCAATCAATTTCTGATTATATAAATGGTTCCAGTTCCTTAAATGTGACAACTGTATCAGCACTGCTTATCTGCATTGTTGTCGTCCATTTCATGGCTGCTCAGTGTAGAAAAAGAAACTGCCTTTTACAATTCAGCTCATAGAGTCCAACTCGAGCCCCCAGACAAGGATTTGGGGATTAGATACACCACATTACGAGGCTGGTCGAAGGTCGCGGATGCCTCATAGCAGCTCAAATGATTCTAAATCCTTCCGCCTCAGTTTCCATCCTTCTGCCTTATAGTTATAACACTCACCAGAACGGACAGAGGGTGGACACTCTGGGGGTTGAATTCAGTTGTTGGAGTAGTTCCCGCAGGCTGCAGTCATGGTGGGTGGCAGCAGACGGAACCAGAAAATAACTTTCCTATCAGGGGAATCAAAGTGGTCGTGACCATTAAACGCCACAGTTTCCCAGCTTATTCTCTTTCCTGTCCTGCGTCTAGAGTCTAGACTGCAGCCTGTGTTATTAACCATCGCAGAGTTGTTGGTTTTCCTTTCCTGGAGCAAGCAGGAATGTCATTATCTACTCCACTTTTCAATAATAGGCGCAGGCACGAAAATAATTGCTCAGAAGGTGATTGTTTGCACCCTGAGGCTTTTTCATAATGACATTCTTACATGTTATTTTATTAATGATGTGTACAGACAGACCATTATTTGTTTATCGATGTCTTCTTCACCAAGCAGCTGCATACTTCAGAGAGCGGTCCAGTATTTAATTGGCCCAAGGGAAGAGCTGAGAAAATGTATTTCACAGGATTATAGATCTGCATGTCAATTTTTCTTCATTCACTCTCACTTTCTTTATCTGATCATCAAAAAATATATCCCATAAGCCATAAATGTGAAATGTCGCCTCATAAATCTATATGCCTCAATTTTCAGTGGACATTTTTGTTGAATAGATTAATTTCATATACAGCGAGACCTTTTTCTGTCCTGGTGTCTCCTTGAATCTGCTCATTAATTCATTTTTAAAATCCTCTACTTGGGGGGGTGAATCAAATCTCACTTTAGAACTTCAGCTATCGACTTCTTGCACAGGACTTTTTGCTTTAAAGCCAATGGGTGTGTGTGTGTAGCAGTCTGCCAACGAAGGACACCGGGTGCTGAAGCTATGCACCTTTTAGAGCTACCTCCTCCACAGGGAACATTTAGAGCTAACCCGCAGTGATTGATTCCCTTCTGCCTAAGTTGCTCTCATTTATCTTACATCCTGGGCAGTCACTCGCCGTCATTTATTAACCACACGGCTCATGTGCACACACTCTCACTACCAAAGTCCTGAAAAGACATCCAGTTGTCCTTCCCTAAATGAATTCTAACTAATCATTCATCAGAAACAATCATTCCTGTCAGTGTCACAGATATTTGCTATTCACCTCGGGAGACAAGAAATGTTGTATCACAATGTTTGCACCATTTCCATATTGATGCTATGCAAAGGCCTGTTTGTGTATTTGAGTTCATGAACAAAGAAGCTGTCGGTCTCTGATTGAGCAGTGATCCATGTTCCTTAACCACATTCTTTGCCTCCGCCAAGGAGGTTATGTTTCCCCCACTGTTGGTTTGTGAGCGGAAGAACCCATAACATTATTATAGATTTCAAAGGGGAATAATTCATGGATCTTGATGAAATAATCAGGCACATTTAGGAAACTAATATCTTTGAGTGTGTGCGATCTGCTGCAGCTTGGCTGACTTACCTCTGACAAGGAGGTGTTTCTTTGTGTTGTTTTTGTCTGTAACAAGTGAATTGTCTATCTATCTATCTATCTATCTATCTATCTATCTATCTATCTATCTATCTATCTATCTATCTATCTATCTATCTATCTATCTATCTATCTATCTATCTATCTATCTATCTATCTATCTGTCTATCTGTCTATCTGTCTATCTGTCTATCTGATCTATCTATCTATCTATCTATCTATCTATCTATCTATCTATCTATCTATCTATCTATCTATCTATCTATCTATCTATCTATCTATCTATCTATCGATCGTTTGATCGGACACATTTTCATGATATTTGGTGGAAGAACCCAATATTTAATTTGTTGCGGATCCAGGAATTCTTTTCATTTTCTTTTTATCAATGGGAGATGCGTTTCTCTTGATTTCTCAGAGAATCAATCATAGATTTTGATGAAAAAACACACGCAAAGACATGTTTAGAGGACAGATATTTAGTGTGTGTAATTGGCTGCAGATCCAAATACATATCTGCATTTAGTGAATTTAAATGTGGTTTCATCAGGGGACTGCTGCATGGCTCTTGACAGAGGTATGCTCTGCACTCAGTGTCATTTTAGTTTCTGTAGTTTCCATATCGATGCCATGCAGAATCCTGTTTGTCTATTTTGGTTCATGAACAAAGAAGCTGTTGGTCTCTGTTGCAGCAGCGATCCGTATCCCATATATGCACTTTGAATAACAAACACCTTATCAAACCCTTTAAAAAACAAAAGAAAAAAAAATGCCCTTCTATTGTGTCATACCACTCTGGCTTGTTGAAATTGCCTCTGTTGTCCTCTTGGTTGTCAACAGCCTGCAGTTTCAGCTGCCTCGCCCCATTGTTACTGATGCGAGGCATCAGTAACCAAACGCACATAGCAGGATGGAGTGGGAATCTGACAGATGGAGGCTTAGTAACGCTCTGGAATGCCTCAGTCCACTCTATGGGGCTCAAGAACCCTGCAGACTGGATCCATATTACACATCCATATTCATTACAGCCATAATTTAGTTTTATCACTAATATCCAATTTCACAGGTTTGGTTTATATTACATTCATTATGTGCATCTACAACAGAATTCATAATCAGAATTCTTCAGTAAAAACATTTCTGTTTTCCTCCCATGTGTACTGGATTCTTCCAGATGGGCATCAGGTTGCTCAGAGAAGTGTGGGCGCCTTGATTTTGATATTCTTGTTTTAAGACATTGACCCCTGACCCCCACAGAAGGTCACCTCTGACATGCCATGCGGAGAGTTCATGCCGGGGGTCGAGCTGGTGTCAAACTCTCACCTCCTCGTCTTTATTGCCTCAGAGGGTTTAGGGAGGGGGCACTGACATGGCTGTCACAACGAGTCCAATCAGTCATCTGTGATGGGCAGGGTCTCTTGGCTACTTGGATACTCCCATTGCAAGCACTAAAAATGATGCACGGGGGAGGGCAACTAATGAATATAGACTAAAAAGATTTTTGTGTTTCAATAATTGAGACAGCCGCCAGGAAATGACACAAAAGTTTTCTGCAGATCAGTGATTAACAAAGCGTGTCCCCCAAGAGAGATTCTCCGCAGCTGCCAGGGGTCTTAGAGAGATTGTAGAGGGGCTCAACTAATTTGATAAATTACCATCCACACAGAGATGTTACACCAAACACGAAGGAAATGTTGTGAATTGCATCAAAACTGGCTAACACGCAAACAAACAGTTGTACCAGCTGTAGCTAAGGCCCTAGAGCCGAAGAAAAGTTATTGGTTTGAATCCCAGCACTCTCTCTGTGGGGAGATTGAATGTTCTCCTCATGTCTGCATGGATTTTCTCTGCCCTTCAACAGTCCAAAGACATGCAGGTTGGGATGAGGTTAATTTGGGACTCAATTATACGTGTATCTCTGAATGTTGGTCCTGTGATTCACCGGCGACCTTTCCAGGGCCTAACCCGCCTCTAGCCCCCTGGACCCCTGAGGACGAGGGGTAGAAAGCTGCTGGATGGAGGTTTGATTGATTTTAACACATGAGGTCCTTCTCACAATTGTCTAAGATCAGCAATAAACCGAAGACCAGAGTGATGCAGCGATGACAGAACATTCTGTTACTGCTATTGAATCACAGCTTAAGTTGGACTTTGAGGTCCTGATCAATGACTTTGATTCAAAGGAAGAAAGCAGGGTTATCATTAACGTAAAAATGTATGTAAATATAATGAATATCATTTCAAAGTGATGCTATGTGTTTGTAGATTGCCCTTTGGCACATACAGTGTGTTAGTTACATTTGTGGCTACAGAGTACTGTGAGTATGTCCAGGGCCTGTGGTCATGATGACTTAAGTGATGGATAAATGTTACATGAATGAAAGGTTGGTCAGCTAAAGATAGACAGCTAATAGTAATACATATATTGTTGAAATTGCTAAAAGTAGTGGAGATATAAAGCAAAAGCTTATTTTGGCAACAATGACAAAATAACCTAAATACAGTTCAACTGCATAATTTTGTTTTACAATATACACTTTATCACAGTTAGCATCAGATAGCACCCAGTTTAAACCTTTGATGTACATTATGTGAATGGTGTCGATAAGGGACATTAGTTAATGTGACCCGGCTATGGCTGGGAACTAGAACTGCTCTAGACATCAAATCTCTCCCTGTGAGCAAACATATTACTTTGACACACACCCAAAAAAACATGCATGTGTACACCCACACACCGGATAGAGCTAATAACACAAATGCCGACCCAGGATACATTGTAATAACCCCCAAGTGGACGTCTGTGATTAAAATCGTGTTTGTAAATGTGGAAACCTGCTGTCCAGACAGCGGAAGAGAGCGGTCGGCTCCCTCATTACCCTTGAAGGAGGCTCATATGGCGAGTGGGTGATATTAAAGTGGAAGAAGTTCAAAAGGCTTTGAGCCAGTGCGTGGCTCCAGCGTCTCCGACCGGGTGTTCAGAGCATCGGGGAGCGTACTGACCCAGATGCTGAAACTGAATGTGGTGAATATTATGATTTCAAATACCTGAGCTAAATTAAATCCAATTCTATCCCAAAAGGAGGAACAGAGGAGGCACATCATCTGAAAGATTCCAAATGTTTCTCTGAGAGTTTTTTCAACCCCCAGATTTCCATCTTTCCACATCAGATAATTTAATGAGGGTTATTTGTTGTCTTCCTCCATGAAACAGCAGCTGATGCTCTCCTTTGATAAAAAAAGCTAGAGCTTATAGCAAACTGACCTCCAGCCTGTGGTAGAGACTCTTAAACGCACTTGTTGAGACATTAAAGTCAGCTCGTCTATACTGTGACTCAGGTCCCATTAACTTGTTTATATTGTGTTCCCTATAGTTGCTCATGATTATGTCGTTAGCCTGCTATTAAGAGAGATCAGTGTTAATTAACCGGCCAGATCAGCGCTGCAGGCAGGGGAGCAGTTGAGATCCCCGCAGTAACTGTTTATGATCCTGTGCACAAGAAAGATACAGAGAAAACAGAAATGATTTTATCTTTTAGAGCTCATTACAAATGATCCTCTGGATTTACACATGTGGAAGTTTAAAAAAAAGTCCCTGCTCAGCTGATCAGAATCTACACATCAGCAGTGTGTGATGCTCAGGAGTCTGCTCCTGGTGCATCCATCTGATTCATTATCTTCATTCAATATAGATTTTCTTGAGTCTGCTGTTTTTCTTTACAAAAGTCTGGCTCTGGTACCGGTTTAATGGCTGGCGAAGCACTTATTACACTGGGTGATTTACAGCCTTGTGGGACGTTGACTGATTAATTTGCTATAAAGACAAGTTACCTCTGCACAAGGTGTGAGACACCATCTTCAGACATAAACATACAGCAAACACATTACTGAGAAACCATCTGCTCTGTTCTGATTTAAAGATGTACTCTGATGTCATCAATTGGCATTTTTATTGAATCATAAAAAATCGTATTTCTACATTAGACTCTTTGTTTGAATATGTTTGTATTTTCAGATTTGTCGGTATCCAGTTTTGTCTTTTATGTGCGAATTGTCTGTGCTTTTTTGTTTGCTCTTGCAAGTATTTAGCCTATAACTGAATAGCGTCTAGCTGGGATGATGTGATTCATGTCATTCTTAACAACTCTCTGTGTCCATACTCACAGATTATAAGCTTTACATTTCCTCTGATGCAGACTGTGATGAACTAGAATTTCCAAGGAAAGTTAAGCATTTAGTATAAAAAGAATTGTTACATTATTTTTCAATATTCTTTGTTCTTTTTGTTGTTCCTATTCGTATTATTTACCGCTTTTATCTGATGCTGTTCTTTCTCAATTGTTTTCATTAGTGTGAATGCATTTGGGGGTGTGCCCCTGAGTTTCCTATCTCTGCTTTGTCTATCAAAGCATTTGGTAAACTTTCATTTAAAGGTTCAATATGAATAAAGTTATGAAAACAAATCCCTTGTGAAAACCAAAAACTTAAATGAATACACACTTTCCAAATCAAACACATTATTTACTCCTGTTTGGGTAAAGTTAAATTAGGACCACAACACCCTGCTGTCTAACTAAATTATTAGCCTGGTTTTGGAAAAGCTACTAAAGTCCCCAAAACTGTGTGACCTATTTTTAAAATGGTCTTCCTCAGTAGTAAATAGTTTTACACTGAAAATCATGATCAAGTTCCATCCTGCTTCACAGATGTCTATAAATAGGCTCTGAGTCTCCATCAGTCGGCCTGTCTACCTGCCGACTGCCACTGTGTGCATGAGTCAACCCGACAGTGAGACTCCACATTATGTATTATTCAACAATTACAGTACATCACTGGTGCACGTCAGGACTAATTCAGTCTGTACAGTACGTGTGGTTTCATGAGCCTGAAGAGAGGTTGCGCCCGCCTAAATCTCCTGGTGCAGCAGTGAAGCCATCCCCAGGGACCTCACGTTACGAGGAGGCTGGAGGATTTGGCAGCTGCACATTAATGGAGGATTAAAATATTATTTAGATGAAGCCCACCACCACCACCAGCCGGCCCCGCCCCATCTCTCTCTCTCTCTCTCTCTCTCTCTCTCTCTCTCTCTCTCTCTCTCTCTCTCTCTCTCTCTCTCTCTCTCTCTTTGAACATGACCTTTCAATAATTGATTCGCTCCTCTTATCTCTCTCCTTCTCCCCCATCTCCCCGCCGTTCCCCATATTCCCACCTTTATCGCTCTTTTTCCTCCAACATAAAATCCCTCAAAACACATGCACGACACAGACACATTAATGACCACACACACACAAACACACACACAATGTTTTCTCACCCACTGACTGTCTCCATATTAAAATGCGTATAGCTGCAGGCCGCCGCTAGCTGCAGTGTCAGCAGGGGGGAATGGAGGAAAGTAATTCATACCCGGCTGTCACCCAGGCTGGAGGTGAGCGAGCACACCTCTTCCCTGAGGAGACAGTCAGGAATGAGCCCAGCAGAGGAGCTCAGAGGCATCAATAATCCAGCAGCTCCCCCTGCACTAACGACAGCCTCACGCCGCCTCATTAACACTCCCGTGGTTCTCAGCTCCCTTATTTCTACAGTTGGAGCCCAGATTGAGATGAATGAGAATTCTCTTTTATTTGCGTTTCCCCTCAAGAACATATCGCTGCAGTTAAGGTGAGAATGAAAAATAGGGCTTGTTCAAAATATGCATATTTCTCTCTGGAGGTAAAGCAACAGCCCTCATGATGAGATGTGATTCCTGCTCAGGGGGTTGGCTGTTTGCAGAAGGCAGTCAGAGCACCAGTCCAGCCCTGTGGGACGCTGTACTGTAAATAGTGCTGCCACAGCTCTCATTGGGGGATTGTTTGGAAACCTAGGAGGACACAAACACACACGCACACGCACACGCACACGCACACGCACACGCGCACACACACACACACAAACGTGACTGCGGTTCAAGAGGCTAAAAACATGGTGTAAATTATGTATTTGATTTAGCTGCAATGCTGTTTACCCCTGCATCGGCATAGTGGTGAGGAGATAAAGAGTGAATTTAGATTTTTCAGTGAACTATCCCTTCAAGACAACAAGATACATGTATTGATCCCAAACACATGCAAAATCACACTACATGCAGATTAGGGAAATTTGCCCTCTGCTTGTTGTCCCATCTGGTGAACATCACAGAACACACAGAGCGGTTGACAGCCATGCACGGCGCCCGGGGAGCAAGGTGCCTAGGCTCAGGGGCACTTAGACAGTGGGGGTAGGGAGAGTGCTCTTTGGACTTTGGAACAGATCCAGATGTTGTCCATCCAGGTATGTTATATTGTCCCCGCGAGGAGTTGAACCGGAGACCTTCCAGTACGATGTCCGTAACTTTCTGCCCATAGTCCAATTTTTCTGCCACTAGTCCACCCGGACTGTAGGTTGAAACCACTGCTCTCATAGTCATATAGGAGCACAAACTGTACTGACAAGCATTCCACCGTCAGTGTCTTGACTGTGATGACTGTGATGACTGTGATGACTGTGATGACTGTGATGTGTGTTGACTGTGAGGACTGTGATGACTGTGATGTGTGTTGACTGTGATGACTGTGATGACTGTGATGACTGTGATGACTGTGATGTGTGTTGACTGTGATGACTGTGATGACTGTGATGACTCTGTTGACTGTGATGTGTGTTGACATCACAGTCAACGTGTGATGTTGACTGTGATGACTGTGATGACTGTGATGTGTGTTGACTGTGATGACTGTGATGTGTGTTGACTGTGATGACTCTGATGACTGTGATGACTCTGATGACTCTGTTGACTGTGATGTGTGTTGATTATGATGACTGTGATGTGTGTTGATTATGATGACTGTGATGACTGTGATGTGTGTTGACTGTGATGACTGTGATGACTGTGATGACTGTGATGTGTGTTGACTGTGATGACTGTGATGTGTGTTGACTGTGATGACTGTGATGTGTGTTGACTGTGATGACTGTGATGTGTGTTGACTGTGATGACTGTGATGACTGTGATGACTCTGTTGACTGTGATGTGTGTTGACTGTGATGACTGTGATGACTGTGATGACTGTGATGACTGTGATGACTCTGGTGACTGTGATGACTGTGATGTGTGTTGACTGTGATGACTGTCATGACTGTGATGTGTGATGACTGTGAGGACTCTGATGACTGTGATGACTGTGATGACTGTGATGACTCTGGTGACTGTCATGACTGTGATGTGTGATGACTGTGAGGACTCTGATGACTGTGATGACTGTGATGACTCTGGTGACTGTGATGACTGTGATGTGTGTTGACTGTGATGACTGTGATGACTGTGATGTGTGTTGACTGTGATGACTGTGATGTGTGTTGACTGTGATGACTGTGATGACTGTGAGGACTGTGATGACTCTGATGACTCTGATGACTCTGTTGACTGTGATGTGTGTTGACTGTGATGACTGTGATGTATGTTGACTGTGATGACTGTGATGTGTGTTGACTGGATGCTCAAAATAGGCATTTAGGTGACCCCCTCCCAAAAGTGTCTCCCAGCTCCATTCGTCCCGTCTCTTTTACCCTCGGGATAATTCTGTCTCGGGTATTCTGGGACTCTGTCTCAGGATAAGATAATCCAGGGACAGCTGCTCTCTAATTTAAGTTGAGGGCCCAAGGATACGGTCTTCACAGAGAGAGCTGACAGCTCATGGATGTTGAAGTCCAGTAAAAAAAAAGGAATAAAAAGAAGAGGTGCAGGGTGCATGTCCAGGGCTGAATCTAATTTCAGGGCTCCTCTGACACTCTATTCTCAAGGCCCCCGGAGGAGGTCAGGACCCGCTCCCAGGCCGGAGAGTGAGCCGACGGTCGAATCCATGATTCACTCAGACAGCTTCATATATTGTTGCCATGGCAACAGCACCTGCAGACAGAGGAAAGCGTCTGTGTGACAGCTCGGCCCCGCCTCCTGTGTGTCGTGAGCACGTGAATGAAGGGCGTGTGTACAGTGTGTCAGTAAACAGCTGCTGCATTTTCTCTTGGATACAGATGTTTATGCACATGCCGGCCCTGCATTTAATCAGCAGGTACCGATATCTGCATCAACAGACGGCAACAGGTGCTGCTGGTCTGTGTCAGTCACCAGTTATGGCCTTACATAAGATCCAGTTGGTTCATCATCGTGCATCAGCATTCGGATATTGATGCAATGAAATGCCTTGGCAGCGGCCGTTCCCTTTCATTCATGCCAATAAAGCTTTGGGGAATTGGTATTGACATATGCATTTTCACATTCTTACGTGGAGGTCGTACAGGGCATCACACAGCGAGCAGCTCGACAGGCCGTTCTCTAACCAGTTTATCCTGAGGCTGTGGTTTGTAGTGTTGTCGTTGTTAAATTGTTATTAGTTAGAACACGTGATTCTGTTGTTTTTCGTTAAAATAAGCAGTAACCTACATTCAGTTAGAATGTACTACTACTGTCAGTGGAGAGACTGGATTTTGTTACCATTTGCCTTTGGATTTCCATCTAATTGCCCTAGTTGGGTTTTTTGATTTATCTCTGTTTTGTTTTTCATATGTTTTAAAACAATACTGACATGCTAGAAACAATTTGAAATAAGTGCAGAGATTTTCAAATGCTACAGGAATCAGCAAATGTGTATTTAGAATCAGAATTTCAAAATCTGTGGGTGTGCAATCAGGTGAATGAGATATGAACATGTGTAGACAAATCTGTGAATGCGTGCATAAAGATCTATAAATTTGTCGATACATCCCTTAAATCAACACATAGATATTTGTTGGGTGAAAAGCTGTTTTGCTCCAAGAGCTGGAAATAAAGTCTCATGCAAACTTTTACACATCATCTCTGTTCCTGCAGTGACAGATCTGCAAATGCAAATAAAATACACAAAAAGACTCAAACTGCCGAACCAAACCAGGCCATGATAGCTGCGGTTAATGAGACGACGCTTTGAACAATTCATATCTCTGCTGCAGCTTTAGTTCGTCAAATCAAGTCTTTCCCGTTTCCCTGTGAGCTGCGGCAGCGAGATCGAGACACAAAGCAGGATCGGAAAAAAGACTATGATGGTAACTTTAGGAGAAATCCAATTGATTTTATGAACTCAGTGGCCTGATCCTCATATTACCTTTAATTTAACTGAAGAATTATTTAATCAGAACACGGGCTGATGATTGTGTCTATTACAGCCTCTTGTGTACAGGAGGAAAAACTAAAGAGACCTCTGACCTCTTTATATAATATTGATCTTATTTGAGTGTTGTTTTTCTAAATAAATCTGTTTAATCAGATCCTGTTCTGTACAGACTGTGATTCATGATATTGGGAAATATTCAGTAAACAGCTTTTCTTGACTTGACTGGGCAGGTGAATCTAAAACAACTGTGAACGTTGTGTCAGATCAAATCCAGTTTGGAAATTTCCACTAATGACTTCCTCCTCCTCATTTCACATCGGGATTGGTTTCTCCCCCCCGGTGCAGAGAGAAGCTCAGTGATATTTCCTCAGCAGTCAGCAGTGTCTGCTCCGCAGCGAGCCGACCATTACAATGTCAGAGCAGGCGTCAGGTTCCTATAGGCTACCAGCAGACTGTTGTAGTGGGGTGATGGATAACCGCTCTGCCAACTCTCCTGCTGAGAACGCTGAGTCATTCTACGCATTCCCAGCATTCAGTGGGACGCTCCGCCGGCCTCGCTGCTCCTGTCATTTATCTGGGGTCAAAGTCCACAAATAGCTGCGCCCTGAGTGAGTCACTATTAAAAAACAATAACGTTATCCTGCCTTTTCATAGTGTGGTCTGGAGAAGTATGATTTTTTGTGGGAAGTGAGTCTCAAAAATACACAACAGACTTCATCCTCTGCTGCAAAGGAAACAGACTAATAAATACAGCTTTGAACTTGTGAGCTGGGAGAGGGTTTCATTAATCAATGCTGCCGGCTGTGAATCGTTCTTCTCCCTCCCAACCTCCTCAGGGAGGAATGTGATCACTTTAAGGTGTTTGAAGTCCCTCTGCATTGGCTGAATAAAAAATGAGAAGAATAAGTTTGGAGAGTTTTGATCAGGTGGATGTTTCATTTGTTCGATCTTAAATTCACTGCAGAGGAAAGACGAGAACATTTCAGTGTCAAAGAGGACAAAACTTCACCAAAATGACACATCAGATAAAGACTCTTAGTTTGTTTTGTGAATCCCACCTGAGCTGTCGTGTGTGAGACACCACTGCAGCACTTATTAATGAGAACTCCCACAAAGGAGGTTATTTTTCATTAGCACTTGTTTGTTTGTTTAGCAGCATTTAGAAAAAGAAAACTACAAGATGTATTTCCAGAAAACTTGGTGGAAGAATGCTTTATCGATCAGAGAAGAGCCCGATACATTTGGTGAATCAGGAGGCGGAATATTTTTTCTTTAACGTTGTAATTTAAAAAAAATTGTGACTTTCTTAAGAAACTAGAACATCACTGAGTATAGTGGCAGCAGCTTAAACACAGTCCAGTAGTTTTTGTGAAATTCTGCTAACTAACCAACTGACAAACACAGATGAAAGCATAACCCCCTTGGTTGTGTTTAAAATACAGAGATCTTAATTGAATAACTCGTGTGTGTAATTTTTGTGCAAATGGAATGAATTGAAGGGAATGTTGATATTGAAGGGTGGTAGCCTCGCTCGAGGTATGTGCTTGCCAAGCGACCCCTCAAGTTGCAGTGGGAACTAATATAAACACTGTCTAAGTATATGCTGTTCCTGCAGCAACAGCAGTCACTCATGCTTATTTCAGTCAACATGATGCATACTTCAGACCGGACGGCACAGCCAGGGTCTGTTTGTCATGACCGCCAGCAACAGGCCCCGGCTTCATATTTAGAGGCTGGAGCGGAAACTTAGTGCGTATGATTCATAAATAGTTATCACATGTCTAACATTGGCTCTGTTGATGTTTTTGCACCGAGCAGATTCGTGAGATTTACATTTGTCTTTCCAGCCCCTTTTAAATTCCACTGTCAGAGCTGTATCACAAAAAAATGTGATGTGTTTAAGTTATTATTAAAAGTTTTTTTCCATGGGAATGTTTCATTACCATAAATATTAGACTTTCTTTTCAATGTCAGTGTGAGTTTTGGCATCAGTCAGAAGTTGGACACATGCTTATATCTTCTCTCCACCAAGACATTGAAGGCTTCTGAATGCTTCCCACAATATTCTCATCCTAACGTTGTCACATGAAAAAACCAGAGACGACATCTCCAAACTTTTTTGCCCGCTCACTGTCACACATGAGGAATAAAACTCGCTCAGCGGAAGCAGCGGAGTGGGAATCCCGGAGGTGGACAGGTATGTTGATCCTAAGAGTATATTGAGGAAGTAAGCTTCTGTCAAAGTGATATCACAGCTACACAAAGACCCGGAGCAGATGGCTGGAGACTTTAAGCCTTCATGGGAGCAGCGTGTCATGACACTCGGGTGGAAGTGCAGATCTATGTTACTGTTGTAAAAATGTGATATGTGTGTGTGTGTGTGTGTGTGTGTTTATCAGATAAGACGACAGTGACACAGTAGGTCCACAGGAGCAGACACACGACAGCAGCTAAACCAACATTACGCCCAGATTCCGAGCCACCAGGTGCGGCAGGAATCTGGTGCAGTGTTTGTTTATGTCATACCTGAGAGGGTTTCACTTCAGTGCAATGTGGAGCATAACTAGACCCTCTAAAAATACAGTCAGACTGTAATTTCTTCTCGTTGACCTCATAAAGTCCACTGACTTGCCAGAGCCAACAGGTTCAACCTCAAATTCTACAGCCAGTCATTGTTCACACTCACAGATGGTTTTTGAATTCCAGTGGAAATTCCAAAGTTTCTAAAAATGATCTTTCTGTGTGGAGATGCATGTCCTCAGATCGGTGAAGTGTACATCGTTACCGAAATGACCCAATCAGGAAGCGGCTGTGAGGGTCGACTTCATGGTTCCAAATATCTATGTTTCTGTCCATCCAGACTAAAACTAAGCCCCAGAGCTTTAAAACTAAAAACTGATCCATCAGCGTTTTCACACGTCTCTGTTTTAGCAGTTCTAAAATGCCGAGGTAGTGTGGACGCCAGGCGTATCCGTAGCAGAGTTGATGCGTTTTCATAACGAAATAGTGGAAGTATGGCTCCAACTCTCATCGCAATCCTCAAAGGATAAGTGGTTTAGATAATGGATGGATTGATAGAGGGACAGAGGGATGGATTGATCTGCGGATGGAGGGATGGAATGTAGAAAATATAAGAAATAAGAGCTAGAGTCTACAGTTGTGCCGGCAACTTCATATTGGATAATGTACAATTCTGACTTCATAAGTTCATCCTGCAAAGGAACATCTATTCTACAGGTTTTGAATCCATCCAATAGTTCCACACATATTTCAAATGTCAGTATTAGGCAGGTGCTAAAGGACAAGTCGGGTATAAAGTCAGTACAGGGTTCATCCTCTTCATAGCAAATTAATTTAATAGTTGTTGAATTATTTCACTTTGGACCAAATAAAAAGGAGAACCAATTGTCTGTCTATCCACACAACCGCATGACTAGCATGGCTAAGAAAATTCATATTTACCTCCACCAAGGAGAGTATGTTGTTTTGGCTGCTTTTGTTTGTTTGTTTGTTTCTCTTAGCAGTATTAAGAAAAACTACGGGATGGATGCCACGAAACTAAGTGAAGGGATGCCATATGGTTTAGGGAAGAACACATTACATTTTAGTGGACAACATTGGGAAATAGGGCATTTTTCAACATTTCATTGATTTCTCACAGAATAATTCATGAATCTTGCATATTTAGAGGACTGATATTTATGAGCGTTTGATATGTGGTGCAGATTCGAATAGGATGAATCAGTGTTTTCATTCGGGAGCTGTTGGGCCTTGGCGGAGGTTGAATTCTCTCCGAATCGCACACTAGTTCACTTCTACTCCTCAGGCTCTGAGAACTACAATGAATCACCTGGAAAAAAGGTTATTATTGTTTATTTGTCATGTTGTGAGTCAACAGCCGAGCTCCACCCAGGATTTATTTGAGGTATACTTCAAAGAATATGCTTTTATGAGGTAATGTTTCACTGTCGGTAGACTTCTGTGTTCTCTTTATACAAATAGACATGTCTGTAGATGTCAGTCAAACTGCGCAGGAGCAAAAGGCCGATCAAAGTGGTTTCAGTTGGATTTCAGATCAGAGCGGGTTACTAAATAAAAAGAGGAGCGTGTGATGCCTAAGAGGAGGCGCACTCCTTTCGTGAAGAGCTTTAGTCGCTGCTGGTTAAAGGAGCTGAGAGCAAATCTCATCTATTAGTAATGAGGTATAACGCGGCCCCGAGTGTATCTGCAGAGCTTTGTGTTGAGTGACTGTGCTCTGCTGCATTCCTCCACAGTGTGCGCCCTCTCAGGCCTGCATGCCCCCCCTCCTCTCCCCCTGGACTCCTCCCGCCTTTGCTCAATAATAATGCTGAGTTATAATGTGGGAGGGAGGGTGAGACACCTCTCTCACTCCTGGAACTCCCACGCTCTCGCCTTCAGCACTTTTTTTTCCCGCTTTGAAGATGAAAGTGGGAGCTGATCACATCCACATCCGCTGTAAAGTTAATTCTCTCTAGTTTGTGGAGTGGAGTTATTGCAGTGCTGGGTCAGTGGAGCCATGTGGCATCAGACTCTCTGAAATAAGGGCTCCCTTCCAATTATGATGCTTTTAAACTCTTGAAAGATTTTCAGAAATAGGCCGACTGAGGTAAATGATCCCAGCCATAGCTCCCCCAGAGAAATCTGACAATCAGATTCAATGACAAACATCCTCAGATATAGATGCATAGTTTTGTTGTCTGTAAACATGACGGGTTCATACCTTTGTGAGGACATACAGTCCAGTTTCTTAATGCTATTTCAAATGAAAATGGATTTGCTTTAATTTTTAAAATTGTAAATGGAAAAATCCAAATCCAAATTTGAAGAGACATGATCGACAGTGCCAGGGATACCATTCTGATGAGGAAATAATTCATCTTTAAGTTCATAATTTCCTTCTATCCATTGTCAATAGCGCCTCTCCTTTGAGGGTCACAGGGGAGCTGTAGTCAATCCAGAGATTGATTAAGAACCTCGGGCCCTGGATTAAGGGCCCGAGGTTCTGGAAAACCCTACATGGAGCTTAAATAACATCTTAGGACCTACTTTTATCCAACCACATTCCCTGATTTGACCTAATTTGACTTTTTATCCCTGTAATGGGGAGTCATTCTTAAATAATTATTATTTATGGGCTTTTAGTTTTTTACTTTCTGTATTTGTACTTCTGTGATTTCAATTTGCGAAGCATTTGCAACTTGGTTTTGAGAAGTGCTATATTTATCTGCAGGTATAAGACGCCAGTGCTGCAGGATCCAGATGACAAGACTATTATTATTATTAAATTAACCATTTCATTATAACAACCAGTCTGACAGAGTTTAATTACGATGGTTACACAACTGGTCCTGGTCTCTCTCTCCCTCTCTCCCTCTCTCCTCCCCCTCCCTCCTCACTTCCCCATTTCTCACACTCACCCCAACCGGTTGAGGCAGATGTTTCCCACACTGACTCTGCTTCTGCTGGAGGTTTCTTCCAGTTAATGAAGGAGATTTTTCTCTCCACAGTCACCAAAGTGCTGCTCATTGTGGGAGCTGTTGGGTTTCTCTATAATTTTAAGGTCTCATCCTTCACATGTAAAGTATCGTGAGGAAATATATATTATGATTTGGTGCTATATACAAAAAAAATTGAATTGAATAAAATATCTAATGTTATTATTATTTAAAAATAGAAGGCATGACTAATCAAAAATGAACAGACAAATGGATGGAGGAGAAGGGGTTAAGGTTGAGGTGTTTATGATACTTTATTCAGCCGTTAAACGTGATCACACAGTTTCCCCCCCCCTTGCTCTTTCGTCCTCAGCGTGTGAACTGAGCAGTCTGCTGTTGCATAACCTTGATGAGATAGCACTCGTGGCGGTCATCAGCCAACTGCTACTGCTGCTGCTGCTGTGTCCGCTATGAACTGTCTGGCATCAGATAAACATGACGCCGGCGCTCACGTGTACAGAGAGGGGGGGAGCTTGTGTTGTTGGAAAGACGAGAGACGTGCTGCACTCACAAGGTGCACTTAGTCTGCATTTCAACCAGCAGCAGCAGACACAGGCCAGACACACCATCATTCCTCTGTTCATCTGACAGCTTGTGTTTTAAGTCCCTCTCCAGTAGCGTTAATACTTTGCCTAAATAAACTTGTTCCAAAGGTTTGTCATGAAAAACAAATCCCTTCATGGCCATAAAATGACTTAAATGTAACTCTACAACTTCCTTTCTCATTTTGTGACTGCAGGGGCCTATCAATAAGCTCATATGGCCCAGCCCAGCCCCGCCCCTGCCCCCCATCCCCCCCCACCCACAAGTTGACAGGATTGGTTTCTCAGGTTTGTGACGTCACTACAACCCTGGCTGTCTGAATCCGATTCTTTTGGGGACTGCCATTCCTTTACTGCTCACACAAGAGCTAATGCGTCAGTGGCCTCCCGCTCACTTCCAACCTTTGAGAGAGAGGAGGCGAATAAAGCATTCGCTTCCTGTGGCGAGGGCAGTCGCAGGGTGGCTTTGCGTGGTATTTGATGACCTTTGCCTCAAAATATTTGCTTCTCATTCGCACGTGGGACAAGGTCTATAAGGTTTGACCTCGAAGCCACTCAAACATGAATCCACCCTGAGATTCTGCTTCATCACAGGACGTGAATGTTTTATTCGCCCACTCGCTCGAGCTGATTGGAATTAAACCAGGAGGTGACGGTTTGCTATTCATACATTTGTTCCTGTGCCTCTGGGCCATTAAGGTTGAAATTACTTTATATATCAATTAAAATATGTTTTTTTTATCACACAAAGGTACAAGGAGACATATTAACATGTTGAAAACCTTACATTTTAGAAAAACAGGACTTTGAGATAATAATTACAATGGATTCCACTAAACTCTTCAAAAATGTTGTCCACGCAAATGATGCTTCGATATAAATGTATTAATATGAGGATCAGATATTAGTCCTGGTTAGAATCCTCAGCTGCACCCAGAGCAAGTGTTTGAGTTGTCCCAGTGTGAGCCAGACGTTTAGCTGTCAGTGAAGGATGCCACAGTCTGAAGTGATGAACACATGAACACTGTGAATTGGCCGACAGCTGGTGCATCACTCCCAGAGCTCGCTGCCTCTAAATCGCAGGATTCTTCTGCATCTGTGAACGAAGGCGAGGGAACAGTGAGCAGATGTTCATCATTAGTGCAGGAAAAACATCAAGCCCCACTTTTTCTCCTCCTTGTTTTCTGGGGAGTAGATTAAAACATCTGACTCGATTGAACACCTGACAGGGAAATGAACGAGGCCCTGGCCGGTAACAAGGTTGAGTTGTTAAATGACGGCAGTTTGCAGGAGGTGAGGCGGCGACATAGTGTGTCCCCGTCAGTCTGTGTAGAGCTGGAGGGAAGATGCCAAAGGTAAACTCTCCAAATGTATGAGAGCTTCAGATGGAAGGGAAAAAACAGTCCTCTCCCCTCAAGGTGCATTTACTCACTTGTTCTGGAGCAGTCTTCTTCTGCAGAAAAAAAGTCCTTAATTGTCATTGATCTTTTTTTTATTGCATAAATTCAGGCTCTTATCTATCTTCTCTTTCTTTCCCTGATTTGAGCCTCAGTTTGTGTTTAAGTCACATATACAGTATATATTTCACCTAATTAACATGCACTTATACCACTTAACCCATACTGTACATGTGTTAATAAATGAACAAATTTCAGGGAAAGAAAGAGAAGATAGATAAGAGCCTCACACCCGGCAACGAGTCAGCATAAAAAAAAGATTATAGTTTAAGAACAACATGTAATGTATTCTTTATTCTTATAATCTGATCTAACTTCTGATATGATTGATCTATGATTTTGCAGCTCCATTTAGGTGTTTAAGTTTATACAAATATATATATTTGACCTTTTGATGAAGACCGTGGAATACATCGTGGAGAGCTGCTCAAAAAGCAGGTAGAGGACGTTGAAGGAAGCGGCTCATGTTTTAGAGTTCAAAGAACATAAATGTTCAATTGTTGAGAATAACTAGAGCAATATTAATTTTTTGAATGTTCAAGGTCAAGACCGAAGAATCAAGCCATTCAGTCAGCATTAGCTCATTATATAGTAGCAGCATAGTTTTTCAGATTCATCTAAACATTTTCGATTTTATCGAACTTGACTCTGTTACTGATCAGACTGAAGAAATTACAAATTTTCTTCTACATGGGCCGACGGTAAGAAGATCAAATAAATTATTTCACCCTTCGTATGACTTTGCAGGAAACTCTTGTCCCTAGATGATCAGCATGAGGCCTCATCCAAAGACAAGCAGCTGCTTTAAAATAAAGTTTTCTATCTCTGGGCTTTTATGTTGGAAAACGCTCAATGTTGTTATGGTGAAAAGAAGAAAACGTGACTTTCACTGTTTTAAAATTTCTTTAATGGTTCAGTTGGTATAGGATTTGGAAGCATTAAGTCAAAACATGGTCAGCAGCCATACAAAACAAAACCAACTAATCAAAGTCGACTGAGCGGAAAAGAAAATACAAAGGCAAAAAAATAAAATAAAAAATAAAAAAAGGACAATTAGGCAACATCAGGTCATCACAGTAAAAAGATACATCGACAACAGCATGCTGAAAATCAAAACTGGTAGCAGGTTCAATGGCAATCTCTCGCACACGCACGCACAGACACACACATACACAAACACACTTCCTCTCACACACACACACTTGAATGAAGGCTGCAGAACAACCCTGATAGGTAAAATGTACAGTAAGACACATTTTAGAGAAAAACAATCGATGCATAGACAAATAAAGAATGCTTCAAAATAAAAGTAAACATCAAAGGACAAATTTCTTTGTCGTAGGCGGACAGCGTGACGGATCTGTTGGCCGTTTACATTGCGATGATTGATGAGAACATTCAAATAGAAGTTATTGCTGACACGATGTAACGGATAACATTTATAAAAGAAATCATCATTTTTTTCTGAAACATTTATTAAAAGAGCTAGTCGCTTCCGCAAATGTCAAGAATGTACAAACAATGGTCATCGGCACCAGGCTTCAAAGATCCTTGGCTCCACTTGAATGAACATTAGAAACCACGAGGCAGACATGCTTGGCTTTAAAACGTTACGATTATTTTAAGTTATACAAGTTAACAAACTGTACTTAAACACATTAAATATTCAGCATGTCACTAGAAAAACATGTTGGCTGTTAACAAATATTCATTTGAGTTATTTTCCAGTTGAGATTTTTTTTATAATCACCAAATGAATAAAAACATGGTTACAAACTTTTCTTTTATCCAATGAACCAAACAAAGAATCTCTGTGCTAAATATCAAAATGTATTTTTTGCAAATATCTCATTGATAATAGTGCAAGAGATACAGTACAGTCAGAGATAGCACACAGTTCTTATGTTTGGCCTCACGTGTTTTAGTTACAGGTAGTTTAAAAATTAGAGTTTGTATGATTTTAGTGTGAACAAAGAGCCACTGCTGATGATATTCAAAGAGCGACTTGTGTTAGGCTTTAACTATCTACTGGTTCTCCATCTTTAATGACGCGTCCCAGGAACAGGGAATCGATTCAGCAAACAATAAATTACAACTACGACTTGTCTCTTTATCAGTTTTCTTAATCAATGTGTTAATTTTTCATCTTGCAGATAAAAAAACAACAAAAATACAATTGGCACAATCAAATTATTATTGTATTTTCCCTAACTATCTGTACAATTTAAAAAAAGGTTTTACATGTCACAATATTCCAAAACAAAACCAGGCTTTGTTTGGGGAGAATGTGTACATGTGTGTTTCGCATGATTAGGTCTCCTAGTGTCTTTAAATGTTGACGCTCTCCTTTAGAGAAAAGCATCGCCGCACCCTCGACAGCCTCTGGTTCAAAAATATAAGCAGCAGATGGGCGAGCGAGGCCTCATGTATCAAACTGCGTACGCTCCAAACACATCCCGCCTCAATGCAGAAATTCCTGTCGAGTTGAAAGACCCCGTTAGCTCGCTTAATTAATGACGGCCTGTTGTGAGCGCTGACACACATCATTGTGTCGTGCTAGTATTTGTACAGATGAATTTCCATCACATTGGGAAATATCAAAAGTCTAAAATGCTGCTTGCGTTTGATAAAAGAACCAAATTACTCTGAAACGAAAATATCAGTTGGTAAAGTAAAAATGATTTCACCGCAGCTCTCCTCACATCACTGATTGGGAATTAAAGTGATTTCCCATCGGTTCCCACTGGAAAAACAGGCTGTAATTTAACTTTAAGTGAAAAGCATTGACTGAGAGGAGTTATTGATGCATTCGATTTTATGGTATTACTTTACTTTAAGTTCCCCACTCACAGATTTATGGGTGTGAATTGAAACATTTAATAAATTATTTAATAAAACACCATAATGGTTCTGTAAGCAGATAAAAATAAATTACTGTGTTTATTAATGCACAGTTTTGTCAACAATCATAACTTCTCCTATGAGGACATATTTTATATTATTGTTTTACTATACTCTCATTCATCTTTTTATAAAGCGGCCTCCACTAATGAGGAGTTACAATTGTGACAAATCAATTAACAAACCATTTATCTGCTTACAAACACATTTTAGTGATTAAATGTTTCTTAATTCATGCTTTCTGCATGCAGGTTCCAGCAGAAGAGCGGACGCCTGTATCTCTAAACATGTGCATGCCAAATAGTGAATGCATTTTTCACGAGTGTTTTTAATTCGCACAACATGTTTATAAATGAGGCCCCTGGTGGGACAAAATACAAAAGCCTTTATAACAGAACAGCTAAAATCAAAAACAATTCCGGCCCCATTGGGGTAAGCAGAAATAATTAAAATCTCTCCCCTAACATGACCACTCCTCACACCCGCTGCTCTACTTGACCACAACTATATTTCTCTTTGCTCCAATCAGCTGCTGACTGGTCAGTTCCTCCGGTGACCACAGCAGGAAATACACGTAACACTGCCCAACGTCTCAACATAGACAAGATAATACAAAACAAAACAAAACCATCCCCTCATCACAAGAAAAAAAAATAACTACAACTGATAATCATCCACACAATCTGTGAGTGTTTTCACTGACTCTCAAGGCTTCAGCCCACTGGGACCCACTGGAGTGCATCTCAGGTAACATTGTGCCAGCCTGTGTGAGGAGGATACGGATGGAAAAGGAGTGGAGGAGCGAGGCAGCCGCCACATCCCGGCGTCTCTTCCCCTCCTCTTCTGTCCCTTCCCCCCGTGCCCCTCCTCCCCTGAGCTTATCAGCGTCGTGCTTGTGGAGTTTGGGTTGTTGTGGGTCGTGTACGGGGCAAGACGGGTCTGGGACGGGATGCAGCGGGGCAGGATGAGGGGGCCCAGGGTCACTGCCGCCGATCCTCCGCCTCTGACCGTGAGAACGCCATTACCACGTCCTCAGCACCTGGAAACCAACAGCAGAGCGTCAGATAAGTCCAATGAAGCAATACAAATAAATACAGACGGTGACGTTCAGATCACATACTCTTCTGTAACAGTATAGAAAGAAACATGATTGAAACCCAACGTCAATGTCACAGCATTTAACATTGCTGTACATTATGAGAGTTTTTTAAGAGAAAAGCTACTATCAACTTCTAATAAAGCCAAACCGGTTCAAAATATAGACCGAACATCCAGAAATGTGTCACTTCTTACAGGACATGTACAGTTTTTTAAGTGCCAAAGAGGAAAAACCCCAGTAATAATGCAGCCTGAGCCGGTGAATTCCCATTTGTGATTTGCAAGGAGCGGTATTTACTTTTCTGACAAACCAGACATGTGTCATCTGTTTGCTTAATGTTGTTACAAGGTGTGACCTGCCGTTTTGTCCACACACAGTACTAACCATAACATACCCTTACACAGACAAACACACACAAATGACATTAAACATCAAGATAAAGTCTCATTAGGGGTGGGAATTGGCAAAAATGTGACGATTCGATAGTATTGCGATATTTGGGCCACGATTCAATAGTATTGCGATTCTTAACATATTGCGATGATGCGATGATTCTGCGATATTTTGCGATTCATGTCCCCCGTTATTATTCAAAGGCATTACAAAAAATGAGGAAAATAAGACTGATCAACTCACTTCAAAAGTCACATAACTCTGTGAACAACATTGTCTTTTACACATTAACTGAGGTGCAAAACTAAGAAAGGGTAGTGCCATAACTTTGTCCTTGAACATTCAGGACACAGGACCTTTATAATTGTTTTCTGAATAGGAGACCTCTTACATGAATGCTGAGCTCCCAGCACGTAACCTAAAATTATTTAAATACAATACAGTAACATAAAGCAGACATAATAGAGTAACATAAACCTGAGTAACTTAGAGCTTCAATCAAATTGAGAAAGATAAACAAAAATGTGAACTGCTAGAGTCCAGTACAGTTGGCTGCAAGGTCATGAACATAAGTCTTCAAATATCCACTTGTGATTGAATCTGCCAAAACTAATTTTAGTGGCAACTGTGAAGCGAGTCAAGTTTCCCAAGGCCTCATCATTTTTGCAATGAATCATCTTAAATTGAGCAGTATGTTTTTAGGCCCTCCATAAAAGAGAGGGATAAAACGCTTCTGACAAATGATATTGGAAAGTATTAAAACCCTTCTGGCCCCCTCAAGTTGAAGACCTATTATTTATACCCTTTTAAATTCAAGTTAAGACCAAACTTATAATGGAATATACATCAAAAGGAAAATGTACTTGTTCAAAGTTCACACATTTTAGTCACTAGAATCAACAAACTTGATCCCTGTTGTCCCAAGTATGACAGACCTTCGACACAGCAAAGTTTATTTATCACCTCTTCCTTGCACTTTGTTAATCACCACAGATTCACATCATTTCCACTTAAACTTGAAGTGTATTGCGGCAACTTTTAACAGTGATGTGCCTAAAATAAGATCCATCCAATCTAAATGTAAATGTAAACAAGTTAAGACTTTAAGGCCATTTATCTGTCAATTTGAATGTAAGACATTTTAAGGTCCTGCAGTCCCCCTGTTCTTCAGGGCTGTAATGATTCTGGAACAGAAAATACAACACAAACCTCAACAATTTTGTGATAATCCCGACTGTGAAAAGACACACAGCAATTCCTAGTCTCCTCAACTCTTTAATAATAAAGCCTCATCTCTTCAAGTTGATGGGGAGCTGCAGCCAATAGAAGCTTGATCATGTAGTGAGATACAAACATAACTATCACCAACACCTAGATCCACACCTTGGCACACGCTTGAGAAGAAATCCTGTCAGCACTTTGTGCCTGATCTGCTATAAAAAGACTTTCTCACTGCAGCCCTCGAGTGCTTGTTAGATTTAATTATTGTGGAGATATGAAAGTAGGCCAGGGACTGTGAGCTTCCACATGTATTTGGCACACAGGGCGGACCCTCCTACTCAGACAACTCAGACCCTCCAAACACAGAGTTTTTG
This sequence comes from Pseudopleuronectes americanus, assembly GCA_038501795.1. Classification (NCBI taxonomy): domain Eukaryota; kingdom Metazoa; phylum Chordata; class Actinopteri; order Pleuronectiformes; family Pleuronectidae; genus Pseudopleuronectes; species Pseudopleuronectes americanus. Next base: position 11,799,799 of record CM076725.1, read on the forward strand.
TGTTTCATTTCTCTACGGCGAAGATGATGAGCCTGTTTGACGCGCATTCAGGTCATCATGAGCTCGGTAAAATAAAGATGTTTGGGGAGAGGTGGGTTTTAGAAAGAATGCTCAACTTCCTCTTCCCATTGGAGCAGACTGGTTCACCAGATGAGGATATGGAAAAGATGAAGTCAATGGGCAAGAGCAGCAGCAGGAAAGGAAACCAGACACATAGTGATGAAAATATTGTAAGAGATGCTGTATGTCTTCAGTTAATATAGATTTCACCTGTTTGGAGACAGCATGTAGGAATAATGATGCTCGTACAAGAGCGAATTATGTAAAACCACACAACAGGAAACTCAACCTGATTTACACTAACCATGAATAGCGTTGTCGTTTCAAGATGAGGTTTTGGCACCACACGCTTCAGTAACGCCCATTTAGCCAGTCGATTATATTTGTGTTTGTGTGAATGAGTTCACCCTTGTATAATGGACAGTCCTGTGAACTTGAGCCGACCCGGAGCAACTTGAGCCGAATAACGAGCAGAAACCCTCTGAAAATACACCCACGGAGACTGAGCTATATCTGTTTTGACGGAGAGTCATGTGTGGACCTCGCCCTGCCACAAACGCATATACCCTAATACACTACACACAAGGTCTAGCCGAAGCAATGGAAACGTCAGTTCCCTCAAAGCTGTTGCCTAGCGACAGATAAAGATCACAGTGCATCAGAGGATGGCGGGCTGCTCCTGCTGATGCCTACGAGCAAAAAGCTTTTGGTTGGTTTCAGTGCAGCTCAGCATTCGGCTTTTCTCTGGCCCCTCCCTCCCCTCTGCACTGATCCTCTCCTCGCCCTGCACAAAATGGATAAATAGAGCGACTCTGGAAGGTGGATTACATGAATAACAACAACAGGCATAATATGAGCACTTTGAACCAAAAGTTCCATCATCCACAACAGAAATACTCTTTCTAGGAAAAGAATATATCGGAAAAGTGATTATTAATATTATAAATAATCATTAGTGATTTGCTTTCATTATTCACAAGCAATCAAAAGAATTTTGTCTAGTGATGAAACACTGAGTGAATAGTCGGAGCACCAACAGCGTTCGAGGTCACAATCTGTGAAGTGTCAGCTGGAACACCCCCTGTCCAACACGCACACGCACGTGCACACACGCCAGTCGGGGTGGGTTAAGATGCAGAACACAACAGGGACATGTGCGGTCCAGCTCAACATATTGACATCACCAAACATAGGGGGTCTACTTTAAAACACTTGTGCCTACGATCTGTTATTTCAAGGTGACGAAGCTTCATAGCATCTATTTTTTAAGTACTAAGTCCACTTTGTGAAACGTGTAACTTTAATTGTTTCATTTCCAACAAATCTGTCTTCTTTTTAGGCTCACATGAATGTTATTGAGGCGTTAAGGTTCAGACCTCTGCACCTGTTACGGCTGGTTATTTTGATGATGTTTTATTCTAAAAATGTTTTTACAAAAGAGTAAATATATATCAATAAAAGTTTCAGAAGCAGAGACAAAATAATCTTTCAGCTTTTTAATTTTTAATTAAAAAGGACAACAAAATCTAATGCAGCATGTCACATTTGCAAATGAATGGTTCAGAATTCAACGGAGAATGTCTCACATTTACAACTCTTCAAACTCTGATAATTAAGAGATTGTAACACCAGTGACATTTGGTGCAAGCAGCAGCAACTTATTTTCAAAGGGTAAATTACCTTTTTCTAAATTATCCATGGAGGATAGTTTTAATTAATTTGACATTTACAGGCCACATCCAGTCGGTATATTTGTTTTTTATAAAGCAGCAGATTTTTATGAGCCGGTTTAGTTAAACTTTTAGTTTCTGTTGACAATGAAGAAAACATTGTTACAAAGAGAATTGACTGAATCAGCTTAACTGAACTAGAAAGAATTGTTGTAAAAAATGATGCTATAACATTCATCATAAAACATCAAACAAATTGACCCATTTGAGACTGAGAGGAGCAAATCAAGCCTCTGTGTCAGTGAGTCAGGTAGACGAGGTGGTTCATAAACCTGAGTGTGGCTCTGATTCATGCTGTAGCGAGGAGCAGGACAAAGTATGAATCGATACCACTCGGCCTGAGCCCAGGCGCCAAACAAAGGCAGGGCCCTGCTCTGTGTCACTGTGCTCTTAAAAGGGCCGGTTTGAGGATTGCGTGATACCCGAGTTGTATTGCACACAAAAAGAAACAAGATTGTGTATTGATTGCACGGGGCTGTGGTAGTATCTGAAATAAGAGTTGCCATATTTCTGTAAGAAGAGATGGGACTATCAGGGAGAGATTGGAATATCACGCTGTGTAATTAACACTCCAGCTTGCATCTAGGCCCCCCCCTAATGACACTGGCTCCAATCTACAGACGCACAACGTCACAACAACACCCAAGGCCTGCAGGGACGCTCGCCTTTCCTGGGACAACTGAGGTTGCTATGGCAACACCTCCTCATCTCTCCTCTTTTGTTGCGACCTTCAGACATTCTACTAGGAGGAGTTAACTTTCTCTGGCAAATAAGACAGTATAATATGTGGTGAGACTGCAGGCTTTATATGCGGCTCTGTTTTAAAGTGACACAATGTCAGTTAAGAGATAGCTGTAAATGAAAGAAGTGAAGACAGAAGAATAAGAACCTGACTGTAAAGACAAAACTAATATATTCCACAGAGGAAACTATTGAGCTAAAGATAACTCTCTAGACAAAGCTTCAACATCTCACTTAATGGTTTCACACTTTGTTTCCAATGAAACAAAACATGTTGAGTCCTGCTCAACAAAAATCATCTGCTCATTTGAAAAATAGAAGCAAAACATGCACAGCTCCAAAACAGAGAACTCCTCTTTGGCCTGATTAAAATTGCAAAACAAAAATCTGTATTTGCATGTATGGTAATCAGCCAATTAAATTTGAAATGCTAATTCAGTGACCTATAGACTGAAGCATTTACTTTTTTCCTTGTTCCTTACAAGGAAACAAGAGAATAACATTTGACAGTTAAGCAGAGTCAGGGAGAATGCGTCAGGGTTTGAGTAACATTTCCTCTCAGTCTGATCAGATGTGATGAAGTGTGACAATGTCTTTGGAGAGATTTAACTGCAACGCCTGCAAATTTGTTTTCTAATCAGAATAAATATTCTGACATAAGCTGACATCAATAAAGTTAACCATTTGTCCCATTAGCTATGCTCCCATTTAACATTTCCTGAGTATAGCATGACCTTGAGTAATCAATACCCGTATGTCTCCACTACGCCCTTGATGCCCTCTAGGTAGCTTCAATTCGATCGTTTAGGCCGTGTCTACCACATGACAGAGTCGCTCCACGCTGAGACCCTTCGATGACAAAGGTATCAAAGATCCCGCATCACTATGTTCAAACGATGCTCAGGTCTACGCTCCTGGGAAAGGATATTGTGGCTGCATTGGTTTCTTATCCAACAGGGATTAATCTCGATGGGAATCCTCTGACCTGCGCTGTCTGACAAAATACAAAATCTATTAAACGTCTAGCTGGGAAATAATGATATCAAACATAGTGCTTTTTATTCCAGCTGTTTACCAAATCACATTTACACCAGTTCCATCAAGTTGCTTAAATCAACCATTTTTCAGAAAACAGTGGATGTGCTGGTTGCAAGTGGATGATGCTAATCTTTTAAAATATCCTTTTCACAATTTAAATATTGCTAAAGCTAACTGGTTTAAAAGAAAAAACGAATGGTTCATTTATAGTATAGTGTTGTTTCCTTTAATCTATTTTTATCATTTTATTAGGTCCAAATGTGATCAAATTGTGGACTTCCTCCTTCATGTAAGTGAATGGTCTTCACAGCACCACGAAGGATCCGGAATGTGCTGATACGTACAAACCGCTGTCCTTTGGTGCAGCACTGAATACTGTTTAAGTGATTAACTGTCAGCTTTCTCCAAAATGCCTAATCACAGTACTTTAGACAAGACGCAGACCACAAATTATTTATTGCCACACAGGAGGCGGTGTGCTGCCAGATGATGCTAAATGTGTCTGTTTTTGTGATGTATAATGCACCATCGGAGCACCTTTCACCAGTCATTTCGTCCATAATTAATGAGGCTCTTCCTCGCAGTATTGACACAGCAAAGACACTGAATACTGTATCTAGGAAAGGGCATCAGGAAACAGAACAGGGCCATGCTGCTCCAACAGACAGCTAATTAGAGGTTGTTTGAACATACAGAAAACATGCTCCATGAATTTAAGATTTGAGAAAGAATCAGGACTGAACATTTTAAGAGGTAACACCATCTGTCTAAGGCAATGCTTTAAACTCTTCAGCTTTAAGATTATACAAATGCTTAATATAATAAGGAAATGTACAAATCAATGACAACATTAAAAATTTGAGGATCTGCAGAATGTTTAACAAAATGCCCTGCAGGCTAAAACAAAGATAATAATAATAAAAAAAAACAGCAGAGAAGAACAAAAAGACAAAGTCACTGTGCCTGCTACTTGCTTCCTTAATACCTTTCAAATCATACACCCAATCGTTATTACTTGCATTAAATCAGATATTTATCAATTTAAAAAAATTGCAGGTAGAGGACACAGCCAAGGAGACATGACACTTAACTGTAGTTAAAATGTTGCAAATAATTGCAAAAACCCAGACCTGAGCTCCAGGAGGTTTACCACAGGAGGACCACAGGGCACTGGTGTGATGTTTGGACTGAGCCTAGTAAGCAGTTTTTGGATTGACTAGCAAACAAAATTTCCAACTAAATTTGTTGATGCTTTCTCAGGACACTGCAGTGCCTCTCCTCATATCTCCACTATTTTGTTTTATCCAGCACCCTCTAGTGGTTTACAGTTGTAAAAGAGTTGAGGGGCTTTAAAGAAGCTCAACAGCGCTCCCCAGTGCCCTGATCAAAAATGACCATCATTCGCAAGGTCATACAGCAAAGCAAACAAGTGAAGACTGATTTGATTTATAAAACAAACACCACAATATTGGATGCCTTTGTCTATGTAGGCCAATCGTGAGAATTGGTGGTGAAACTACTGATGCACTCATGCTGAAGATGAGTCACTTGTTTCCAGTCAGCCACACAGTTTGCTGTATGAGTAATCAAACAGTGCTGGCGGACCGCTGAGTCGGCCCAAGTGCTCAGGCAGGGAATCCGATAGGCCAACTGCGGTTTAGACTCAAGAGGAGTGATGTGCATGGAGGGATTTCCCTTATTTTCACTCTCAGCACAGTAGCACCTCTGCAGTGAGGGTGGTGTTGGTTGACTAATGCATTTGAAATGTATTTGAAACGGTTTCATATTAACTGGCTGTCAAAAACACCTTAGTGTGTGTGTGTATGAGTGTGTGTGTGTCTTACCCTGGTCTATGTTGTGCTGTGGTAGCTGGCTCATCTGACTGTGGACCACACCTGCGTAATTTCGGAGAAAAGCCTCTTCACTTGGCGTGAGCTGAAGACGAGTAAACAAAGTTCCAAGTTAAAACACAAGCTCGAAATGAAGGAGATCATAGTTGATGATGATACAAATACAGCTTCAATCATCAAATTAATTCCCAACAGAGGCAGACGTGTGACATTGTCGATCTAGAATTTGACTTTTTAAATTTATTTTATATAATAGCTCGATACACTAGCTTTCAAGGGAAATTCTTTGTTGATTAGAAACCTAAACCAAAACATTCATAACATTTATTCATATTATCGGAAATCATTTGTAGACATTTGCTTGGGATCTATCATATAAAAACTTGTGCAATAGTAAAAAAGTTATGCAAATCCTCAAGATACCGTCTTGCGGATCAGGGACACCCATCCCAAACTAGCTTTATATCCCTTCTTTCTATGAGTCAACTCAATCATAAAATGAAACTCATATCTGTTGTGAGAGAGGCATATCTATTAACTTTTTGTTTAATCTCTAGATTGTTTAAAAATTAAGTCCATTGATGACTAGGCCTTCTTCAGCTTGTTTTCCTATAATTAAAGGTTTGAAGGGGGACAGATTCGTTGACAAAATGTTGCTGCCTCATAACCTTTTAGAATGCAATTAAGTTGTGGTCTCTCATGAGGCTGCAAACTGCTATCTCTGCTGACGTCTTGTAAACTGTCAAAATTGGTATTTAGACAAGAATCCCTATCACTACATGAGCTGAACAGAAAACACATCTGTGGAGCTGCTGTCTGCTCTGCCTGGTGTAGACATGCTAAATCTGGTAGAGACATTTACCAGGTGATGGTAGATTTGACAAGCGAGTCTCCTCTATACCATACCTAGAGAACCAGCGTACCATTTTCTGATTGTTTTGAATGAAATGGTTTTTAATTTTTTCAATGCAATTTCGAGCAAAAGCTTCAGTATGCTCTTTGCTATCTTCAACAGAAAATATGTTCTACTCTATACTAAAGCATCTGGGAAAGGGGCTTTCATTTTCTACACCTATGCTGAAGTTATTGACAGAGAAATATTTTGACCTAAGAGCGACAATTTGCAAAAAATGTCGTGGCAGGTCATTTAAATTTCTCCCTGTGCTTCTGAAAGCGACCACCATGATGTATTGAAGTGTTAATTTCAAAATGGTTTCGACAGCCATGTGGGAAAAGCTTATTAGATGCAGATTTCAGGTAATGAGTGTCAAATGTCAAATGTGTGACTTAGCTCATAAAACAAAACCGTTGGGAGAATTAGCTGGTCAATTTGCTTTTTTATGTAGTGTTGGGTCCGGACACTGTACTTACATTTGATCCCATTTTCTTAAGCATGAGCAGGACCCGCACTTTCTGTTGGACGTACATGTCTTCAGGAGACTTCCCCGGGGCCTCCTCGCGGTTCATCCCCCCTGCTCCTGTGGCTCTGGACACACAAACAAATCCAGATTACACAAGACCTGTGAGAAGTCAGAGTTAGCGACAACAGAAATCATGGTCAGTTTTTTCTGCAAGAACCTTAGTAAATGGGAGGGATGAGCCCATGTGAGCAGGATTGTGCTTAGATAACTCATTGCAAAAGAGTGAGACGTTTTGAGAGTTGATGATGTTACTCAAACAAGATGGAAGCGGAAAAAACAAAAATAATACAAATATCTCAGGATGAAACAGAAGCGTCACACATGAAGAATTGATAGCTTTTGGTGTTAAAGGCCGACGCAGATGCCAATTTTCCTGTTGTTAACAGTCCTGACTGTCATTTTTCAGAGTTCATGTCAGAAAACAGGTTAAGTGTTAGCAACTTTTTACATTCACCTATACTAATTGACTTGTGTAGTCAACTTCCTTGTTTTGTTTAAGTCCATGCAAAAACACAGCTCCAGAGTTTTCAATCTAAAACGGGACCAAGCAGCATTTCCAAACCATCTTTATTAAGGCGCTTGAGTAGTGTGAACAAAGGGCGTAAACATGGCAACAGCGTTGCGTTTCCTACGTCTTCAAATATTTGTGTGGATGTCGCCATAGTCTGCAGCATTGAAATAATAACCCATTAAGCTGAGCTGATTCAACTATTAAATGTTTCTCTTATCTAACTTGTCACATGTAGAAAACCAGGCGAGAACTGCATGTTTTACTACTAGTCTGAATGATAGATGATTTATGTGTATCCAAACAAGGATGATATTAGAAGTCAGTGGCCTTGTCTCAGTGCAGTCACAGTAGTTGTGGCACTACACAGCGTGAACAGCTCTTATTAATTTTGTATGGCATTTTCCACACAGATCTCACCACTGCCTGCTCCTTCCATCTCTTCTTCTCCATCTAACTAATGACCTATTTTCACTGTCAGTCTGCAGAGATGTGAAGTATAGGCAAAGGGGGAGAAAAAAAGGGGGCGAGGGGGAGGCGATAAAAGGAGCTGCCAAAGCTAATGCATATGACAGAAAAGGGATAGGTTCCGCTGTGATAGTGCACACATCAAGGTCGGCTGCTGTCGCATCAGATCTGTGTGGAAAATGCCAACAAGATGTGGAATACAGCACCGCTTGATTCCTTACCTAAATTCTCTAGTTGAAAAAACTAAAACATGCAGAAGGAATAACTAATTGAAAAGACCAAATAGAATTCTGGACATAAAAAATTAGATCAGTATGCAAGTCATGATTTGTTTGCACCAAATCATTTTTCATGAAAGCCTATGGGAGCCACAGTGACTATGATAGTTCTGGCCTCTTTATTTCGGTCTCTTATCTATACAAAGGGCCACTAATGCATGTTGACAGGCTGTTTGATGTGGGGTTATATTTAATTGAGGAGCTGGCTCGCTGTCCCCCTCTTCCCAGAGCCCAGGGGTGCAGGATGAATGGGCCACCGTTGGCCATTGGCTGGCGTTTGGGTGCCACTGCGAGCGTATGGATTCATCCAGATCAGAGCAGCTGGAGAGTATTCTTGTGGCTAAAGTCCTCATTGTTAGAACAGCATTTAGTGGCCAATTTCTGCGAACAACTAACACTTGACTTTGTCCCCTTGTCTGTTTTCAGTCTCAAAAAACTGTAGCAGAGCAATGGATACGGGCAGATGAATACATTAGTTATTCACTTCAACCGACGAGGCATCAGGCATAGATTAATTGGAGAACGGCCAAAGACTCAAAGCAAGACAGACATGAAAAGATGGAGTGTGTGCTGGTGTGAGTACACTAGCTCAGTACACCTTCAGGGTAATGGTGGTGATGGTGCGTGAATGTGTTTGGGTGGGGGTAGTGATGGAGAGAGGATGTTGGTGGAGGGTGTAGTGTGGGGGGTGGCAGTGGCTTCAATCGGCCGCAGTGACACGTTTGATCATGGCTCCATGCTCCTCGCCTCAGACAAATAGGAGAGCTGAGACTCCAGGCACAGAGACCAACCGGCGAGATGACACGCACAGTATGAATAAAGATAGAACCTCAGGAGCACAAATCTGCCAGCCACAGAAACATGCTGGGAATAAACCGGTCACTGCGTACGAGAGGATAAAAAATGGAGGATGAAGAACCGAAGAACAGGATCTTGTGATTGCAAAAAAGGTGTCATCTTGAGATTTTGATAATCAGAAATGATTATACAACGATGGGGCATTAATACTCGGGCATATCTTGAGACATGACAACTTAAAGACTTTTCATGTTCTACTGCACAAAAGGTTGATATATTCCCTGTTCATCGTCTGTATAAATAGGACTGCTGCTTTCATAACTAACGCATTTCTGATCCTCTGATGTTTGCTTTTGAAGTTTGAAAACCAGCCATATTTATCACGATCTCTACCCAGGCTCCTGACTGTATTGAGTTGTAATTTATATATTTTACCAGCCTCAAAGTGTATTTTATCTTATCCCACTTTCGCACCATATCTGCAGCACAAACAACAAATGGAGTAAATTAAATCCCAATGGGAGAATCTCTGCAGTAAGAAGAAACAATGTGGAATCATAAATGTGGATGATCAGTGATGTTCCTCTGTCATCGTGACATGTTTGTGACTCACAAAAAGGGGCACAGAGACTAATTTGTAGGGAACTATTTGGGGACTCTAAGAACTGGAATCATTACAGCACTGGTACGCGATGAACTGGATGGCAACATGTATACAACAGTGATTAACATTGTGCAAATGATTATGTAACGCATGGTTTTTCCAACGCCCTCAAATTGAGCCAACTAGCTTTCCAGCCATGTTTAAAATCCAACAATGCTCCAGACAGTCCTCAGATGCCTGGCGTACAACGCCTCACTGCCACAGACTTAACTTCTAAATAATCCCTTCCAGGGAATCAGCACTGGATTACAACATTTTTAACACAGTGTGTCAAGCTAAAGGTGATTTTGAGGTCAAATATCAAACATGTCCTCATATTCAGATGTACGGTCACAGGCCTGTATCTAGATAAGGTAGATAATATTCTGGAAGTGATTTCATTATTGATTAAAAATGCTTTTTTAATTGCCTCATTATTCTTTACATGTAAACAATAGTTACAAAAGCTTCAATTCTCCAAGACCATTCGCTGGGGTTCACATTGCTTATTTTGTTCCAATAATTCAAAAACTAAATATTTCTATAAAAGATAGGTAGCTAGAATCCAATGTGTCAATTTAGCCCACCAAATATCACCAAAATATAAAACTCAAAAACATGAATTAATACACTAGTTTAATTTGCTTATTTAGAACCGACAAATTGATCAGAATTGTTGATAAGTAACTAACCTGTATCGTAACAAAATGTAAGAATCTCAACTTGTGAAGGCTCCAGGTGTTCAAATGCAAGATTAGGCTGCTTTTGTAGATCTAACTTTACCTACAAATTAATATTTTTAAGAAATTAAATGGCATGAGCATGGACGGGAGATGGACATTTTTCTGGCATTACATAGATCTAACCACTAATTGAGAAAACAATAAGAAAATGTATCAATCATGAAAATCATCATTAGTTGAAGCTCTTGGATAGACTTGAGGAGATTTTGCTAGATTGCCCCTATAAATCCTCCAAACATCAATTTTCTTTTAAAATGCAGACACACAAATTATAATTCTTTTAGATTTTTCCAAATTCTGTTTTGAATCCAAGAGTCTTGGTATAAAGTACATACTCTATCATCTATGGATACCAGTGTCTGTATTAGGGATGGGACTTTAAAAGGAGTTTTCATGTTCGAATATTCATAACGTTATTGAACAATTATTCGAATATTCGCTAAGGCATGACGCAGGGCTCGAACTCTATGGACAATTCCATTGCGATATCTGGACTTCATGCCCACCGTGGTGCAGTGCACTTAAATGACGTGTTGAAGTAATATTTGGTTAGTCTCTGTTCGCTGATACTAAATTCGAATATATACTGAAGTTCGATTTTGTTGCTTGAATTGAATTAAAGAGGCTTAAGGCCGGTGCCTGCTTCTGCGTTTTCACGGGCCCGTAAGCGCAAGAGCCTTTCCGGGCCCCTTACGTGCTTATGTATCCCTTCTTACGTGTTTACGTGCGTCGGACAATTTTTCTAACTATAGACAAAGCTCTGCAAGCCTCCGCCAGCCCGCAAGGCTGTGATTGGTCTGCTAACTACATCCTTTTCGTGGTTGCATTTCCGGTTTCATGCCCCATATTACCGGCAGAAACAACGGAAGATTTAGAAGAACGAATATGGACCAAATAGAAGAGCGGTTGTCAGAAGAGATCCGAAAGTATGACCACTTGTATAACCCGTCACTGACTGACAGATTTGTCCGCCAGAAAAGGGCTATGAGGAGCCGCAGTGGCGATGTGAATAAACAGTCGACGAAGAAGAAAGAAGTCGTCTTCGACAAAACACGTTACTCCACCTAGTGTTCTGGCGGTGAACACGCGCAACGGTTGGGGAAGCATGAATGACAACGAGTCCTGCGCCACAGAGGCGTGAAAAGCCGCAGACGCAGTTGAAGAAGCATGCACCGGCCTTCACTGTGAAAATATATGTTCCATTATCTGAATGATAAATAAATATACATATATACAATAAAAAAATTTGATTATTTTTCAGTTTAGGAACCCTGGTCTGTGAGTTTACGGGAAAGGATAGGGCGGTTAGAGTGAATACATATTTTCTTTAGATGTACACATCACTGACCTGAACTAATAGTCCGTTAAGATATCTGACGGGGATTTAGCACCCGTTACACTAGGAAGTCGCGCTCGCTCAAAATACTGGAAGATGTTGTTCTCATAATGGGTGGGACTAGAACGATATTCATTAGGCTTGGATTTTTATTCAAATAATTCTTAATGAACGAATATTCGAATAACGATTATTCATTACCAACCCTAGTCTGTATCGAATGTTTGCCACCTCAAAAAAAAACCTGAACCTTTTTTGTATCATGTTTGTATGATCTCACACACCAGGTAGTTTTGTCTATGTGTCTTTTTTTTTATCCACCTTAGAATAAGAACAAAATCATCAGTTAATGTAAAAATTTAAGCAGATTTCTCAAGAGGCGGTAACAAACAGGAAGGTTATGAAATGATAAAATGTTACTCCAACTACACCTTAATGGAGAACGCTTTCCGGGCTAAGCATACCTGTTTTTTTAAAAGCATAATTCTGATATATATTATCTTCTTCTGTGTCTTAAATATTTTCAAGGACCATAGAAAGGATTCTGTAAGACTCCTTTGTGTGTGCGTGATGATGGTTTCTAGAGGTGGGCTGGCTCAACACTAATCCCTCAGGGGACACTCAGCCTCAGACACATGTGGCTAATGTTCTAGACATAATCAAAGGCTTTCTTTAATGCGGATCTAGGCCTACCCCCCCTGTCAATGTTGTGATGTTGGTCTGAACTGAGGAATCAAGTCCAAGTCCCTCTAGACAGCTCAGTGAAAAGACAGCATCGCTGACACTGAGCTCAGAAAACCTAAAGTATCCAAATACAACATGAGGAAACAGTTCTAATTTTCTGACTTTAATGTAAGGGTTAATTGGTTTCCACTCTGCACTGCAATACCTTCTGTTACAATACTGAGCCATAATTGTATCTTTACATCATTAATTTTATCGGTTTTATTTATGCATTGTTGTTGAGGGAATGTGTAAAAAATGTTGATCTTTTCTATGTGTAAATGTGCTCAGGTAATATATGTACTTTTATTCAGTGAGCACATTTTTTTTTACTCAGTTCTATACAATTTTCAGTATATCTTATTTTCAAAAGTATTTTTTGTTTACTTTTTATTATATCATTAAACTTGTCAAAACATGGAGTTGCCGTTTTGTTATTTTTCTTAGTGAAAAACATTTCAACATAAATAAAGAGACAGATTTCTCCTGTATAACTTCAAGTTATACATCTAACCATCAAATTATGTTGTTTAACAGAAGCCATGTTTTAAAACATATTGTGATATAGAATAACTGTTTTCACAAGTTCTTGAAGAATTGAATTCAGATAAGGCTGGACTATAAATTGTCTCTATGTGTCAGTCATGTGATGGACTGCTGACCTGTCCAGGCTTTTGTCTGCTGGGTTTTGCTTCAGCACCCCATGACCCTCAGAAGACAAGTGGTTCAGGAATCGGAGGGACAGACGTTCAGTACTGCCACTCTCCATTTCAACACTCAGGGTGCGCCACACAGTTGAGTGAGGGCCTGCTGCCAGGAATTACAGCATGCAATGTGATAGGCCCTCACATTTGCTCATGGTCATGAGGGGCAGAGGCTGCCACAGTGCACCGACCCGATCACACATGGGCCAGTCCACTTGTTGAGCTTGTTACTGGCTCGCATGATGCACAATGTCTGATTGTTTTAAAAAATCTAATTCCGCCAGCTAGCAGAAAGAGAGGAAACATGCCACCAAGTTGACGGACAAGTCACCAGAGCCTGAACCAGAGGGCCCTAAGAGGTCGTTAGCCTGAGCAAGGGAAATTATCTGAATTCAGTACTGAGCTGCTCCAGCATCCAGAGCAAATGTGTGAGAAACTTTAGTAGGCTACAACCCTGGTTTGACTGCCAGCTGAGTTGTCAGCAACCTGGCCTGGTTCTGAAGAGCAGCTGTGATACTGCAAGTTACACACACTGACTCTACTGGTTAAAACAACTAGACATCATACTGACGTTAAGAAACAACATGATTGTTATTTATTTTCATTTTGTGAAAAGATTTTGTTTTCGTGATCTGTTTAAAACACAAACATAACTGATAATGTGACTTTATAAGGGACATAATTTGATGAATTTAGATTTGGCAGCTCTCCTAAAACTCCAATTATCAAAATAAACTATTTATTTCATTATTCATGAAGCTGCTATGTCTACTCAATTAAAGGTCTTTACAACAAACTATCTGTTCGCGACTAACTTCTGCCAATGACTGTCAACCCTTTTATTTTTTGTGTGTGTAATACCTGACACATCACAAATTATACACATCCAAAACTGCAGATCAATAATGACAACTACTTTTCCAGCAGGCCAGAAAGGCTCTGGCTTGGATTTACTGGATGTCTGCATGCTGCCTTTGTGTGGAACCATCTCCCCACATGTACAGTGCCCACAACAATGGCTACAGTATTTGGGGACAATGATGATGAACTGGATTGTGAAAACATGATTGATAAGTAGGTCATGTCTTGTTGTCACCACGTGAGGCATGAACTCAAATAATCTTGCTCAACTGTACAGGCTTAGTTCATAGCTGGGTTTCTGGGTGTGCTTTAGTGGTCTCCGGCTATAACTGTTCCACAATCAATTGATGGGTTATGGTCAGGGCCTGGAGAGAGAGCATTACAGTATGCTCTGCATGACATTTCAAAAACTTACCACAGAAGAGCTAAAGTTATCAGTTATTAGAGAGCATTTGGCCAGTATTTAAGCTTCTGTTGGGCCACAACTTTTACATTTAAAACCACAGTTTGCCTAAGAACTTATATCAAAATTAAACTATCTTTTACAATAAGCAACTGTGAAAATGTGATTTGATACAGGTTTTCACAGACTGCACAATATTACATAATTAACTATGATCTCAGAGCATCTGGGCCTCTCAAAGGAATTGAAACAGAAGCTGCTGCCTTAAGCCGGTCCCTTGGGGGTGCGTCTGCAAGATTTTGATCGTGCCAGCGTCAAGGCATGGGGAAAAAATACTGATTGGGGAGCAGTTATATGATCGCTGTGCTTGGAACAATGCAACGAAATGCAAATGTACCGGATACCATATAAAACAGACAAAGAAGTGCACACAGAAAAGATGGCTAAGCTTTTAAATTTGATTCTCAAGTTAAAAAGACGGGTGGTTGTCTTGAGACTTCTGTCATTTGGACATAGTGTGTAAATGACGAATGGGATGAAAGCAGCTCTTCTATGTTAGCGACAGGCCACAAGGGACTAGTACGTGGCCTGGTTAATGCCGACAGGCTGACAAGTGCATGTGCCAAACACAGAGCAGGAGGTTGTGTGATGAACCAGCCCACCCTCCCTGGCGCTGCTCGCAGGCAGCTGATGAGCTCCCCTCGGGGCTCGAGGGGGTTAGGCAGCCGCCGAGGAGCACCTGCCCTGAATGTGACGAAGCGAGGAGGGGAGGGAGGTGAGGCCGGGGGTCCTAATCTCTCTCCAAAACCTAGTCAGCTAGGGGAATGTGCAAACTAAGGCAGGCTTGACATACTGTGGTCCATGACCAGCCCCTGCTAGTTGCCAGTAGGATTCAGTGTGCCTGCCTGTGGCCAAGCCTCAACACCCACTGGCCGCAGCGCTCATCAATGCCCCGCTGCCGGCAGGGTGCCAGCTTTGCCACTCAGAAGGTTGTCAGCTATCTGACATGTGGGGGGGAGCAGACACTGTAAAAGGCAGGGATGGCACAATGCACCCATGGGTGGCATGAGCCAAAAATAGAAAATCAATGGAGTTTTATGAACATGAAAAGCATGTTGAAGACAGTTATCACAGGTAGAAGAGTTTATGAGGTTGGAGCAGCACTGTAAATGTCCTCAGTGCCTTTGTGTAGTCTTCTATGTATTGGCTGATTTGTGGGTGTCGGATGAATGGGTCTGTAATCTGTATATTTATTCAGTCTGATATAAACCACATGTAATCTGCAGAATCTCATGTCATCCGGAAACAGAAAACGACTGTAAGGTCATGCTAACTACATGGTTACTGACATTATAATGGTGGGTAAGAGTCACACTAACTGTAGCGTTAATGCTGACTCTGCTTAAGGTCCACTGACGTTAGCTGAGATTTACAGCTCCTGGCCGCAGGTAACTGGGCAATTTTATTTGTTTTTTTTTACCGAAGACCAACTCTGAATGAAAACTAACTGAGCAAAGACACGAGCCTGGACCGTAAACGCGGAACACAGACGGTAAAACCCAGATAAAAACACATGGCGCTGTGCGGGTCGTGTTATCATGTTGCGGGACGCAGACCGTTCAAACTGTAGCAGCGCTCATGCTAGCATCAGGCGACGAGGCTCCACCGCAACCTCGACACGGATCTTTAACCGAACGTCACGGAGGAAATGCGTGAACACGACTTGAAAGGACTAACGGGCAGCCTCCATTTAAACCGAGACAAACCTTTAATTCAGTCTCCACCAAACCCGCGCTACCTCTGGCCAAGCAGGCAATGCTACATAGCCGAGCTAGCTCGCTAGCATACCCGAGACAAAAGCCTGAATGAAGTTCCTATGGGTGCAAACAGCATCCAGGTGCCGCCGCTGTGCCAGAAGTGTACAACGCCGGGATTCAAACGCACGTACTGCTCGTAAAAAGCCCCTGAAGCGCGGCAGCTCAACAGGAAAAGCAACACACACGTAGCTTACCCCTCCTGGTCCAGCTTTTCTTTCTTCTGTGCTCTGTTTGAATGGTGTGTTGTTGTAGGAGGGCGTCCTGTTCCGGGGTCACATCCCTCCAGTCGGCGCAGCTTCGGCGAACTGACTCGACGCAGCCGGAGTCCTGATGGCTGAGCGGTACCGCAGCCGACCGCAGGGGGCAACACCGGCACAGCCAACACTGCACATACCGGGAGGCGAAGATGAAAATAAAATAAAAGAATCCTTCATTAGTCCCACAACAGGGATATGTGAGGTGTTACTGCAGGAGGAGGGCATTCACTATTACACATGAAATAATAAAAAGTAACCATGCAATACTGAAAATGTAAGGAAATATAAAAACTTACATATATATAGTGTGAGAATATATATAGTGAAAGGGATTTCACAAAGTCATTGGGTTGCACTGACAGGAATGAATATTGCACAGTCAGGAGAGTTAAACCTGAATAAAAGATTAGATTAGACCTATCATTATTGTTTAGGTTTATTTAATTACAAGATTAGATTAAACTTAGTTGATTCACGCACCAGGAAAATTCAGTTGGGATAATAGTAGGGAGGTCAGAATGATGTAGACAAGAGAACACAAATGTTAAAGAAAGGCAATTGAATACATTTTGCAAAAAGCTGAATATGTAGGTGATATGCTCCTTTCACTGTAGTGGTTTGTATAGATATGTTATAAAGTAAAGTGCAGTGGCCCAGGATGATTGCATGAGCAAGTAGGAAAAACATTTGTATATAAATGTAAGGACACATTGTGATGTGCAGATGACACAAATGTGAAAAAAAATATTTTAGAAATAGTAAGAGTAAAGTGGCATCAGAGAAAAAAAACAACAAGACAAAAACTGTGCAGTATTTAATTTTTCATTTGGGAGGGTGTTGTGGAGTCTGACAGCAGTGGGAATGAAGGACCCGTGGTTGTTCCTTCTTGCACTGTGGGTGGAGCGGTCTGCTGCTGAAAGAGCTGCTCAGGGCCCCCACAGTGTCATGTAGGGGTTGAGATGTGTTGTCCATGATGGAATTCAGCTTCCCTAACATCCTCCTCTCACCCACTTCCTCAGTGGAGTCCAGAGGGCAGTCCAAGACCAAGCTTGCTCCCCTAACCAGTTTATTTAGTCTTTGTCTGTCCCTTTCACTGCATCCACACCCCCAGCAGTGTCCTGCATAGTCTGAAGGACCTCAATCTCCTCAGCAGATGGAGATGACTCTCGTGCCTCTTGTACAGGAGGTCTGTGTTATTGGAACAGTCCAGTTTGTTGTTGAGGTGAACACCAGGTATCTGTGGTCCCCCACGATCTCAATTTCCAAGCCTTGCATTTTCACCTGTGTTGGCGGAGATGACCTCCTGTGAACGTCTATCACCATCTCCTTTGTCATGCAGGCATCGATGTTAAGGTGATTCAGTGGGGGAGGGAGCGGGGACAGAACCAAAACTAATTCAGCTCATTTGCCCACTACTTGTCTCCAGATTCTGGGCCCCTCCCACTGTCCTTGCTGTGGCCAGAGATGGTTTTCCGGCCTCTCCACACCCCTCTATTGTTGTTCCTTCAACTTCCTGCTCTAGCCCATCGTTGCCCTTCCTTATCTGCTTCCGTAGCTCCCTCTGTACCCTCTTCATTATGAATAAAACCTTTTGATTAATAAATATATAATTTGCTGTTTCAGTAATGCAAGGGCCCTTCAAGCGGCCCTTGGGGAAAACAAAAACTTTGACCTAAAATAATAGTAATGATAATAATAGTTACTTGTAGAATATAGTACTTGTCTTAGCCTGTAGCATGCCAGGTCTACTCCATCATTCCAGCTGTACAGGGTGATGACTGCTAGCTCCAACAGCCTTACCAGCGCCACAGCAAAACACTTCAAAAAACATAGGCTTTCTTAATCTCACCTTGAATCCAAGCAACAAGACACACCACCAACACATTGCCACCTGCTATCAGTTAAAGTTGTCCTGAACTCACATAGTGAAATGAACATACAGGACAAACCATGGGCCAAGGTATGAAAAGGTAGGTGAGGTCTCCCTCTGCAGTGACACTTACTGGAAAGTGAAGGTTAACATCAAGGTTAGACATCCAACACATCCAGTAGAAGATAGATGGCTATTTCAAGGGCTCTGATTGATGATTGACCACATACTGTAGGTTGCCAGGAACAGCTCAAGGTCCCCAAACCTTTAGGAAGATGACCCTTACCCAGCTCTTCTTCCTCTCAGAGGGAGTTTTACTTGCCACCGTCGCCAAAATAACTAATCACAGCTTGTGTGAGCAGTGATAGGACCTACAGTAATCTATTAATTGTTGGAGTATTCTATTTAAACACACACACTCACACGCACAGCAGCTAGAAAGCTACAAGTGAGATCTGCTTTTGAAAACTGTTTATTGAGAATATGTTTCCCTCCTGAGAGCAAATGAAGCAAAGGAGGAAAGTTTTAGCTGCACACATGTGAATCAGGCCCGAGCCTCAAAACAATGAATAACAATCCATCAAAAGGCAACAGCAGCATATTTTACAATTTGCAAAAATAGCCCATTAATTGAGTAGACTCACACCTTCTTGCTGAAAGCAGAAGTGTTTTACTAACTCTGCACTGCACATTTCAGTAGTTTAAGGTGTTAATGCTGTATGATCAACAGCTACACTCGCTCTTCTCTTAAAGTCATCATTGTACAGAGCCTCATACGAACGGTAGAGATCATTTCACCTCTTAAGAAGGATATGAAAAGCACATCATCTTCTCTCATTCAACCGGTCCTTGCGGGACGGATCTACAGCATGTAAATGAATGTGAACACAACATGATATTGAATCATCCAGCACGCAGGCTCACTTAAACAGTCATCTGGTCGATCATCACATATCATTTTCATGCCACCTGGCACATCAGTTGAAAAAATACAATGAGAATCACAATGCATAGCTTAAATATCAGAAAACAACATACGCTCATAAACACACATACACGGATACTGCATCATCTGAGAAAGTTAACTTTCAAGAGGGCCAAGTGAACTGTTACACAACCACACGTCTATGTCTTACATCTGCCAACAAATTGTCTCATTTAGGGTTTTACTGATACAGGTTTTTAAAATATTGTATGTAATGTTAATATGTTATAGTCACCACACACCTGTAACATCTCTGCTGTAGGCCTGAGATCACCTCTCTGTCCAGATGCTAATGGAAGTCATGTCGTTAATGGAATCTGCAGTATCTGTTAGACAGTTAGCTTAGCTTCGCTCAAATGCAGGTCTGAGGTAAAAACCTTCTGCCAAAATTGCAAATAAACATTTATTTTTAAGAAGTGCTAGACATGGACGCTGGAAGTGGGGCTGGTGAGGGGTCTGCAGCACCCCTACTGGCAAAAGGGTGTAAGTCAAAGGCAAAAAATCATTGTCTTTTAAATTTGTATTTAATCACTACTTTCTAGAGCAAACTTTTATGAGTAGCCAAATAGCCTTTTTAATAATGTTTTAATACTTTATTTTAAGAATATTTTGGGGATTTTATGTGTATCCTATCTGATGCGCAAATGTAGAACAGGCAAGAACACGGCACAAAAGAGACGTGTGAGCTGTCCATTTCTGCTCTTATACTGCTCTGACTGTAAAATGATCTCATCTGCTGTCTGTTGTAGTGTGAAATGCTCTAGAACTGGTGCAAAAGGTTGTTGGCCACTAAATTTGATAAACCTTGCAGCACCCCGGCTCTGTCTGAATCCCACCATCAATGATACCAGGGTTGTCTCCACCTTTCCCTCACTCTTTGTACTAAGCTAAGCTTACTGGCAAACATGTGATTTCTCATCTTATGCTATATAAAAATGCAGATAAGCATATTTACCACAATATACTATCCTCTATTAAGTAGTTGGTGCTTTGTGAGTCTCTGTTTTGAGTCACAGTGACAACAGTCCTATTCAGGGCTTTGTTCTCATCTTTCGATAAAATTGTGAATGCTTCTATGTTTTCTTTCTACTGGCACACACAAGACAACATTTTGTACTTAAAGGCAATATTACAAGTGATAAAGCAGTAAAATGCAACATCTTTAAAAAATATCCTTCATGACTCTGTACAAGTTCTTCAAAGTTATCATATTAAATAAAATACAATAGAATTTAAAAAAAGACACAATTGCAAATAGGCAGTTGAGATGAGAGGAAACGACACAGACAGCCATCCATATGAAAGACTTGAGATGAAAGTGCCGCCCTGTGACTGAAATGTGTCATCTAAAATCGATATCATCCATCGTCGGCTCCCTGGTGAGTAATGATGCAGTCGGTGAAATGAAGTTTCAGTCTCTGCCTCTGCTCCAGTGATTCATGATACATTCATCACATCACATTAGCAGGTGGTCTTCAAGTAATAGTTTTTATCAAATCAAAAGCACATTCGATTTGTCCGAGAGGTAAAGGCATTCCACTGTTTGAAACAAGGCTCCATGATTCTCTCATTGTCTTTGGATGCCTCCACTTGGTCTTCATTCACCACAGGCTGGCCAGACAGATGCAAACAGTCACTGAATAGGTTTAAGTGCCATCGATAAAGTCAAATATCTGATTGTGTTTTCTTCCCTTTTTATCTCCATAAAGGTAAAATCCATATTTTCTTGGCTTGTCCTCAGGTGTTCAGACTTCATGGTCTATTATCTTTGGCCAACGAGTGCATCATCCAGTTGACCTTGGTCTTCCAGCTCTCTCGCAGCGCTTCATTGAACTTCACTTTGAAATTCTTCAGTGCCTCATCCTCTGATTTGCCCAAAGCCAAAGAATCCTTTTGAAAAACAAGATCCGAAAGATTGTCAACATTATTATTAGCCTCATTGGCATCAGCAGCACAATCATCATCATTAGTATTGTTGCATACCTTTAGATACTGGATGTCTTTGAAGGAGCTGAGCTCTGGCAGTCCCGCTGCCTTCATCATAGCGACGAGGTTCACGAACAGCGTCCCATTCCGACACAGGATTTTGTAGGCCAACTCACAGTACTCCCTGAACCTGACCACATGGAGGCAACAATCACTTATCAGTTATAAATATACTCATACCCAACCGTTCCCTTCAATTCAATCAAACTGCACCAAATTATGAACACTTAAGTAGCTTTCAGACATGTAAAGAACTCTGCACGAATTGTGTGGACATTCTTTGGAGGTCATGTCTGAAAACGGCTTTAAAGAAATCTGATTCACAAAATGTGCCTGATTTTTTTTCTTCATAAAAGTCATGAATAGTCGCAGATTACTTGCTATCTAGTCGCTAAGTCACCCAGAAAACTATTCTCCTGACCTGATGTCTACCACTCCCCCCTGCTTTCTGCCTTGGCTCAAGGAGGTGTTGTCTTTACAGATGGAAAGACTTTGACTCCACAAACCATTACACAGATTTGAGATTTTGAGGTCCTTTCTGGGAGCAGTATCCGACCACACCACGGTAATAATGAAACTGACCTGCCTTGCTACATGAGCAAATGTGGTATTTAACTGGTAATTCTAATATCATCTTGTAAATAGTTATATTTGGTCTGTTTTGTCATCATAAAATGGAAAACTGTAAATAAAGAAGCAAAAATATTTATCAACAATTATTTCATGAGCGTGATCTTGCTTACATACTAACAAACATAAAAACTAACAGGGGTAAAAATATAACCTCCTTGGTAAATGTTGTACCTCTCAAACTTCTCGCTGTTGTTTGTCTTTCCTTGCTGGATCACATGAACAAAGTCGTACGTCAGAATGAAAGGCACACGCTCCCTGTTGATCCCAAGTTTCCGCTTGAAGTTGCCCAGGAAATGCCCAAAGTCAATGTGGAACAGCTGAGGGACAAAGGTTACAATGACTGTTGAGTCGGTTCTGAATCAGTGACCACACTCACCAACTGGTGACTGTCCTGAATGATTTTGCTCCAAAATGACTCTAATCAGAATAAATCATCATTGGAATTAAATTAAAAGTCACCGCCAAGAATTATTAAGGTGGTTGAATTGTTGGAAACATGTCAGTCAGTATTTTTACACCAGTAAGCCTCACCTGTCCAGTTTCCCTGATCATGATATTGTCATTGTGACGATCTCCGATGCCCAAGACGTAAGTAGCTACGCAGTAGCCAGCACAGGACAGCGTGAACTCTTCTATGGCTTCATCAAGTTTGTCCCTGGTGACAAAAAGAGTCAGAGAAACAAGGGAGACCAACTTAACTAATGTACAAACACATTCATCATTCAGTCATGAGGTAGATTTTCCTACCGCTGTATGAAATATTCACAGAGGACTTCCTGTGGCCAATTAATGATTGACTGTCATTTCCTTTAACGGTCTAGACGTGCATGGGGTTCACCGTGTTAAGCTTTTACAAATTTTCTCCACTCCGGGCGCGGCAGCATTTCAAGTTAATTACCTCTCTGTTCTGTCGTGCAGTCAGCTGAGCGTGTCCTGCCAACGTGACGTACAGAGGCTTATTCATTACACCCAACGGTACTCGCTCTTCAAGGAGCATTTAGAATGGACAAGACCTTCAGACTGTCTGGCACCAAATACAAATCTACTCTCATTTAATGTTGCTAAAGCTGTAGTCGCCTGTGCACTTTGTCTGGGTCTGTCATGGTCTCACAACGCAGCACACAATAAATGTTTTGATATGAACAAATCAGACTGCACACACACACACACACACACACACACACACACACACACACACACACACACACACACACACACACACACACACACACACACACACACACACACACACACACACACACACACACACACACACACACACACACACACACACACACACACACACACACACACACACACACACACACACACACACACACACACACACACACACCTTAGAACACAAAAAAGAAACTCCACAGTGTCACTAAAATCTGGTGCCTGCTTGTTCCAAATAGAGCTACTGTGTATTATGTTGTAAGACGTTGTTCTTACTTCATTGAGTTATATGAAAAATATCTAATCCTTGTGAGGATTTTGACTGAATTAGCATCATCCTCATTAAGCAATCATAAGACCTGTATAAAAAGCTTAATAAATTATTCTTAACACTATAATATAATTGTAAACAATTGTAAGACCCTTTTAAACAAAACACAGTATAAGGCCTTGGGTCACAACTGTCACCGGCAGGAAGGGTTAAAAAGTATTTTCTTAACATTTTGACCATCAGAACAGGACGTAGGGACACAACAGGACATCATGCAGTGTGATCTTCTTAAGCAAACTCTGATTCTAGTAGAGATTTTTTTTCAAGGTGTGTAAAGTTAAAAAAGCAACAGTACAGAGAGCTTCCATCCCCCCACAGAAAGCACTGTTCCTGAAGCTCCTGAAACACCTCGTCAGTGGTCCCGACGATACCAGTACCACATTTACATTATGCACGGCACACCCAGCGGCTATAGTCTGATATGCCCTTTAACAAAGCCAGGTAAAACGAGAGCCTGTTGGAACCGGCTGACAAATCGCGACACAGGGCAGACAGGGTCTTCATTAGAAGAACGGCCTTAAAGACACAGGAGCTTTTAAAAAAAAAGAGGAGGTGCAGCTATGGACTGTATGAGGGAATTTGTATGTTTTCTGAATATTAGAGAATATAAAACCCTTTGAAGTAATTACCCAAATAGAAAATGATCATAATATAATAATATAACAATATAATAGTATAATATAAAATATATTATCACAATCAGTCTCCTTTAAGACACAAACCTTGACAGAGCTGGCTCAGGGGCACTTGGGATCCCTCCTAGCAGGAATCTGGGAATAGTTACTATGAAGGGACCGTTCGGACCCTGATCATGATAAAGAACTCCGAAATGGACGGATGGATACAAATTTGTGGCTTTAAACAACCTCTGTGAGTAAGTGACCCAGTGCCAGGTTCTTGGGTTAAACATGTCATCCCTTCTACAGAGATCAGTGGACCGTCTTAAGAACAGATGATAGTAAACAATGTAGCAGCTCATCACACTCACTCAGGATTCTTAGATTTGAGCCAGTTGAGCAGGGCGTCCTTGTTGAATGCAGCTGTGGCGGCACTGGTACTGTTGTTGCGCTGGATGTTGGCGATGGTGTCCGAGTTCTTCACCACCTCGATGAGTCCCATCTTGTTCCCAGTGGACAAGCAGCCATAAGGGATCATCCTGTGAGTGCGGGGGTGAAATTGACAGTTTTAGGTTGGTGTAAGAGATCTTCTTGTGCAATAACATCATCAGCTGCTCCCAATGTACCTGAGATCAAGGCCTTCCTTCTTCCATAACGTCGCCATGAGCCTGATCATCTGGAGGGTCAACATGTCTTGTCGGAGATCTAAAGGTGATGAGTGAAAAAAGGTGGCATAAAAAAACATTAATTTCATTGTCACTGGGGATGCACCAAATTAAAATGCCCTGCACATTTGATCCCTCTGTTTGACTTCTAAAATGCCTCTTGTTGGATTTCGAGGGCTTCCCTCTATCTTTCTGTTGGACTCTGATGTACAACTATGCATTTTAACCAGTAAGTGTCTCTAAACTAAATGAAACTACAGCTGGTAACCTGACATTTTGCGTCCACCATATGTTAATATGCTGCCTTGAGTTCAGATTTTCTTGTATCTCACCGTCTCCGTTCTTGAAGATGATGCCCATCATGTCTCCTGGAGCCCAGTGGTTCTCGTACATCAACCAGAGAGGCTTCATCTTGGAGTCCATAAATCTGCACTTATTTACACTGTGAGAGTAAACACAATCATTATAAACATTTGATCATCTTAACTCTATGTCACGCTTATAGACTAAGGACATAATACACCATGAACTTGAATGTGTATTTCTTTTACACAAAATGACGGGGCTGAGAATGACGAGGTTGAGTTAAGAAAAAACAAAAGTGTTTATTTAGGTTACATTCATATATTATGCAATTAAGTACAAGCCAAGAATGAAAATGAAATTATGGGGGCAAAAAATTCAAGTGTGTTGTATATGTGTGTGTGTCTGGCACTAACCAGATCTCGGTGAGGATGATGCTGGGGTTGAGTGGTGACAGAAGGTCGGACAGGGCCTCCAGGTATGACTCCTGTCTGATACACAGCTTCAGGTCCTCGGCCGTCATCTTCTGGGAGCCCGACTTGACAAAGTCACTCAGGGCCTTCATTTTGCCCAGAGCCTCGTTCTGTGGGGCAGAGGCTGAGATTTAGCACAAAACAAAGACTCACGCTTATTGTGCCTGAAGTTAGAGAGTACAACCACGTGAGAATACCTGTTTGGTTAAGAGCTTTATGTGGTGGATGTTTCCTCTGCAGTACGCCTCCAAAATCAGGCCAAAGCGCAAAGTCACAGACGCCACATGAATCTCTGACCTACGATGAACACAGACAGTTGAACAAAAGGCTGCAGAGGTTACGTGATGTTGGGTTTTCTGTTGGGCTGCGTCTCACCTGAGATGCCAAAACAGAAAATGTCCAATCATTCTGTTGGACAAAGCCCTCTCCAGCAGGAAAGTGGTGAGGTCACAGTCGAGGTATGACTCATACTTCAGGACCTGGACCAGCTGGATTAAATACTGAAGTAGTTCATCGTCACTGTTGGCAGAGAAAGGGGACCATAGATGGTAATTCAATTAAAAGACAAAAAACTAAATGTCTCATGGATGTAAAAACAAACATCTGTGTACCTGAGCTTCCTGAGGCATCTGATCGTGAAAGAGCGCACCGCTGGGTCGGGGAAACTGTAGTCCAAGAGCTCTAAGGCATGGATGGCAGGGAGGTCGGGCCAGTTCCTCAGTAAATTCACCATCTGTAGAGAATCAAATTACATTGTTTCATATGGTGAGAACAATTAAAACCCTCAGATTAACATGTAACATGCAACACACTCCCAAGACCTTCACTGGTTGGTAGAGCTGAAAGGATTCATCATTATTTACTTTGACAATCGACAGTTAGTCCAGTTAGATGATTTAGTTCTTTATTCCATCTGTGATTCATTATCCGTATTTTTGGATAGTTGGTTTGATAAAAATAAGCTATTCATACGTAGACTGTCATTGCAAATTCTCCGAAATGAGGATTTTACTGTAATTACCAAATGCTAGTGCAAAACAAAAAAACGTTATTACAACTGTATCTGTTAAAAAAAATGAGAACGTTAGCATTGACATTGTGAACATGTTATCATGGTAAATGTTTCATCCATTTAATTAATTATTATGTTAATTGATACAATAAAAGATATAATCAGCTACAGTCCTATTTGAATTCTTCAACATGATACAGACACTGGTGTTGGCTAGTCACTAAAAAGCTAGTAATTATCTTCAAAACACCAGGTATTACACAGGAAATATGTGAAATTACTCTGCAAACAAGTGAAGTTATTTAACCCAGAAAGTAAGATGAGTGTTTTGTTTCTTCAGCACAAACTGGAAACACTTGAGAAAACCAAACTTAATCACAGTGGGGACATTCTCCTCCATTATACCTGAACTACATCCTCTCGCTTGCCCCACTTGGTGATGAGGAGCAGCTTTGATAAACTTTCAGGATAATGGTCGCAAACTTCAGCCCGGAGCTTCCACAAGAGTTCCTTTTCATCCTCAAAAAACTCGGTGTAGTTCTTGTTGTCCATGATTTCCTTTAGTTTCGAGTACTACAGAGGATGACCAAAAAAAGAAATTAATAAAAAATATGTGGTAACTAACAAACAGATTGTTTCTTTGACTGTAAAATGTGATATGTGGAAAGTTGTACCTCCAGTTTTGTGGCTATAGCTGCATCACCGTTCCTCTCTATGTCATTTATCTGAAAATGGATGATTATAATTTTTTTCAGCTTACAGAATTAAAGATTCAAATTAAGTATGTATTCAAAAAAAGCCTTTTGGGAATCAGTACCTTGTCCAGCGGAGGGTAATAAAGAGGATGTGGTCGGATATTGGTGAAACGAATGAGCAGCCCTGCAGCACTGTCCACGTTTGGGTTCTTCTCGACCGTACCCATCGGGTTCAACAGCTCACTTTTGTCATCTGTGATGAAAACGTCAAATATGAATATTGCTCTGCTGCAATCCTGAAACATTTTTATAATGAAATCCCTCTCTGAGATTTAAAACATATAAAATAATGAATGCTGTTAAACAGGGCTGCAAAGATCCTCCATTCAAATTCTTTGCATCGAAGCTTGGTTTAAATTGACGACTGTGAATCAGCAGCTAAACTCACCAGAAGAGCTTCTGACCATTGCGTGCATGTGCAGCAGGATTTTGCTGCTTCATATTTAGCATGCTCTTATGGTATGTGAGAGGTTTAATAAACAAAACCATTTCTTGAAAGGATTACTCGAATAATCAATGGAATAATCCATACAATACTCCAGACTAGAGCTAAAATAATGCACAGCTGCAGCCCTACTGGTGAATATACATGTCGCTGTACTTTATCAGCAAAACATCTGACACCAGCAAACAACAGCCATTTCCACATTTAGCATGGTGTGTGTGTTGCACAACAGCGAATGCATAATGTCTTAATATGTGCTTGTCACTTCGGGTATGTCAGCCCTCACTGTGGAGGAGGCTGTGAACGAGTGAAGTGTTTTTGAAGAGGAGGAAATGTAAGAAAAGGCTATGAAGCTATGTACCAGGAACAGACGGCCACGTGGACAGCAGGAACTCCCCGGTCTTCAGCTGGTCCTTGTAGTCAAACACCATGGTGTTCACCCAGGCTATGGGACAATCCTAAGAGAGAGAGAGAGAACAATTAGGACTGGGTTTGATGATTTTATGATTTGGGCTTATTGATCATCTGCAGCAGGAAAATCATGGAAATTGTGTCTTTGAGACTGAATTTGAACATGGGAGCATACATTTAATGTATGTCTCTCAGCTGCTCTGCCACCCCATGTCCTGCCTCTGTCTGTCCTTCACTGTGTCCATCAAAATAGAAAAAGCTCCAAAAAAGGGACAGAGAGAACTGGAGTATCCTCCATCGTTTTCAGTCAAAGTTAAATTACGTTTTGCTGGTTTTCAAACAGAATTTCTACTAATTTCTTCAACTCAAGCAAACTGCAAATGGTAGAGGGATGCACAATCAGACTATCTATCTATTTAAACATCAATCCGCTCTTTTCCTGTCTAAGAGTATAAATAAAACCAACTTGCAGATTCTTTAAAGATAAGTTTTCTTCATCAATCGATCTGAAACAGTTGCACCTAACCCTACATTTGTTCTGGAACTTATTTTAAATTTAAATCAAAGAGCATTAAGAGATATTTTCTGTTTTAATAAAATAAGCAAGTTCATTTAAAGGAATTATCATTTAAATATTAAACTGCAAAGCAAAGAACTTTCCACTCTTTAGTAAAAGGGAAAATACATGAGTGGGTCTATATAGTCTCAAGTGTCGTGGCCAAAATGAAAAACATCCACAATTTAAATGAGTTCCAGGCAATGCTGAGAAGAGAAATGACTGGACCCATCACTGTTTTAACAATGAAACAAATGCATGAGAAAAGAGGCAATACACAAAAACAAGACAGTCCAAAAATAGCTCAACTTCCATCTAAGTTTCTGGTGGCGGGCAGCAGGACTTCACTTCGGGGAAAAAGAAGAGAGAAGTGGCTCGGAAAGCAGAAGCGGCCTCAATACACTTAAAAAAAACTCACACCTGCGCAGCATGTTTGTGAGGTCTGACTGAACTTGTTGACCACAGATTGCAACGCATCAAAACAAAAGCTGCTAGGACCTCAGCCACAGAAAAGGGGAATTAGTCGGGTAACACTTTACTACTCAGTGTACAGTGAATGTGTACGTATGCTTGTGTGTGTGCGTTTAGTCTATTTCAATGCATTCTCGCAGTGTAGCACAACAGATGTAATTTCATGTTTCAACAACTTAGTGAGGCAATAGTTGCTGTTTATAAATGTTTTATCCGTATCTCTATTATCGATTAATCAACCAATTATTTTAACCATGAAATGTCAAAAGCAGTTAAAACCAGAATGGCACTGAATAGAGCACATATCTCCGCCAAGGCCCAACAGACCCCTTAAAATCAATCAAGCTGCACTAACTTTCACACACCCCTTAATGTGCCGCATTATTTTTTCTCATCAAGATCAGTGAATTAATCACTGAGAAAAAAAAATTAAAATATTGAGAAATGCCCTATCTCACAGTGGGATCAAAACATTCCTGGATCCACTCCCTGATTCAGATTCACATTCAGAAAATGTCCATAATAATATCCCAGAGCCCAAAATGTAATTTCAGACCAAGTTAAAAAGTTGTTCCATTTACATATGAAACTGAAAAGAGACACACACCCGCACATTTGTGAATCTGGAACCATCTATTGTTGAAAAGTAACAGTTAATTCATGACAAAACTATTCAAATAGTGTAACAATTCAGTACTAAATTAAGTATTTGTTCCATGGGTATCTGACTATTACTTTTGCCATCCAATTTAAGTTTAAAAATTGTCTTTTTTGACAGTGCAAACGAGGAGCAGTCTTTATCTCCAGGCACCATGACATCCAAACATCAAACAAACATTACACATCATGCTTGTGTTGTTTGTCAGTGTTTGTGTGAGGCCCGGAAATGATGTTAGCCGTATTCCTGAGGGAGTGTCAAAGAAGTGGTTAATATAATCTGAAAAAGTTATGCAGGTCGGCTTCACAGATGTTATCTGCTTGTAAAAATAACTTCTGGTACATACATCATTATTATAAACGGTACATTAGCACATAAGACTTTGATCATCAATCATTTCTTAAAACCCGTTTTTACATACTTGGTGATGTTGTCTTTTTCTTTCAATCTTTTAATGTTTGATTGTTTTTATTTGTATTTATTTGTTTTTATCTGATGCTATCCTCTTATGGTATCCTTTGTCTGCTTTGTCTGTGTGCTATATAAAGTGCTAAATAAAAACAGTTGTGATGCTGATGGTTATTTTTACTACATGTTGTGTTTATGTGTATTCTCTTGTTACCAGATTTGTTGTTCTCTGTCATAAGAGAATACAAATAAAATAGGGGTTGTGCTCTAACCAACTTTTACCTGCAGTGTTCCCTTGAGAAAAATAACAGCAGCAGAAAATTGCTTTGTTTCAGGGCTCGACAGTAAAGCGCCCGCGAGTCGAGGCCTTCAAACTGAGGAGTAAATTGAATGTAAAATGCTCTGTGGGCCAGGGTGCTGGAAGTGAGGGAAGATGAATATAGAAATCCTTCAAAATGTTGTTCCTGTTCTCAACTTCCTTGGAGTGATGTGATGCAGATAAAAGGGCTGAAGCGGATGAAACGTCAACCGCAGCCTTGCCACTAAACACACTTGCACAACCAGACGCAGCAGCTGAACACACCCACTCAGCACACACTGACTCCACACGAGAGAGGAAACGGATCTGTTTGTGCATGTCAACAACTTCACACTCACGCCAGGCCCCAATACTGCTATGCTCCATCATGAGCTGTGTACCGCGGCTCAGTACCGGCACAAGTTATCAGACGGACTCACAGCTTTCTTGTTCTTCTTTTTTGTGCCGCGGGGTTTCTTATTTTTCTCGATGACGGCGTAGAGCGCGAAGCACAGGCGGCTCATGCGAGGCAGGTCGGCCACGTTCATGTCAAACTCCAGCTTCTGATCCCACAGCGGCTCGGAGCACACCGTCACCTCCGAGCTGGTCACCACCTTGCAGAGCAGTTCGCTGCCATGGTACAGACCGGCCTGCACCACAAGCTGCGAGGGGAAACACACACATAAAAAACGTACAGAGCAAAACATAGATTGTGTATATGGATTGTGAGTGGATTTTTCTAGATGGTTTTTATTAACAGGGAAATGTCAACATTTTAAAAAAAGGTTGTCACATTTCAACATAGGTAAGGGGGTTGATGTATGCTTCAAAAATAAAGAAGCGCACTGAAAGCGAGAGACTGAAAGACACCATGAAGTCTCTCTACTTTCTTAGAATCTAGGGGCTCAGAATGACACGTAAAAACCAGATAGGCCCTCCCCACTTCCTGTTTTGAAGTTTTAACCAACCGCCTTGATGAATTATGGGAAATGTGTGGTCTAGACCATGTGACGCCCCTATCAATTATATGTCAAACCCGCTGCTCCTACAACTGAAATTAAGATATTGGTTAACTAGTGAATGGCACATTTCATTGAGCAGCAAAGAGAGAGAGGCCGATGCAAAGCCGCAGCGCACCTTCATCCCTTCATCTGCGTTGACTCGGCTGCCCTGCAGCAGGTGAATGCTGAACGGCTCGTTGATGGACCACAGTGAAGAGGTATTCTGCTGCAGAAAGAAGACAGAGGAGAGAAACAATCTTTATTTCTACCTCCCGTCCTTTACGTCACATTTACATTTCATTGACAGCTTGCACTGAAGTCTAAGGGCGTCAAACTCTTGCTACAACTTCCTGTTTGGCAACATGCGAAAAGATAGAAACAGGAGAATGAACACTTTCAAAAGAAAGAAAAAGGAACATGTTTTGAAACTGAAATGAATAGACAGCACTCTGAAAGCGCCTGAAAAAGTATTCAAAACGTTCTTCAATGCTACATATAGAGCGCAAGTCAAACGTTAGCCTTGAATCAAAAGAGGCATAAGTTATCTGCATTGTGTCACACAGCATGTTTCTCTGAGGAGAGAGTAGAAGACAGAGAGAGATGGGGAGAGAGAGAGAAAGAGAGAGAGAGAGTTGCTCTGTTAATGACAGACTACAGTCGTCCGCTGACCTCTTACCTTCTTCAGCGGCAGCGGAGGAGGTCTGGACTGGGAGCGACTCTTGAATACCTGGTTGCACATTCTGCCCTGTTCCTCCTGAAACTTGCAGATGGTGGTGTGGTGCACCATGGTCAGATGAGGGTTCTGGCCGCTTCTCAAACACGAGAAAATGTACTGGTGAGACAAAAGATAGACAACAAATAGGGGGAGATTTTTTTTTGTTTTGTTTACTGGTACAGCCATTAGTCAGTTCACCCAAAGACATTTCCCAGTGTCCTGATGGTTAACTCCTGCAGGCTGTTCATTTGCTGATGGTTAATGCAGCCCAAATCTCATTATGTGCGGATGGATGGAGTTCCTCTCTGAAGCGCTGCGAGACAGATATGAGTCACTCCTGCAGGTAGCTGCAGTTTCAAAATCATCTGTGGAGTCTCCTGCCACCAAAAACCTTGACTTACCCTGCTCCTGATCTGACAATGACCTCCATCGTCACTGAGGCACACAGGGACTGAACAGAAACTCATCCACATGCACTGAGAAAATAACCGCTCTGGTGCTTACAAAGAAATATTCACTATTTGCTGGGCTTATAATTATTGTGCAACACTGAAGCAATGACATATTAATATGTTTGAATTGAAGAAAAATAGGAAAACAGTTTGATTTCATTATTGAATGTATGAGTTGAGAAATTTCTCAGTACCAGTCTAAAGCAAATATACTCAAAAACTGCATGTCCACATCTGAAGGCCATAAAACGGGAGAGAGCTATGGAGCTTTTTTCCTGTATTTATTCAAGAGCGTTGTCTTTCAGTTTGAGCGCATGAATTGTTGAATATATGTTCAGATTGTGTATTACTTTTCATCAAACCCTTGAACTCAAATGGCCCCTGTTTGCACTTACATTTTCTCTGCTTCTGCTCTAACTGTGTGCTTGCATTCATCGTCTGCTACACCAAACGTAAAGCTACACAATATTCGATTAAATGCAACCACCCCAATGTCCAAATCAAGAATGTTTGGAAACTCGTGAGCCTGTACTTTCAGCTGCCTTAAGCAAATTGACCAAGCTCGAGCAGTTTGAAAAAGAAGAACTAGGCTGGTAAGAATAAAGCTCTGCCCATAGCAATTGGCTGGTTTTCGGGGTCACTCACTTTGAACTGGCACAAGGGATGTTTCCCGTAGAGGAACTCCCACCTCCCGTTGACCTGCAGGGTGTAGTCCTCAGCCTCCTGTCGCACCGAGCGGAACACGGTGGCCTTCTTCTTCAGGGCGCTCCTCATCAGAGCCATCGGGGGGTCCTGGGGGTCCTGCTGCAGCATGAAGCTTTCCTGAAACATCAACACGGGACATGATCCAAACAAAACGTGCCAACTTCCCACGAAAAATGGCACAAAGTTTCATCTTTTAAGTCAGTGGATGTTGTTTGTCAGATGGGAGGGGGAATTCCAAAGGTGTTCACATTTACTTTGAATCACCCTCAAGGATGTTGTCATTGCGAGACAAAAGCACAGTCACAGTCAAAGCTGTTTGTGTAGTTCCCTGCCGCTGCCCAGTCAAAACCATAACATTTGCTTTGACAAATATGACTCATAAAAACACTCACATCGCACGACTCAAACTTGACGTTAATGAACATCTTCTTGGTGTTTTTGGACTTGGGGTTCCTGCTGTGTGGCGGCGTGCCGCACGGCTCCCGGTCGCACGGGAAGCTGTACTCCATCCACTGCTGCCACGGCAACATCTGCCGCTCCTGGGCCTTGTTCTCACAAAACGTGCGCATCTTAGTCCGAAACTCATTCACCTCATGGTTCTTCTGGGCCTCAAACTCATGCAGACCTGGAAAAAAAGTCAGAGGAGCTCCTTTCTTAAAGTGAAAGAGTTTTTTTAAATTTACTTTTACTCAAAGGTTAAAGTGTTCTGTGGTCTCCTTATGTTTTCTTTTATATCCAAAAAGTTCAGCTGAAATTCTGCTTCTTATATCTTCTGTCAGTCCTGATTAAGAATTTACAAACTCATTTCTTTTCAGTACTTTTCCCTCTGAAAGTAAAAAAGTTTAATTACGAAATATAATATGATATACTCTCATCTCAACTTAACTACATAAATGTATGAAAACAATACCTCTATTTACAGTCTTCAATAAAGAGTTTGCATTGTGCTAAAAAATCCTATTTTATTTTATTTCCTTTTCATTACAATCTCATTTCATGAACCATCTTGTTTGTGTCGAAGTTAGATAGTTGTCTAGATTGTGCTTTTGGTTATATGTAGAACCTGTACATGACACTATTAAACTGCCATATGTTGTTGTAAACTGAATACTTCAATAAATGAAAATGAGAAAGTGGGTATCCCCAAGAGAACATTTTTAAAGAACTGAAACTGAAGGGTGAGAATAGATTATGAAGACCAAATTCCATGAATAAAAACAAAGAAACAATCACTTTTTTGAACATAGATCCTTTGAAGAATAGTGATTATTGGATTCCTGCCCACTCCCACCCCCGAATTTCTGTCACATCTTTGTATTCAACCATTCAAATAGTGCTGTTGCCTGTTGCTGAGGATCTTCCTCGGATTTGGAAAAGCAACAAACCAATCAGAGTTTTATTGGGACGACTAAGAACGGAAACTCTCACTTTCCTCTGCCAAGAAAAAGCTAAGTGCCAAGAAAACGTTACATGTCTTTCTCAAAAACAGCATATTTCGTCTATCTACTCAAAATGTGTGTTGCACTACGGGAAACCCCCTTCTGTTGTTTTTCCCATAAAATGAGGACGGATTAGTCAGTCACTGTGAATCAGTTTACCATCGATTATCAGTGACTTTGCTAGAATGACGTAGATTCAGAGGCCTGGAGTCAGGCCGGACCAGCTGAGACAGAAATCTCTTCTTTTGCATGACGGCCAACCATCTTACTTTATATTAACCAAATGCACAACAACACCCGCAAACACCTACACCATAAAGTGATATAATAACAAAAGGTGAGCTCTGTCAGTTGGGGGGTTGGTGGGTTGTAGCTCACCTTTGCCAATCAACAGGCTGATTTGCGTGTTGGTGAGTTTCTCCACCCGGTCGCCCTCCCTCGCCACCAGCCTCAGCACGCACATGAAGGGCCGCACGTCACTGATGCGCCTCGATTCCTCCTCCAGCTCCTCCCGCTCCGCTGTCTGGTTGATGCAGGTGAAGACGTAAGCATCGGGGTCGCCCAGGGCGAAGAAGAGGGCCTCGCTCCTGGCATTTTTCCAAACCATCTGAGACAGGAAGCGTCAGGGTGACAGCACGTGAGTTAATGCGTGAAGTGTGAGCTCTGTGCAGGTAATGTATGCTTTATGGAAACATGGATTCAAAACCCTTCAACCAGTGACAACAGTTTCTTCTTCCATGTCTTTGATTTCTCTGTCCGGGCTCAAAACAATAACCTATGGTGCAAAAAAACTAAATAAAAATGACCCTGGAAGTTTTTGAACTGTCTCTTAGAATAAAACCTTGTGAATCACTTTGACTAGAGAGACATTTAATTTCTTAATCATCTTAATGGCTTCTAAGAGTATCATTACTTAACCCAGCTAAATCAAACAGCCTGAAGTGGCAGAACTGTTGGCATAGAAACTGGCACATTCACATTGAGCAGCAGAGAGCTGGCTGTCTGCGCCGGGGAGGAGTGGAAGGCTGGAGCTGCTTCTCTCATCAAAAAAAAATGTCCGAGATGGATCAGAAGCCAAAGCAGGCATTGATCAGACTTTCATTAGTTTAATGCCTGAAGGAGATATTAAGGCAAGCAATTAGTTTAAAAGCGGTTTGAGTGTATTCAGTAAATAAAAACAGCCTCGGCGCTGGGCAGTCAATACGCTACATAGTGTATAAGGAACACAGTGCTATATAAACATGCATTTTATGATTTATAGATGTGTCTGAGAGGGAAATCACATTCTGGTTTTAAAATACACGTTGCTTTGGACGTGAGCTGACGTACCTTTTTGATGCTGTTGATGGTGTCATTCCGAGACACAGGGAATTTGAGGAAGATCCCAGTGGGCAGCAGGAAGTCCATCATGATATCCCAGACGCCCTCCTTCTCCCATTCCTCCTGCATCCCATACTTCCCCGGGGGCATGGTGACGGCCTCTCATTTACCGGCAGCCCCTCTGCTGCTGCTGCTGCTGCTCACGGCCGTCCTAACACTGGCTGGGGTTAATACGTCCTCTATTAACATGTGCTACTGTACGAGTACATGTGCTGTGTGTGTTGGCTGGAGGTGTCACACAATCCTGTTCCTAAAAAACCCTGAATGATGGTGTATGCTGAATTTAGCGAAGGCACAAAGTGAGCCCGTAGTTTCTTGCATCAGATCCTTTCTTCATCCGTGCTGTGCTAACAGTAAATACGGTATTGAATTGTACAATGAGGCAGCAGTTCACATATATTGAAACATATATAACACATAATATACAAGTGCTACCATCAGTGTATAATGTTGGTAAACAGATTGAACTCATGCACCATCTTAAGAGGCCGAGTGCTCTGTCAGTACAACCTTTCCTCTGGGTTCAAATGAGGTGAACACACTACAATGAACTTCCTTGTACTGAAATATAATCACATAATAATTAAACATAATAATTGGACAGTTGATGTTGTGTTATTTTAATCTCTGTGCAGCCTGAACACTGTATATATTTTTAGTTGTGTAATCGTCAGTAGTTTCTCTTAAAGTAATTCTAGACTATTGATTTTGGTAAGACAACACTTGTGCTATGTGAGAGCTGCACAGTCTGTAGCTTAGTGTCAGATGTAGAGGGATTTAATCTCCATGTTAAAATGGTTTTCAGTGGATTTAACAAAAGCAACTCTGGTCTTTTAATATATTTGATAAAAAAGAAAACGTGTGAATTCAGCAGAAGGGAAGTGGAGAGAGGAGGCAGCTGCACAACACGACAACACACACACACACACACAGATGTAAGACGGGTTGTGTTATAATACAAACTAAGGGTATCATGGAGATGAGCTTATCCCAACCTGTTGGCGCAGACGCCCGCCTGTCAGCTCCGGCAGTCGGTCACCTTCTCATGGTTTCACCGCAGCGAGCACGGAGCCTGTCTGGAACATCACCGGGACATGTCTCCCTCCGCCGGCGGGCTGCAGACTGCGGAGCGATCCCCGGAGAGGAGGCGAGGTGAGCGGGTTGAGAGTCGGCGCCTCACGCCACGGATGAGCCGCTGTCACGGTTCATGCGAGGCGGGGACGCGTGTGTGTGCGTGTGCGCGGTCACTGGTCCACAGACAGACGGGCTGAGCTCTCCCTCCACGGCCCCCTGCAGGCCCAGGGACCGTCCTGCAAAAGTTCACTGAGCGCGAAGTGAAAGTAACACACATCCTTCCTAAACAGCTCTCATTGTCACCTTTGTCTGCTAGTGAGCAGCAGGTTCACCTCACAACTACACAACCGATGACCACAACACTTTTTGCATCTTAAAGGGATAGTTCACCCCAAAATGAAAATGCACTCATTATCTACTCACCACTATGTCGGTGGAGCGGTGGGGGAAGTGTTTGAGTCCACAAAACCCTTTTGGAGTTTTAGGGGTAAACAGCGTTGCAGCAAAATCCCCAAAAAGCATAAAATGCCTCCATACTGCTCCGGTGATCCAAATAAAAATTTGCGACTCTTGAAGTTATTGAGGGTTCCATCACATCTCGAAGATCCAAGTTAAAGACCCCCGAGTTGGAAGTTGCAACCGGAACGCCTCCTCAAGTTTGAATTTCAACTCGGAAAATCGGTGGAACGTTTTCACCCCTGATTCGAAATTCAAAATGGCTCCTCGTTGTATAATCAGCAGTGAAAGCTGTAGTTCTTACTGTTTATTAGCCCTTCTGTCATTTGTCATACACTACTGTCCAATAACTGTAGGTGGACGTGTGTACTACGATGTTAGTGTGCGTGAAATGCTCCTTAGTGCGTTATTATGAACTAACGTAAAGATTGTACCTGTGCAACTGGAACGCTTTCAACTCAGGTCATTCCAGTGGGATGTCATTCTGAGGGCCGAGGAACGCGGGTAAAAGGTTAAAGCTTTACTAATTTATCAAGATTTATTAAAATTAGCGGATAGACAGAAACAAAACCACAAAATATTTAGGAATTTAAGTCTTTTGTCAGATGAAAATGTCAAATATTAGGCTTCTCAATGTTGGAATTTCCTGCTTTTCATGCAAACAAAATATTGTATTGTAAAATATGTTTATGATTTTGGGTCAGGAAATATTCACATTGTGTAGATCTTAGTAAAACTAGCAGACCATGATGTAAGAGTAAAGAGTTTAAAGGAGAGAAGTATGTGTAAAAGTATTCAATGCAGAGAATTGGCTCCAGAGATAATTTTACTATTCTATGTCACTTAAGCATTTTATTGTTGTATCTTGTCTTGGTGGAACAAAATAGAAAAGTAGACAAGTCGATTAATCCATTAATCGTCCAAACGCTTTAATCTCCTCTTAAGGTTTATTTAAGGATATCAGGCATCTTAAATAAAGAAAACGTCACCATGACCCAGTAATAAATTAATACAAAAATAATTTACTGACAAGAAATTGCTCAGCAAAGATAAAAGGGAAGTTTCAACTTTCCCCTTTTGTTTTCCTTTGCAGAGTTTCACATGTCTGACTGTGACCCACAATAGACCAGACGCGTCTGCTACTTAATGAAATTCTTGTAATTCAAACAGAGGTGAAGTGTATTTCCAGGTACCAGCGTGTCCCTTTAGAAAGTCTGGCCCGCTGCAACGTGACTGAATGTGAAACTGTTGTTCGTGTGCTCTCACAAAAAAGCAGCCACTGTAAAACACAGAGAGAGGCTAAAAATGTAGAGACATTTCAAAAATGCAGATATTAATAAACAGACATGATAAAGAATAATTTTGTGAAAAATAAATTGTGCTGTAAATGTTTGCTAAAAAAAATAATCTTAAAACTACTAAATGCATTCTAAGTTAAAATCTTCAAACAACTTCTAAACTTCATAGTACACCAAAGTGAACTTCACTTTCATTATTGATTTGAGTTTTCAGGAGGTGGATGTTTGTCATCAAAGAAGAATCAGTAGGAAACTTCTCCTCCTTCATCATTACTTCAACACGTCAAATGGATAAGTACCAGTGCCGTGTAAAATGCTCAAAAGAATAAAAGGGAAAGTAGATAACAATGACACGACTCACGTTACAAGTGGAACACAAACCGCAGTAGTAGAAAGGGGAAATGATGGGGCCAACATCAACAACATGACACTACAACTATTCACCCTCAGCACGCAAAAAGCGTAAATGTGAATTTTTTTCAATTGATATTAAGGTCAGATTGTGCCTTAGCCAGATATGATGCAGCTGCACAAAAATATGCAAAATGTGTGGTAATCAGCTCTGTTTATTTGTCCGTTTGTTTTGCAGGTGTTAATGCTTCACCGTGTACCAACTAACCCTGGAAACCTAACCTCTGAAAACTCTATTTCCTTGTTGAACAATGTCTTAAGGCATCCCTGCTGTGAGCGTGTATTAACATCGGGCAGACTGGTTCTCATGTGTTTGTGAATGCAGTTCAGACCAGCTGGTGAAAACAGGAAGAGATTGGGCAGAAGAGAAACTTTTGGCATGAGCTGCAGACTTACTGTATGAACCTGTTTCCCAGCCGCCACTAAATCTATTTTCAACTGTGGGCCAGAAAGCTCAGTCTGCAAACACCTTTTGTTACCCGAGTCTGTATCACTGAATGTGATATGAATTCAAATTAGACACCAATACTTTACTTTAGGGTTGGAATTTATATTACTTCTGCAAGAATTTGAATGAAACGGTTTTAGATATAACTGTTATAATTAAATTACTTGTAGTTAAAAGCTTAACTTAGCATTTTATGTAACTTGATACATTAACAGTGCCTCTGCCAAAGAGATAAACATAACCTTTTTTTGTGTCACCCTGTTTTTTAGAAGGATTACGCAAAAAACTACTCCACCCATTTCCATGAAATTTTGTTGAGGGGTGGGTCATGACCCAAAGAAGAAATTCAACTTGAGATCCGATTAAACTGACTTATTTATTTTTTTACGTTGTCGCTGTGAATGTGTAACTAGCAGTCAAGACAAACCACTGCTTCATGTCGCAGTACAGCCTCACAAACCCATTAGCACTAGCAGATCTACTAATTATGTGTATGTCTGTTATATTATACAATATTATAGAAATTATTTAGTCTTTTTCCCAGTAAATATGACATTTTATTTCAAAAAAAAATCTTTCATTTCCCCCATTGTTAGATCTGAGCTCTCTTCTTCTGAGAGGGGCAGTGTGCTTAAGACTTGTGATATATGTGGACATCAGAGAGCAGATAACAGAGAAGATGAGACTCTCATGGATCAAGGTAAAGAGGATCAGCACAGAACCTGACGAGTACGTGAGAATGGAACAGTTAATGAGGTGAGTGAGTCAAGGCCATGGAGCTCAGCATACAAGACAAGGAAAAAGGGAATTAAACACAACTAACCTGTGATGATATAAAGAGGAATTGAAGTTCAGAGTGGGACTGTTTTAACTTAAGTCTGACTAATTGATGTTTAATTTATAGTCATGAACAAAGAATTTAGAAGGGCAGAAAATATGACGAGCATAAATTTGTAAACATTTTAGTTTAGTGAGATGCAGGTTTAACCTCTGGAAAAGAGGAAGCTCAATGTTTTAGTTTGTTGCCCTTTTTACGACATTAATCAACTGACCAGTGGTGATACATGTTTTAATGGACCTTTACACAAACAGTACGTCAGAGTGCAGGGATAGAAAATAACTAAATTTCTGAATGATTGTTTATTTAGTCCTTATTTACTCGGTCAGTCATGCTCGATCCTGAAACCATGCTTTCACTGCTATGGCAACATATGACAACTCCCAGAGGGGTTTGGTTTTCAGTTTATATCTATCTGACTGAAATGCTAAACAAATGTGTATTCATCAGATTGATTCGCATCTGAAGAGGGGAAGATGCTGCTGAAGGTAAAATGTGCTGATGATGCCAGAAGAGGGCGATATTAGCAAAGCATCCATCTATTAAAAACATATCACCAAGGAAAGCAGATTTTTGACCCTGTGAGCTGCAGAAACAAAAATAACTAGAAATATAACACTTTATTTAAAAAGTATTGGTCCAAATGAAACAAGCCAACGTTGTTTCTTACAATCACACGGACCAAACTGCTTCGGCAGATAAACATTAGCACTGGACATCGAAATAAACCTTCAAACG
Source organism: Pseudopleuronectes americanus (assembly GCA_038501795.1). Lineage (NCBI taxonomy): Eukaryota > Metazoa > Chordata > Actinopteri > Pleuronectiformes > Pleuronectidae > Pseudopleuronectes > Pseudopleuronectes americanus. The sequence continues at coordinate 11,841,189 of CM076725.1, forward strand.
ATTAGTGAAAATATCAACACAGAGAACATTTATTCATACCTCCCGTCAAAAACCGTGAAAGGGACAATTTGATTTAGCAGAGCAGTGATGTGATCACACACATCATCACAAGACCGACAATGTCTTAATTACACGTTAAATACAATTTAAAAATAAATACAAATTCAAAAAAACATTTCTGAGAGTGAACCATGAGGTTTTTCTCATTCAGGAGTTAAGCACGACAGAACAGTTACACTTCAGCATGTACACCAACTTTCAATGACTGAGCCCCTTCAGAGGAAAAACATAAACCTACACCAGGTTACACATCACGCACAAATGCACAAGTTTGCATCCAGTAAGTTGAAAGGTTGTATTAGTTTTAAAAAACTAAACAAAATATTATTAATTGTAAGGTTGACTAATTGAGTTTGAGTTAACAGTCTTTCAGTAGTAAGTTCTTCTCAACTTTAGTTTTTTTTTGTTTTATACATTCGTTTCAGTAATTATACTTGACTTTAAAACCAGGTGCATGGTTATTCGACAATCAAAAAAACTCTGAATGTGAAAATAAACACCCTAAACAACAACATACAATGTTTGACATGGGAAACAAGCTCACTGTATCCTGTTTACACACATTTTACAAACGTACAACTTTTTGTAAAACATAGGTTTGGCATTGACGCAAACAATAAATCATATGACATTTGATTCATACATTTGATTTGACGCATTCAAAATAAAACACAACCGAGCGCACAAAAAAAAACACTTCAGAAAACACAAGTGCCACAATCTCCCAGAAATGACACGTAGAGTTTAAAGTTTTAAGAAAAGTCTGCGTACATTTTACAGTCTGTTCACTTCTTTTTAATCAAACTGTCAAGTAGATGTGAATTTAATATAAATAAAGAAAAAATACATTTTGTAAATATTGCACTTGACCATGGGGGTTTTGTCACACTTACAAACTAATGAACATATCAGAGAATCAAATGGTTTGATGAAAGAAGAGTTTCTGTTCCTGCGACATGTGTTGAGATCTAAATGACCCTGATATCAAAAATCTTGACTGTAAACCATGAAACAAAACAACAGGGTAGAATACGATACACTGGTGATGGATTCAAATAAAAAACCTGATTAAACACGTGGAGAAACAGTGAATGAAGATGCTTCCACACAGCAGTACTGCAGGATACAATTAGGGAATTAACATCCAGTAATGGTCTGCGGCACCTTACTAAGACACTTCATGCTGGTTTTACGTTTAACTCGTCAACCGCCGGTACATAGAAAGACAATCGCAAACACCACTGCTGTGTAATCCTGACTTTACAAAGTGAAAATATGTACAACTTTAAAAAAATGCTAAACCCACAACATAAATTTAACACGCTGCTGAATGCTCTCCAATGTTTTGGCTGCTGTGGAGTAATAGAAGTGTTGTTCATTAGGGAGAAATGATGCAGTCATCCCAATCAGTATACTGTAAATTCTCTAGAGATCTCAATAATGAAAACTCTAAACTTCTCCATAACGTACCAGCTGTCATAAATAATAGAGTTGAAAAAAGGCAAAAATATTTTCAAGCCATCACTAGAATCAAAAGCGCAATATTTCATTTCCGTAGTTTTCTTGTCACTTCAATCCGACTGATTGAAATCCATCGGCTGACGTCTGTATTTTGGATTAACACAAACAGACAAGTAAGACCCAGGATCTGATGTTTCCTGAAACTGCTGAACGACCTCCAGGTCTAAAGACATGAAAGCAGCAGACCCATATTTAAGCCCTGAACCAACTCTCCCCGTAGCTCTACCACTTGGCCCTACCCCTTTGTTTTTGTGTGTGGCCGTGAAGAGGTAGTGTTCCACTTCTCTATGGGATGTAGGGGTAGTGGCCATCTAGTCTTCCCCCTGTAGTATATTTCCCAAATGTTTTATGAACAGACAAAACAAATAAACATGGTGACCGCTGCGAGTAAAATGCTCATAAATGTAAGTATTAAACCTTTCAAAATGTGAAATCTCATTTTTATCTAGTACCGAATAAAAAATGTATTAGTCACTTTTCATAAGTTCAAAACAAGCATGTTAACAGTCTTAGTGAAAGTAACATGCGTTACTCCCGTGTCCTGTATATGAAGTTTGAAATGAACTTCCCCGCTCATGTTATAACGTTTTCTATGGACAGGACTAAAGTTACGTTGAAACAACCATAAAAAAAACGCAGAAGGACTATTGATCAAAAGATCAATCTGTTCCGTCAGTCCAGCTGTTGTCAGATGAGTCCCTATTATAATGTTGGTGCATATTGTTTGTCACTGTATCAACTTTGGTTGGCTTCTGATGACGTAGTGGTCTCTCAATTCCTAGGTGAAGATTTTTTAGTATGGAGCTTAATTCATACAAAAACTTAACAAACCATGTTGGACAACTTCCCTAGCGTTCAGTTTGATTTGCAGATACAAAACCCCATTGACAAACTAATGCATTTGTGTCACTTATAGAATCAAGCCACTACTTCCAGTTTTCAAAATAAAGTTAAAAGAGTAGGTACAAAATACGTGATATGAAAATCTGATTATATTGTACAAATGTATCTCATAAAAAAAACACCAGCTTAATTGAAATTGTTAATGAATTTAGAGAAAATTCCACTTCGAAGTCGAACAACTGTAAATTGAAGTAAATCCACGTCTGATATCTCCTCTGAGAGCAGACAGTACTATTTCTTCCATTGGTAGTTTATGAGCTTCATGTTCTTGCAATAAGAAGATTTCAAACCATTTGTACAAATACTATGAAGTACTGTTACTGCGTAGTTTCGGACTGAACCACTGCTATATTAAGTTATATCGAAAAAAAATCTGCCAATTAGTCCAAATGTGATATTGAATGAATAGGCAGAATCCTGATTGATATCCTGTAGTTTAGATGCTGACGTCAGCTGCTCTGGAACGTTTCAACATGTACCGTAAATATCTGAATACTGGCAGACTCCAAATTTAGAGGCAACTTGTTTGACTACAGAGATACAATCAGCAGCTGGTTTGAACATCTGTGAGAATCATCAGCATGACACAACGCTGGAAGACTGTGACACAACATTTTGTATAAAATGCAGAAAGCTATTTGTTTCTGAACCATAATTTGTTAGAAATATGAGGTGTATTTGTTGGTCCTGTGCGTTCTGGATCGGTAAAAACAAATGCATTAGTTTGTAAATGGGGTTGTGTATCGGCCATCACACAGGGTTTAAAAAAAAACAGCTCGTTGGTTTGTTAAATTTTGGCATGAATTGAGCTCAATATTCTAGCCCTCTCCCTTGTGGCTCTGTTTGGTGGGAGACACTCTTGGGTAGGGGCACTTCATATCTAGGGTTAGGGCCAATGCAGAGGAAGTGGGGCTGAACACAAATCATCTCCAGTTGTAGTAGATACAAAGGCAGGCGAAGACCAGGTTGCTGGTCAGGCTCAGTGTTAACAGCCCCGGGAAGAGAAGACGCTTCAGTAGACCTGGAGAATCACAGAGAAAACACATTTCATCATCATTTTGCATCTAAATGGCACGAAGGTTCCTTATGTACTGAATATGGTTTACAGTTATGTCACAGGCTTGACAGCGTAATTCAAAACCATTGAAAATACAAATTGCAAATAGCGTTTTAAGTCACTAAAACAACGATTTTTACAAACATCTTTTATTTTTCAGATTTGTGTGTCTCCATGTAAAATGAGCATTTAGGAAACTATGACATCAGTTTAATTCTTGAATGCCCACTGTTGCTTTGAGTAATGAGCACATGTCAGAAACAACAAAAAGCTCACTCATTAAATTCACTCAGAATGCTCAACGTTCTACTCTTGTATTTGACAGATTGTTGATGTAGACTTTAGCGCCATCTACTGGCCTGGCATGTTTGAGCATTTGTATTGTTTTTTGTGTCATTGTCTGGATGGAGATATTTTGTAAAATAAAGGTTGTGTGGATGGAGGGGAATATAAGTGTAGACAAGGCATCAGATAAAGATTTCAACAATATGATGAGGGGCAGGCATGAAATCAAAACTGAATATGAATTCAACTTTAGCTAGACACAGTTTCCTCCCCCCCCAGTTAGACCAACTTACCTGTCGGTGGAGGAGTGCTCTCTGGGTCCTGTGTTGTGGTGCCGACCACACAGGCGGAAGAACCTGACGAGCTGCATTTCTCGCTCCTCTCTTCCTCATCAATGACACTGTTGTCTCTCGCACTCAAATCTGCAACCAGGTGAATCATGACATTATGTAGCCATATGTCAAACCATTTAAACATGATACCATTTTAACATAACATCTTTTCTCTGTCTTGTCACTAAGAATAAGATTTGAGAATATGTACTTTGCCATCTGGTGAGGTGGCAGTTTCATGAATGACACTGCGGCGGCTGCTACAGCCCCTTTTAAAACAAACCTTATATCAGTTGAACATCTCGGTGTACTTACCACTCAGGCTTTGGAAGGGTGATGTGTCAGGTGAAAAGCAGCCACTGTAAAGGGGAGAGGCCGGCCCTACACTGGAATATAGAGGAGACGTGGGCGGGGGTGAATGCCTAGGTTCTGGCTCCGTTGTGAAAAGCCACATTTTCTGAGTGCAGATGTTGAGGCGAGCAGGGCTGATGAGGGGGCGGCGCTGTCTGGCAGAACAAAGACTGGATGTGCACGACCCAGCTATTGAAGGAGTGGGAGATGGACTGGGAGATGATGGGCGGCTCCCAGACTTCAGTGAAAAGTAGTCTGTGGCAAAAGAAAAAGAGTACAAATGTCAATCACAAGGAGATAGCGATTATTTAAAACACATGGATGAGGAGAAGGTCCCGAAACAACCTGGAGTTTAAATACCTGAAGGCGGGGAGTCTTTATATTGCGAGGCTGGTTTGCTTCCACTAAACAGGTAACCAGAATCTAAAAATGCACAAAATACAAATCACACCATTTTAATCACAACCAGTTTGAGTCAGTTGGTCAGACACAAAAGAAAATTAATTAATTAAAACAGTTTTATAATTGACTGATATTTAACTATAGTTCATTTGTTGATTCAGTTGGAAAAAAAATAAAAAACTGTTTAGGATTTCTTAAAATACAAAGGTGTAGTTATCCGATGGCCGTCAACAATACAGAATTCAGTTCACTGTTATAACGAAGGGCTGCTTGTAAAGGAGAGAGAGAAAATGTTGTGCATGGGGCCAAGAGGAGTGAGGTCAGAGGAGGCCCGTAGAGATGGGTGGCCCCTCCCTCCCATCCCACATGACCAGCGACACATCCGATATGCAGGGCGGGGCTAGACCGTCAGCACGGGGACACCTGTAGGTTTCATTGTTTTTTGGAAAGTGTTAGCTTTGGGCTGCGCCCAGAACCAGGGGAGGAAAAAAGCCCTCTACTGTAACATCACATTACTTACATAAATGTGAATGCCAATTATTGTGCAATATCATCCAAAGTATACCAGTTAAAAATAATCGGATATATTGCCAAAATGCCCGATTGATATGGAATGGCACTAAAGAAATTCCAGAGACACACGTGAGACCATTTTGCCCTCCAGATGTCCTATTGTTTAAATTATGTTAATAATTTATGTTGAAAAAATAAATAAAAAATAACGCATTTAACGTTAATCTTTGCAGACGAAATGCCATAGACTTCAGTCATATTTTTTGGAGTATTATGACTTAATTAAATGCATTGAAGCAGCAACTGAATATAATCAATTATAAATATTGCTTGTATACAAGTTAGTGCAATGTAAGAAGCAACTTAAAATCTAACTTTTCTGGGCAGCCACTGCAACATGAAGTGTAGACAGAGGTGGGCTGAATATTCCCATCTGCCCCTGTTGAAGAAATTCACGCTACAATTACAAATAACTGAAATTGCACCACATCTTCAGTTATACCAAAAAACACAGAAAATCTTGGGAGTATTATTTGATTTAGTAATTGTTCTCTCTTGTCGGTCAAGTCAAATTGATTTAGTTGTTACCTGTCCGTTTGAAGGAGGGGATGGTGCCGAGGCAGAGGGCCCTGCTGAGTCGCCCAGGCAGCGAGGAAGGGGAATCTTTGCACAGGCGACGACTCTGTTGGCAGCTGAAGAGCTTGGAGAGGTTCGGGGGTGGGGTGGGGATGAAGGACTCAGCCAGGTCAGGCCCTAGCAGAGGAAGCTGGCTGGTGAAGGGGGGCGCCACAGAGCTGCCTGAAAGGTATCTGCAACACAAGAGCAATGCAACGGTCTACAACCAGATATCAAAATCATCAATGAAAGCTTTCAATACCATACCACATCCATGTGGAATATTAGGGATTTTCAGTTCCAAGGTTGTGTGAATCAGTTCTCGTTCCACAACATGGTCAAAGTACAATTTTAATAGAGTAGAGTACAAGTGTTGAAAATCGAGTCAGTTCAGCGACTCTCTACCACACAGCTCTAATACCCATTTAATCATGGCACTTAACTGACGGCAGGAGTGTGCGGCGAGGCTGTCGCTTAAATGCTGCTGCAGCTGTCTGACAACACACAGCAGGTGAAAGTGCCAAGAGAACAAAAGCTCCAGGGGAAACGCTGCTCAGCAACACGGATCAACTCTCACATTTTTCACAGCACCACATTCTTCGTGGCCGATAAGAGTTTTGTGTCGAAGTCGTTATTTATTTTTATACTTGTAGTTGTTTTTAGTGGCAGTCAAGCTACAAAAGAAATGCCAGCCGTCATGGCCAACATTAAGCTGATATTTTCCTTTCGAACCAGACAGAAAACACACAAAGTGGATACTGTGTTTAAGTTGAACTAAAAAAAAAGAAAAACGCAGAAGACGTTTCCAGTCATCTCGTATTTATTACTTTCCATATACAGCAAGCATTAAAATTTGAACCAAACGATACAAGCAAGACACCTCACTTCAACAGGGACGCAGCCAAAACATTGTTTCATTTGGGTATGTTGCAGGAAGCCTTTCCACATGGATGGAGCTTCATTTCCATGGATGCAATAGAACACATACATGCATAGTAAAAGATCTAACTGACACATCTATATTCCTTAGCTTATTTGTACTATAGGTTGGAGTTGCAAATTATTGCATTAAGGTAGAGTAAGCGATTATGGTGCGACACACTTTTTCACCTTGAGCGAATGTAGCATGTACAAAGCCACACAACCCAATTACAGCCAATCAGCAGCATGGGGCGTTCATGCTCATGCGCAGGACGAAGGAGAGAAGAGGAGATGGAAGATGGGGGGTGACTAAAGCTCTGTACAATGTCTGCAACGTTTGCTTCCTAACTAGCTTAGCTACAAACCTCCTGAAAGATGTCTAAGGTGGCTGGGGTGTATTCTTAACAATTGCTTACTCTACCTTTTATTGTCCTGAAGGTACAAAACTTGGCATATCAATAGTTTAGTGTTTCTGCAACACACACAAATTTGAACACTTCGGTAAAACTTAACCATGATCACAGTTCAGCTACATACTGGATCTCTAGAACAATACAGGACGGTTAAAAAATACATTCATGGTTTACATCAGTAAAAAGGTAGTTTTATCGCCATCATATATGTTCATGGCGATAGTGAAATTGAATACCATAAAAGCTACAACATAGTGCCTTCAGAGGAAAATGTTTAGTGTGGGGTTACAGTCATTTCCTCATGTCGATACAGAAACTCTTAAAAAACAGCCAAAAACGTTGGCTATATACACTTTATAAATACAGTGGCTAGAAAAGAGCTTTTTTGAAATTAGTTTTATTTATGTCTTAAAATATGTTCAGATCTTCATCCAAGTCATTCAAAAGGTAAAGTAGGATGAAGGGAGAGACATTTGCTGCCACTGGGCCTGGACAGCTTGAGACCATCGAGGGGACAAATCAAGTCCCCAGTTTATCAAGGGGCCTTCTGATTTGGCCCAGTCAAAGCCCAGACATCACCCCATTAGAGATTCTGTGAAGTGATCAGGAGAGTGATTCACACCAGACATGATCCTACTCATCTGGCTGAGCTGAAGCAGTCAAAATTAATCCTGAACGTTGTATAGGTTTGATCTGCAGGAGCAGAAAGTGCAACTAGCTTCACCTATGTTTGTGCTCGTCTATACTTCTGACTTGGATGAAGATCAAATCACATTTAACGATCACTTAATCCAAAAAAACTAATTGTGCCTCAGGGTTCACTCACTTACTCTCATCCTTGTATCATGGTACAACAAACATGGACACTAGAGATTGTAAGTGGGCTTGTACAACACAGCATTGAAACATTGGCAAAGATAACACATTACAAAAAATGTATCTTACACAAATATCTAAAATATACCAATATTATGAGAAGTATGAGAAGACACACAACACCAGGTGCAGACCATTGAGCTTTCTACTGTCAGTATTCAGTCCATTACAACTTAGACACAGCCCAACTCTTCTACAGTTAACCAGGCTTTGTACATATACTTTCAACAATTTAAAAAGAAGACTTTAGATCATAGACTATATAGTATTTCAATTTCTGTATTGATGATCTAATTCCCCCCCCCCAGTCACATTCTTATTCTTTGGGTAACTTCAGTCCTAAATTTTACAAAATCAATACGATCCTCACAACCTACAACTGCATCAATAGTGTCTTAAATTTGGGAATACTTCGTTATTTAAAGCGCCAAGGCTACAGTACCAGAGGCACTAGTTTGAGATCATAGATCCATCTACAACACAACACAACATGCAATTTAATCAATACAAAAGCCATCAAATATCTAATCTATGTTCTCTCTCTACAGCTATTAGTTAATAATACTTATTCACAGTACTGGTAAATAAATATCCTGCTACACTCAGTACATTCCAAAACAAATAAAAATAGGTTAATTGAAATACATTGGCAAGGTTAAATGTTAACACATGCAACTCAATCAGTATTAATGGAAGGGATCGAGTGAGGTGACAGGCAGGTGCTACTGAAACTTAGTATTTTTTAGCTGCTAGTGGTAAAGCAGCATTGATCAGTTTATTCAAGTCGAATAAAAGATGAAGGTCTAACTTCTCACATGTGCAACTCTTTCTAATGCTGTGGAGTTTCTTACACAAATACAACAATTAAAATAAAACAAAACTTCACAAAAAACATTGAACACCAAGGACGCACTGTGACGGCTGCGTGGCTGATCTGCTGCATCTCACATGCAATCTATTGTTCATAGAGGGAAAGTATCTGCTGATTAGCGGCTACATGAGGTTTTGGATATATATATACTGTATTTCCTTGTATAAAGGGAGGCCTAAGTACTCAACTTAATGCTAAGACTCTATAATGTGAATGTCATTTTACTTAAAAACAGGCACAGGAAGTATTGCATGTATTTTTGTTCATGACATATTTTTTGCTGATGCATAGCAATGCGGAGACAGAACATAATTGATAAAAGTTTTCCACTATGTTCATTTTTTGGCGACATCCCGCCGCTGCATAACTAACCAGGACAGCTGCACATTAAAAAGGTTTGGTCGTCTTTTACCATTTCAGAGTCTCCTGTTTTAGTGTCATCCCTCCACTGACCTGTGCTAAATAAAAAAAAACTAATCACATTTTATTAGGACCTAAACAGTATTGACATTTACTTTGTTTTTGTTGACTCATTTAAGAGTTTATGAGAAACGTATTTAGAAACATGTGCACGTGCAGTTCACCTGCTACACACAACACAAACAGTCGGGAAATCCGTGTTTAAGTGACCAGCAAGACGATTCATGATCCGATCAGGTCCCAATAACTTGTGATGTGTTGGTTTGTTCAGGTAACTTGATGTGACGTAATGTGGAGAGAGGACAAAGACGGCACAGTCTATACCCTGTTCCTGACTCCCTGTTCTTATTTAAAATTGGTACACATGGAAAAAGGCATATATCAAAAGATCGATTCATCATTTTTATGAATGATATCGGATGGATTTTTAAAATGAAGATCGATTTGAGTCAGTTAAAAAATGTTCAAACCCAGCTCTACGTGGTTTGTGGAAAAAATAGATGAGACCATACTCTCTCAACACGTCTCATGTCGGCAGTGTGGCTGCTCTAACATGATAAAGCCTGTTCCGAAATGAGAAGTGAGACTTTCAGTGCTGCTCACGCAACCAGTGCAGCCCTGTCTTTACTCTCATAGCAATAGCTTACTGTTTTGCATGACACTTGGAAAGTTTCCTGTCAATGACCATATACAGTTGCAGCTGAGCAACTCATATTTTTGCATCTTTAAGAACTGATACATAACTGTCAGAAACTACTGCTGGGATGATAAACCCAAGCAAAAAACCCAACCATCATCTAGGGGCTCCATTTTTAAACGACAGCTTATGGCAAAGCAGAGAGAAACAAAAACCACGGTTATGTCTGATTTGAGTGTCTTAGGGACAGAAGGGGTCTTATACAGGATTATAGTTCCTCTGAGGCAAATTTGTGATATTGGCCTATGTAAATAAAACTAACCTGAATGTAAGTGCTGTATACAAAACAAAAATGCTATGCTTGCATTAATTGCTTAGAGGTTACAAGGTGATCCATCATTTCAAAGCGGGGGGAGAAATGGGGACTAATAAAAGGATAGAGATCAGCGCCAATCAGCAAAACATTTGAACTATTACACTAGTTCATCAACATTGATGAACTCAACATTGATGAACTAGTCAGTGCTTTTCTGCAATCGAGATCTAAAGTGGCACTTACACCAGGTTATGGATTACCATGTGTTAACATTCCTCATCGCTTCTAAAAAAATGCAGTGGCAGCCACTTCACATAACCACACATCCACTTAAAGCTCCAGGCTCTGCCTTGAGAACTGATCAGTCCTTCATCACTAATGATGCATGTCTGCCATCAATAAGTGAAGGTTTAAGGAGTAGTAGAGATTAACACAGTGATTATTCAAATATCAAACCTCGAGTATGACCTGCAGGGTTATCACAAATAAACTAGTATTTCATGCAACGAGCTGAAGCTTAAGTTAGAGAATAAATTTCAACCCCCAGCTACACTAGATCAAAATGCTTTTTTAACTCTATAGCAATTTAGAATATATAGGTTAATAATAGCCAGGTACTTGAAAGCTAAAATCCTTCTCTACCGCTTTTTAAAATTACATATTTAAATGCATTTCTTTCCTCTCTGAAGGTCGGTCCATCTGAAATTTCTTTGTTGTTCACAAGAAATTTGAAAAGCACATAATTAGATGAATAAAAATGATGAATACATTAAATGTGGCACAATTTCACCTTAAAAACACATTTGAGTGTACTTTGTGGTGCATGTCTGCTTATAGATGAAGTTTTGATGTCATTAAGCAAGTTATACCAGTCATATTTTCCAATCATTGACCACACACACATACAAGGTCCTATGTTTTGAGTTTGTCATTCACTAGTGAACAAAAATGTCTCCCAGAAAGAGGAAGATTTACACAATCCCATGTTTCAAACAAAAGTTGAAGATTACTGCTCAGATTCTGACCTTCGATATTTGCCTCTTCGTAGACCCTGTGGTTTGCGAGTTGTCACAGCAGCAGCAAAGCTGACAAGGCAACAGACAGAGATGATACAGTGCTTTGCCATGTCCATCCAGGTCGAGTCACCAGGCAAGTAGCTCTCAGCCAGGTAGACGCACAGGAGGAGGAACCATAGGACTGAGGCCACAGCATCGATTCTCCTCAGCCTAAAAATACAGATACACATGAACTTGCAGAGTTGTTAATGAACATCTCTGGGATGCAAAGAAAGAGGTGGTGACTGCTTACCTTGCAGGTCCTGCTAAGAAGATAGACGTGAGGCAAGTCAACAGGCCAACAGAGACCACAGCCAGCTGGTTTTCCCTTCCATGTTGCCACACCAGCTTGGCATCTTCTATGGTAGCGTTTGGGATCAGCTCCAGGAGACCCTGCCAAACAGTTGTGTCTCCGCTGCTCTCATTTTTGGTGGTGGATTCATTTACGGGTTTTGGAGTGACACCACCACTTAATGTCTGTGGGGCAGTAGGGGAATGAAGCTGGTCTGGAAATTCACAGAATGATGTGGCGACTAGGAAAGCACAGAGCAGGAAGGTAAGAGCCCGTAACAGTGTGACTCCCATGGGAGAAGACGGGGGATAGGAGGTCTGTAGGAGAGAGAACAGGTTTTCAGTAAATCCAGTCAGTTTCATATCAAATTGAAATCAATGTTCAGCTATTTTTACATATTATAATAACAAGCATCCCTATACAGTGGAGGGCTACGCACATTTAACTTCAATAAAGGCTATAAGCAAGTGTGAAAGCCATTCAAACTAATACATATAAGAATTGAATTTGTTCTAATGATAATTAAGGAGGCCCCCTTTGGAGTCATTAGGAGGTTTATGAGATGCTGAAGTTTATGTTTAAGAATAATTTGTTAGATCCCTCAAGCAGACTTTTTTATGTTGTATGCACAAAAGAATCTAAATGAGGTTTCCTAACTATCAATTACCAAATAAGTCCCCACTTGTCAAGTGTGTGGAGATTGGAATCCGGGGTGCACAGACCTTTTCAAAGCTCTTGACGGTGTCTCGGGAGTGTCGAAGCTGATGGTTCAGGAGCACTGTACGTAGCTGGCGGTTTTGATATTTAATGTAGTACTCCACTGCAGTCTGACATGGCCGGCATAACTTATAGGTCTGCTCCAGGTGGTGCTTGTAGGCTTCAATTTCTTCATCATAGTTTTCCTACAATAAAAACAAAAAAAGAATGAATTTACTGCCAACTATTTTAACACTTCATGGTTCATTACAGTCAATAGAAAATAATAGTACATACATCATCCCTCGGGATAAACGATGCCAGCTGCTTGATCTTTAAAGACTGGTTGTTATTGCACTTCTTGCACAGCAGCATCTGACAGTTGACAAACTGCTGTGTCTTGAGTGTCTCAGGTGAGTGAATGCTTCCAGATACTGCATAGTTTAGATCTGCCTTGTGCTGAGCTGGGATGGACTTGTTGTAATCTCCATTCTGAAAAAAAGACAGATCAAAACAAAAAGTAGTATAAAAACAGTAAACACACAAAATCCACATTGATTTCCCAATAGTCAATTATATAATTGACAGATGTTGTACTTTTCTGACTTACCTCCTGGAAGCCATTGTACTGGTCACAGCTGGGACAGTCCCAGCAGTTTTTGTTGCCGTAGGGCACCACTGTGTTCTCATCACAGAACCAGCAGTTCACACTTGCATGGGTCGGCTTCTTTCTGCAAAGAACAGGTGGAGGTTTTACATATGAACTATTGATGCATTTCTGAGGTCTACATATTTTACCACATAAAATACCACATTTTAGCTGCAACTTGTTTCAACATTCTGCAGCTAGAATCTTAACCAAAACCAGGAAAGAGAACATATTACATCAGTACGAGCATCACTTCACTGGTTGCCACTGTTTTTTTTAGCCAAAATTGGCCTGATATCACCTAAACTTTTAAATGGTCTCTCAAATGATGTTCTTATCTGCTGACTATGGTGACTTAATGCAGATTTGCAACATGCAAGACTCAACTACAAACAAATAATAGAGAAGCAATTTTCTGAAATTTCCACATATTACAGCTCCCACTACATATTAGAAATGCATCCTCTGTAGACATGTTAAAAAAAAGGGCAAAACTTCTTGGCCTTATTTCTAACTACTTCAACCATGTCTTTTCTTTGAGTGTTATCTAAAAGTTGCCTTAAATGTTTGTATTTTAAAAACTCAAGCCTTTGTTGTCTTACAAATTGTATTATAACATGTATCATTACACAAAAGAACAACTTTTCGCACTATACAAGTAAGGTAACAGGTTACTGTCTGAAATCATTTCAGTCTGTTTGGTGTTCCTTGACGTGCTTAAATTATTTATGTTATATTGATATGTCGAGTAAAAACAATTGATTATTTTATAGAAAACAATATGCACTCGATTATATCCAAATACCGGCAACGAGAAGGTTTAAGCATGAAGATAATGTGAACAGATCTCCATCTTACAGCCAGTCTCACAATACTAGGCTGTGTTAGTTAGCACCACAGTTAGCGTCCAGACTAGCGTAGATGGAAACACCACTCGCCGTGGTTCAGGAGGAATATCCCCACATCACCTGCTGCCGACCTCATGTCAAAAGCGTCCCCATTGTTTACCAACCGAGCACGGTTTCCTAACTCTGACGTTAGCTTGAAGCTAGCTACAAAACAGACGCAGTGGTGCTCAGTCTGAAGTTAATTTTACCTGGTAGCGATTTTATATATCAGCGCTCCACCGGCGGCAAACGCCGTAACTCCGACTCCTCCGTACATCAACTCGGGATAATCCAGCATGATTTGGCTGAACGCCTCCATTTCGTGGTAAAATTATCCGTCAGCAAAATAAGAAAACATGAGAAATGTTTAGTGTTCACACGGCGGCAGAGAGCACGCGGCAAACTCTCGGCTTATAGGACACGCCCCGGAGCGGAAACGGAACTGCGTAACGATCAGGACGCGTTCCAATATGGTTAAGAAAATCATTGTTCACTTACCCGTCACTAAAAACAATTTAAGAACAAGCTAACACCTACAAGTACACATTTAGACTTGGGTAGACAGGGTCGTAGTGATCTTGTGTAGTTATTTTCACTCAAATTGAGCTTAATTCTATACTTAACAGCGGTTTGAGTGTAGTAGTCAGGGGACATGACAGTGTTGGAATGAGACAGGAAGCGCTCTTTCCCGTTTGCTACCACGGTCAAATGCTGCATTCAGGGAGAACTGACAAAATGAGGAAAAGCGAGGTTTACAACAGAAATTACGATTTGGGAGTGTTCGCTGATTTACAAAACAGCAAACTGTGAATGGCTTCCACAAATTGAGTTAAATAGACCCTTTTCATGGCAGCTACTTTGACATGAAAGAGCAGGTAGGCACAGGTTTTCAGAATCAATAGTGAATATTATTTTTGAAGTAGCTGAGAGCGGTGATGTATTTTTCACGCATTCTGCCAACAGTTTGTTCACACGTCCAATTGTCTTGACACTATGAGGGAGATACCTACGCTGTCAGAAATGGCTTAAATCTCCTGCTCTGAATAACAATTCAAGGGCTGAGGTGAACTTCTTTTTCTCTCTCTCTCTCTCTCTGCTGCTCGTAATGGCAGTTTTAACGGTGTGATTTGAACGCACCAAACCCTGATACTGCACCTTATGATTAGTTGATAATTATTTCAATTTTAGTACCATGTGCACAATAACAAGAAATATTTATAAAAGTAAACTTCCTACATTTTAAATATTGTTAAGGTAAAATTGCACATGTACTCGTTATAAAATATAAATAAAAATGTCCTCATAATGCGTTAAGGACCATTTAGACCTACATTGGAATATTTCAAATTCATTCATGTGTAAGCAATTGGAAATTATGGAGTTAATTTATGTAATTTTATACACTGTACACTGTTAAGAATTTTTTTAATTGGCTTTTAGATGGAGAGTAGGAGTTTGTATCATTATGATACATGATGTATATTTGAAAACAAGCAAGTCCATTGTGCAACAAATAAATCCCCTAGAAAAAAACTGCTGGAAAGAATGACACGATAATAATCCATGGTATCAATGACGATCACCGCAAAAATAATGCAGAACACAAAAATAACTATATAATTATAAGATTAACTTTTTAACAAATGAACTTAATACTGAGCTAAAACTCTTCCAGCTTCACTACAATAAGAGACTTTCAGTATTTATTTTATGTTCCAGTTAGTCTTTGGACAGCAATGGAACTGAAGGGTGTACTGGGTTTGTTTGGTGTTGGGTTTAAAAATTTATATTTATGTAAATTCAACAGCAAATACATTACCCTTGGGATCAATAATATATCCATCTACGGTTGTATCTATCTGTCTAAAAGTAAAACAATTTATCTGCAAGTGTAGTTGAGTATGCAAATTGAGTAGGAAATGTACATTACATCACACCCCTGCACCTTATTTTATGGCTACCAATATTACAGTTAATTTATAATAATAACAAATACAAAATCATCACTGAGTTTAAAACCGTATATAGGAGTAAGTCAAACAATGAGACAATAAAATGCAAAAATAACATTTTATTTATCAAACATTAGATAACTTATATCAAGTAAACATTCTAAATTCAATGACAACTGATCAATGCTTCACTGACACCTTGTGTTGCATGTAGCAGGTCAGATAATTTGGATAAAGGCAGAGAAAAGAAATAAATAACATAATTAAACTTGTGTAGGCCTATAATAAAATAAAATAAACATTAATAAAAAACATTTACTTGATTGCAAAATAAGAGATAAACTGAGCCTCAGACACAAATAAACTGTCTTCTGCAGCTCACACTTGATCTGTGTCATTTCTAAAGCAAAACACTGAACTTTGACAGTATAGTTCTTGATGAGTGAGTTTAGAGAAGTTATACAAAATCATATGAAACTGTTTCACATAGTCAACAGATTTAGCCTATACACCTTTTCAAAGTAACAGTTCAAAGTGGAACCTGACAGCTGAAGTGAGTTATAGTGAAACAGATGAACTCAGAGTCTGTGAACTGGCTGTCGAATACCCCCCCCCCACCAGAATAAAACTCTAGTGGTCAAACGAGAGGGCGAGCTGCGGCTCCGCTTGTCTCGAGTAGGAGGGGAACTGCTGGTAGTTGCACCCCACGGACACGGTGCCTCCGTCGGGGCTCATCGGCTGCGTGACTCCGCCGTAGGGGAAGCCGTTGTGGGGCACCAGCACCGCGGGCAGGTGGCAGTGGTAGGCACCGTAGGAGGGGTGCTGGAAGTGCGGGGGAGGGCAGTAGGAGCTCACCGGGGACAAGCAGCGGGTGTGACCGGTGATGACCTGGGACGAGCCGGGCGGGGGCTGACGCACACCCCAGGAGCTGCCCACGTAGGGCGGCAGGTAGAGCGGCTCCGGGTACTCCAGGTAAGGCGCGCTGGGGGGTATGTAGGGTCTCCTCACCCTCCTCCGCCGCCGGTAGTTGCCCCTCTCGAACATCTCGTGGAAGGCCGGGTCCAGCATCCAGTAGTTGCCCTTCCTGTCCCCGCCGCTCTCCCGGCGGACTTTAACGAAGCACTCGTTCAGAGACAGATTGTGTCTGATGCTGTTCTGCCAGCCTTTCTTGTTCGTCTCGTAGAAAGGGAACTTGGAGATGATGTAGCTGTAGATGCCGCTCAGGGTCTGCCTCCTGTCCGGGCTGTCCTTAATGGCCATGGCGATGAGAGCGACGTATGAGTAGGGCGGCTTCTCCGGCGTGGCGGGCTCACCTCTGGGCTCCGTGGCGGGCGAGCTGGCGCTGATGTCCAGAATCTGCGCTCCCTGGTCGGCGGGGGATGTCTCCGCTGCGTCCATGGCTCGGAGCCTCGGGTGTCCGGTCTGGGTCGGGAGCTGCAGTCAGAGCCGCGATATGATCAGGTCCGCAGGTGCACAAGCACACACATGCACCAGTCACACAAACACACACAAACACACACCGACTCACACTCTCCTCCCACAGGTACACGACCGTGTGGTTATCGGTGTCTTTCATCTCGCCCGGTTTCTCGCGCTGTTCGGGGCTACGTGTTGGACTCGCTGAGCAGCTGCAGGTTCAAACAAAGTGTTTACACTTATTTAGAAACTATTCCCAATATTCCCACTTTGGAGCCGGACCATCAAAGACTGGCCTGGCTCTGTACGCGGTGTTTGATATGTGGTGATCATCATTTCATCATCTGTCTGTTCCCAGGGACTCACACTGCAGGCTTTCTAACATGTGTAAAAGAGAACATTATTCTTTATTTATTGATCATAGCAGTCATTCAATATACATTGTACAATGTTGTATTTATAAGGGAATATTGCATTTAAATTGTTGATTTTCCCCCAACCTTAAGAATTAGAAAAAATAACTTATTTTATATACTTAAAAAGAAATAAAATAAAGTTAATTTTAAGTGTACATATAGGCTTTAATAAAATGAATACTCACAGAACAGTGTTAATTATCTTTTTTAATCTATAACATTATAGGCCTAATGAAATATTTGCTCATAACTCTGCTCTTGCATGCCTTATAAGGAGTTAGAACATTTGACTGAAGGATGATGAAATGAACACACACGGTCGTATGTGTGCATGCAGATATTAAGGTTGTTTTCAATGAGATGCTTGTCATTGATCATAAGCTTCAAAACAATTAATGCATGGATTTATTTATTAATGTATTTATGCAGTGTTATTCACGTTTCAGCTCAGAGGCGTATTTCCAGTATTTGTAGGTATTGTGGTCCAGCATACTTCACATTCAAAAAAAGTGACGTTATTGTAAAGCGACCATATTGGATTATTTTGTGTTCCCCTCTGAACAAAGAAGCCATGAAAGTTGTGTAACCTGTTTTATCACCTGCAGTGACTTTTCTTTTTTTTTCATTGTGCTATGATCTTTAAGAAGTGTTGCCACTTATTTTTACTACAATCGAAGCAAAGGCTTCAAGGGAAAACCTGTCTTATAAACAGATGTGTCTTTATGCAGGTGTAAGATGAAAGCGACATTAATGAGATGTGTGTAATTTATGGTGAACTTTAAAAGAATGAGTGCTCAGCCACAAAAGTCTGATGCATTCGTTAAACTATAGGAGTTTTTATTTGAATTTATCACAAAGCTTCATGCACCGTCTCAGCTGAGAGGCAAATGATAGTTGGGTATTTCCAGGATTCGCAGGTATCAGGGCTCAGCATACCTCCCACATATACAGCGAGGCATGAACAGCAGGGCCGTCTGTCCGCTGGAGGATTGGCAGATAATGATCACCTGCTCTCGCCAGACAGTCTGTCTGTCTCCCCTCGACTGATATGGAAACACAGATCTCCAAAAAAGACAGCATCTAGTGGAAAAGCAAAGGAACATCTTTGGCATGGATTAGAGGGGATCACAGATTGGCCATTGTTATCACTGGATAGGTATTCAATTGGAGTTACTCTGCACTTTAAAACAATAAATATCTGTAAGGCAGTTATTCAGATCTGAGGATATTGTCTTATCTTTATATTTTGAATAAAGCTCAGAATAAGGAGACCAAGGCCCTGATCACCTCTGTCCCTGTAGTTCATATGGGGAACCCTTACTCAGAATATCACAAATAAATATAACTCCACAATCTCATGGTCTCATTGACAATAAATTAATTATGTTTCCAGAAGAAATCGGTAAAAATAATGAACACAAAAACATTTGCTGTTTTCTGTTGTCAAATGTAAAGTTTTTTATCATCAAACCTGGTTTCCCTCAAATTACATTATAATGCTTATATCAAAATGTTCAATAATGAATCAATTTCATTAACTAATTTCCAAGGAACAGTGTTAAATTCAGCAGAGCTACACAGTGAAGGGCTAGAATAAATGAATATGAAGTATAATGCACAAACTGCACAAAAACATCACATTTTTTAATGAACATATAATGATCTTCAATTCTTGGACATCAAGGCTCGGGTGGTCAACATAATCCAGTATAAAAACTGAAAGGAAGGAAAGTTCCAGGACAAACTGTAAACACTGTCCTGTTTTCTATCACAGAGAAAGCTAGATTTACCTCCTGTTGTCATTTGAGCGAAGTGAGGCGCCAGGCTAAACACAATCTGTGTAGTTTGAGCTATCTGAGACTGAGGAAGAATGCGGCAAAACTGCCAAAAACAAAGAGCGTGAGAGCTGGAATTAGACTTCTGAAGATGAAATGAGAAGTTAAAGCGCTCGAATGTCCTTGAGTGGCTCTCAAGTTTCATCCAGAATAAAAAGAAGAAAAACATTTCAAGAACATGTTTTCAAATGATACGTAGCCTCCAAATTAAAAAGTTACTGGTTATTATTTTCTGGCAATAAAATGACAATGGTGAGTTATTTTCAGAACTTAGTGACAAGTTGAACATACTGAAGTACCAAGGGCTTAAATGTATTTTTAGTTTTGTTTGAACATGTTTCTATAGAGTGCGACAATGAAGCAGCATCGTCAGGAATGTAACTTCCTGAAAATAATTTAATTCATGGTTTTTATCATTTGCATCTGTAAATCTCTGCAGCTTTATTGCAGTGAAAAGGCCTCGTCTCAAAAGAGGAAATGCAGAGTTACACTCTGGTATGTCAAGTGGCTCTCAAGTCTCACCCAGAAAAAAGATATTTACTTATTATGTTCTGGCAATAAAATGACATCGGTTGTATGCGTTCAGATCTCAGCCGCTTGCACATCCACTCGTCTAGTGCCTAAAGGTCTTGCTTTTTTCTTTTCAACACAGTGCAATCATTTTCTGAATGCTCTGCACTTGACTTGTTCTTGATGTTTTCTGGTTTAAACAGACATGACAAAGTTTTTAAATATGGGGGCTGTTTATTACAAACGTATCTGCTCTGTTATTGTGTATTAACATGTTCAAATGTAATTATTGAAATTATGTGTAGAATAATGCCATGATGATAAATATTGAACCACAAAGGTTATTTGTAGTTAACTATAAAATGTGTTACATTTTTCCTGTTAATCTGATAATGATTTGTTTGTTAGGTTTGTTATTATTACAATATCTGGGTAAGTGAAAGTTTCCCAGAGAGATGCAGCTGTGATTTTGTCACTGTAACCGTCTTGGAGGAGAATTAGCTGAATATGTTCAGCGAGCATTACGTTTGTTCCTAACATTCAGTTCCGAGTGAATAGTGTTTGAATAGAACGATTAACTATTAAGATATTTAGTATTTTTCATTGCATGAATAGAAAATGTGTTCCTTCAACTGTTTTATTACACAATTGAATTCAGGTTATTCCTGATCATTTTTTATTTGATTTTTAATATTTGATTATGTATTTTATATTTACTTTTATTTATTTGTATATTACTTTCTCTGATGTAAAATGTCTTTGAGCATTATTAAAACCCCTATGTTAGAAAAATGTATAAATATTATAATGAGATGCGCACAGTGACACATCATTTTGTTAATTGAGATTAAATGTACCCTTATATGCAGTTTCTGCTGATCCTTTCTGGCAGAAATGGAAAGTGAGTGCATTAATTTGGTTCCAGTATTTTATTTGAATATTGCATTTAGATCTCTGTGTGTTTCTGCTGTATTTTAGAATTTTTTACATTATATTATTGCAACTTCTCAGAGCCTTTGTGCCTGCACATGCTCTTTGGCACATTCCCAGTCGTCAGTATGAGCACTTGAGAAAGAAAACATAAACTTTTCAACTGGCTACAATCAGGAACTTCCCTTCCCTTCAGTCATACCCTGAATACCTTTTATGCACAGATGGTGACTACAGAGATGCACTAGTCCAGAACAACGACTCTGCTTAACAGATCAGGCAGCTCAACACCTTTACTTCTCTCCTCCCTGCGTTCTGACATTGTTGGAAAGGTTGAAAGGCATGTCTTTGTGTCTTTGTTCCTGTTTGTCTGTGGGTGTATGTGTGTGTGTGTGTGTGTGTGTGTGTGGGTGTGTGTTTGTGTGTGTGTGTGTGTGTGGTGTGTGTGTGTGTGTGTGTGTGTGTGTGCGCGCGCTCGTGCGTTTGTGCATGTGTGTGTGTGCCACAAGGCTGTAAATGTTGAGGTTGAGGCAAAGATAGGACACGCTGATATTTGGGAGAGGGATGATTGACGTCCAGCTGCGGGCACATGCCTTGAAATGTTGGATCCTCTCACCACACAGATCACTGTATTGATTACTTTCCTGTTGCTCAGTGCTTCAAAATTAAGGTGCTAGTCATTTACACACGTATGCAAATCAGTTTTGTGTCAGCATGTAAAAGCAGTAGCATCTTCTGAAAATGGTAGTTTTGCTTTTCGAGGAAAACCAACAGGTGTATGAGATGATTCTATCAATATTTATAATTTTACAATTTAAAAATAAACTCAAACAAACTTAAAATAAAATAACTTAAATTATAATATGTTGCCATGTACCACAGCTGCAAAAAAAATCACTAAACACCAGGTGTCATGTCAAAAGTATTGATTATAGTTTGACTTTGACTTTAGACAATGTGCAGGAAATTAAAATGTATAGTGTGACGTCAGCGTGTGTGAAACCTGAGACACCAGCCGGGCACCTGTCAAGCTGAGCTCAGCGATAAAAGGAAATGACAGCAAGTGTTGTGGCTTCTGTCTGAAGACAAGAAGCTTGTAGTGGAGCAGACCCCTCAACCTACACTAGTCATTTCAGGCACCACTCCCAGATCTGCCTAATCCATGGATTATACTGTACAAGAAGTGTGACTGCTACACTCTGATGTGACGGGCTCACAAACAGACAACAAGTTAACATCATAGTGAAAACACGAAGGGCTGAGACTCACAAATATTGTATCGCCTCATTTCACACTCCTCCTCCTGAACATTCTAAAATACGACAGATTATTTCGCAACGCTTGTCGGCTGAACTCCCATATTAGGTGTGGCCTCTCTTTCAGGTTATGAGATACTCTGAGTTCCCTGTTCAGTTCACGATGCCCCTGACCCATGCCTCCTCCTCCCACAATGCATCTCTTTTTAGCACTCCACATGATGGCCTGTCAACCAGCCCTGTGCCAGTGTGACCCGGCATTGATTGAGTAGGCTGCAGGAAGTGAGGTTATCACACCTCCAAGTCACAGAAGATGATAAATGTTGATAAGTGAGACCACCATTTTCTCCAAACATCTCTTAAAGTCATTATCAGTCATGGATGAGTACCTGACGCGATACTGACAGATTTAAAATAAAAATAACAGCGTTGCACCCTGCTGTCAATTATCAAAGTAGATCCTGTGCCAAGATAAATACAGCAGGGATTCCTCATTGACAGATCACATGCTGAAAGCTTCTTTACTACTGGCGGGATTATCTTCATCCACACAGCAATATTGTTCTATTAAAGAGCCTCACAAGATCACAGACATATTTTAGTTTATCAGTTTACACTTTTTAACATCAAGTGCTGTTTTTGTCATCTAAAGGGACTTTTTAAATTATTTTACAACACAATTACTGGATGGAATCCGACTGTGGAGATTCCAGTTTGACTTGATTCCACGTTGCACATCAGCTTTTATGCAGAGCCCTGCTGCAGTGGGATCCTACCTCTCTCACAGTACATCTGTGTACACAGGTACTGATCTCAGATAGTAGTGAAGTTTGTGACATCTCGCTCGACATCTGATTTATCGGCCTCTCCCAGTTGGCAGGTTGCAGATGATGTTGGTGTGATAAGGACACTGCCAAATACCGGCCTTGCCTGAATAACCACTGTGTCATGCTCAAACATGACTATATGTTATAGGTAACTTTTGCTTTGCATAGAAATAATTTTCACAAGCTTTTGTGTATGTGTTCAAAACAGATTGCCTCCTCCGAAAGGTTTCCAAAAGTTCACAGCTCATAATCACCATCCCCTTATGTACAAGGATGGTTGCTCCTACAGTACATGCCATTCACATTTGTCTTATAGTTCTATTTGCTTGGCTTCATATAATAGTTATAATAATAATAATAATAATCATATATTCTTAGATACAAATGACTTATAAACCTCTTTCTGTATCAATTTGGGTTAGGATATTGGACCATGTGCTTGGAAGACCTTTGGTAATTGTCAATTTATTACTCTCCTCTGCCATCTTGTGGAGCTGATTAACAAATACAATTATCTTTCAGTGCTACAGATGAGTGGATGAGGTGGAGGCATAGTAAACGGTCCAGTGTGTAAGATTTTGGTAAAAGGGATCAATTGGCAGAAATTGATATACAATATTCTTAGTGATGTTTTCACTAGTGTGTGATCACCTAAATTGTATGAATTGTTCTTTTCTTTACCCTAGACTGGGATCTTTATATCATAAAATTTATATTTACATCTGGAGTGAGTCCCCTCTACGGAGGCTGCAATGTTTTTCTACAGTAGCCCAGACTGGACAAACTAAACACCTTTTTGAGTTTTTATGAAGACTGGAGGCCACCACAGGTTCTCTTACATGTTTGGAAGGTGAGGTGAGGGCAGTGTTGTGCACTGGTTTTATTACCTCTGCTAAGGAGGTAATGTTTTCATCTCTGATTTGTCAGTCTACAGGTGTATGTAGTAAACTACTGGACCAATAACCACACAACTTGGTAGAAGGAAGCTGCATGGATCAGAGATGCACCTATACAGCTCTGTTGAGCTCTACTGAGTGCCAGTTTAGGGAATGAATCTGGACTCTTGTCTCAAAAAACATTTCCCCCCCCATAGGGTTTGTAGTGTGAAGCTAATGAGGTGTTTTATAAAGATGTGTTCGAAAATGTCAGAGCAAGTGATCCACTTTATTTCAGCATGAACAGAAAAAAAAGAAGGGAGTTTCATTTCACTTCACAACAGTTCCTAATAGCAGCATGAAAAGAGATGTATAAATACCTACTCATTTTGGCAGCATAGTAAGGACATTTGCTGATGTCACCACCCATGGCTCTGTGGACAGGCCAGCCAGCATCTAAAACATTCTCCTGGATGGTGTGAACAGTCAGGTGGCGGCTTTCACAGAATTTGCACTTCCGCCTCAGGTGTGTCCCTGACATACACTCTGCGGTGATAGACTGAACTTTTAAGACCACAATCTTAGATGACTTTCAACACCAGTCCTGATTTAAATAAATCAAAGTGGTTTGTAATCAAATAAAGATGTTTGAGTAAAATAAAAATCTCATAAAGAAACATGTAAGATTAAAAACAAAAAATAATAATAATAATTATGAACTATGTAATTAACTGTAGAGGAGGTAGTCAAGTCGCAATTACAAGGCAAACAATATATCCACAAGACTTGTGACTTATCTCATGTGAGTCTGAGTAGCAGCAATGTTTAGTGTAGTACACCACAGTCTATTGGTGTTTGTGTGTGTAGTATGGAAGTAGAAAGTCAATTGTATCTTTTATACACCTTGATGTCTGTATTTTAAGTCATGTATTATCTGCTTGCATAAAGTATACATTTGTATTTCCCTTATCCTGGTATAGTTCTACATTCTGGCAGCAGAGGGCAGCAGACTGACGCACTTCAAAGCTGCAGCGTGATGCTGAATGTAATTTATTTCTGATGCCATCATGTTCATGTTTTTGAACTGTACAATGAGATAAGTTTTATTGCAATGCAGTAAATTTGTTCCAAACCACAATGTACACTTTCTTAAAAAAAAGTAAAATCAAAACATTACAATGAACGGCAAACTAAAACCTTCAGGGGTTTGTTCTATCTCATAAAGTTTTACCAGTGAATGCAGCACAACAGAGATGTTGTCGACACACAGGGCAGATACTTGTGTGTTTAACTTCTAATTAACCCCTTACTCTGCCTTCAGACATCACAAACAAGGAGCAGAGCTGTAAGCAGGATGATCCTTTAGGAGTTCATACACTGTGGGGTCTAACCCATGAATTAAAGGATCTTCAAAACAAAGGGGCCTTTTTTGACATGACATGGATTCAGGCTCGAAAAAGCCTCAATGCTTGAAGAATGTTTTGTGTTATGTCCCGCGGTGGCTCTATAGTTTGAATTCTCCTTGACTCTGTGAAATGGTTGGTAAACAACAT
This sequence comes from Pseudopleuronectes americanus, assembly GCA_038501795.1. Lineage (NCBI taxonomy): Eukaryota > Metazoa > Chordata > Actinopteri > Pleuronectiformes > Pleuronectidae > Pseudopleuronectes > Pseudopleuronectes americanus. The sequence goes on from CM076725.1 coordinate 11,866,831, forward strand.
CCAGCGTTTGGACCTGGTGACCCCCTCGGTTGCTTCATTCCGACACGTACCGTTCCAGATAACTTTGAAGTCAAAGACAAAAAGAGGAAAATGTATCCCGGGGTCTTTGGAATTCATGCGAACGGCCACAAAAACAACACTTCATCAGGGGCACCATTCAGACGGGTGATCAGCAATATATGGGGAAATTCAAATGAGAAGCTTTGTGTGAGGCAAAAAGCCTAAGAGATTTGTCTCGTCCCTCGTCCCTGGCCCCTTCCTCCTTGTTTTTTGTTACCATCCTCTCATGAGTGACTTTGATGTGGACAAAATGACTGAAAGACAAAGCGACGTGGCTCGATTTAATTCCGGCGGAGAATAGATTAGTGGGATAAGTGGGCGAGGAGAGGGGAAGCGATGAAGTCCAATGCAGTTTCACAAGGGTGATGCAAGAAAATCACATTTCAGCCAGAGCCAGAGTATCAATCTGCCAAGGGGGAGGATGTGTGTGTGTGTGTGTGTGTGTGTGTGTGTGTGTGTGTGCGTGTGTGTATGTGTGTGCGTGTGTTTGTATGTGCGTGTGTGAGCAGGGTGTGAGAAAAAGGAGCTCCAGTTGATCGCTCTTTAGAAAAGGCCCCTCACTCTCCTGCTGGGTTCTCCTCAGCTCTTGTCCTCCTGGTACAATGCTGGTGGAGCGGCCGAGTCCCCCACCCCACCCATGTCCCCCTTCCTCTCCCCCACCACCACCACCCATGTGCCCCCCAACTGCCCTCCGTGTGCTGGAACTACGCTGACTGACTGGACCCCAGACCCCAGCATATGGAGGCCAGACCATGGAGCTCTGGTCTCCAATGTGCTCCACAGCTGGGGCCCTGCTGGAGTGGGCAGTGGAGGTTCACGCTGCCACATGCTCACTGCTGTGTTGCTTCACTCCCACTGTTGAGCTCCTTCACTGGTGCGGATAAGCTGTAAATTGAAAAAGTTGTAAGGTCAATTAACTCAAATTATGAAAAGAATAAACATGTTTTCTCACTTTGCTCTGAGGGAGAGACTATGGAATATCTCACGTAAACTAGTTTTGTGATATCTATCTAAAGTCATCATTTTTTAAATAATTGCTTAAAAGTAAATTTGATAGAAACGTTTTTCATAGTCTGATTATTGACTATTTGTAACAGATGTTGTTTGCTTATAATATTTCTTTTATGTTAAATTTCCTGTTTTGTTCTGTGTTTTCTTTGTTACCATGTCTTTTGTTAAGCACTGAATTACCTTGTTTATATAAGTGCCATAGAAATAAAGTTTTATTATTATTGTTTGGTTAGGGTCAGGACTAGAAGTGGGGATATGGTAACACAGTCACACTTTAAACAACAGTGTCACAGTCAGCTGACCAGGACCCTTACTTTTCAAAACTCTTTTATAGAGATTTTGTTACATGAAATCTCTATAAACATTAAGTGAATCCAAAATTAACTATTTATAAACTAGTGCAACTATTTCATTAAAATACAGCTTTAAGCTCCACATCATACTCAGTGGGCTACAAACTACATGGCCTCAATTAGGCTTCAGGACATCAAACTGAGCTCCAGCAACACAAACAAATTCACAAAGCATCAAGACTTCTCAAATCCATATGTGAACCAAGTTCACTTGTTCAGCTAAAGTGAGAGAGTCTTTGGTTTAGGTCTCGACCTCAAACCCCTCGATTCCAACATGAACTAATGTTGACTCACGGCAGGAATATGTGACCATTCTGATGCTAATGGTGACCCCCCCCCCTCTCTGATGCTCCCCTTCATCCTGATCACAGTGTGGATGAGAGAAGAGGAGAGGGAGATGGATAGAGGGAGTAAAGGAGGGGAAAAGGGGAAAGAGAAAGATGAAAAGAGGAGTAATACACAAGGGAGCACTTGTCAACTTCTACTGGGTCACAAATCAAAATGTTCTTTGTTCTGCATCTTAAAGATTTGTTTTCGTCATGCGAGTGGACTGTGGGCAGGTTCAAGGTTATTTGTGATCAGGGCGCTCATGCCTCTTACCTGTCTGGGTGGCTTTGGCTGTCAGGCTCAGGCTGGTGGAAACAAGGGTCACCAGTCAGCGCTTTGACCCTCTAATACGGGGGGGGGGTGGCTGCTTGCTGCTTGGCCTGGCATGGCACAATACAGTGCCGGAGCCAGCACAGGTGGTCATTAAAACTGCTGTAATCCCCTCCATGAATAGCTCATGGGCAGTAAGACACAGAGAGGAAGGGAACGAGAGAGAGATGGGGGAGAGAAAGACAAAGAGAAAGAGACACACAGGGCAACCAGGAGCGAGAGAGAGGGAGAGAGAGATGAGGGTGGGGAGTGTTTGATGCCTGGACCGCGGGGCTCTTTAGCACAGTCTGCAGGCCGCGCTTCAGAGCGGATGTGTTAACAGTTTCAGGCTCAATGGAGGGAGAAATCCCCACAAAGGGAGGTGTACAAATATTGTGGGAAATCCTACCGCTCTTTAATATTTCATGAAGGCCGACAATCTATTCATGGGACTCCATTCCTTTGGAGGGGCCCACATTCAGGCTCACTCCGCAGGCTCAATGGGCAGCCCTTAATTGAGTGCCCGCTCATTCTTTGGCTCCCTGGCAGATTGTTCCCCATGAAAGCCCCTGCCTCTTCATCCTCCTCTTCTTCTCCCTGAGAGTGGCCAAAGAAAAAGGGGGCATGCCTTACTGGTGGTGCATGTGGGAGGGTGAAATAAGTACAGGGGTGGTTTGGGGGGTAAGGGTGGGGGGTGTCCGTGGATCAAATATGATAATAGGGCAAGAGGGGTTGGTAGTGCGCAGAGGGGTGGGGGCTAGGGGGCTAGGGGGCTAATCCTCGGGGTGGCCGATGGAGAGAGGGCAAGTGGAGGGGGGGTCCACATTCCCTCAGATGGCAGGAGAGCGCATGGCAGCGTGTCTGAGTGTGTATGTGTGTGTGTGTGTGTAGGAATGTGTGTGTGTGTGTTTGTGTGTGTTTGCTGGGCAGGGCCTGGTTAATGCTGTATGTGACAGAGAGTTTGTGTGAATTGTAGCATTCGTAATTTTTGCATCTGCAGGAGAAAAATATCAGTAAAGTTGAGACCAAGAGACAAAGGAAGGTTTGATCTAAAGCACAAAAGCAAAATGTGCAGGTAGAGAACCATTTCCCTAATAACGATCATCGTGCACTTATTAGTTAACCAAACATCACTCAGACACATCTATGTCTAACATTCCTCGTCTCCTGCATGATTTGTGTGCAAAGGGGGAGCTCCCCTGATTTTCTTACTTTACTCAGGAGTATATGTCTGTGTACTCAGATGTTTAATCTCCTCTAAAGCTCAGGAGGGCGCTTTCAAAGAATTTAGAAAATAACCCTGATGATGTCAGCTTGAGCTTAAGACTCAACATTTTGAGGAAAAAGCTGAAATAAAAGGGTACAGGTGTAAGGTTTCAAACAAGAGAGCTTTTAGGACCCAATAAGGTCAAATAAAAGGCTATCCTGGTTTGTATAATGGGACATGTAATGATTTGGGAGCTTGACCTATACAAGAGACTAAAAGTCAGAAGATACTGCTAATGCTGCATTTTTCCATCTGCATTTGTCTGTTTGTTAGCTTGATCATGCAAAAACTACTGGCTGGATTTCCATGAAAGGTAGTGGAAAGTATAATCCATAAAATGTTGGTACAGATCCGGATCAGAGGGCGGATCCAGGATTTATTTTTTTCACTTTCTTTAACATTGCGTTTTTTTAAATTTTTCTTTATTTCTCAGATAATATATCGGGGAACTTAATGAAAAATCCTTATTTGGCTGATGGATACTTATGAATAAGTACAATTTGATGCAGATCCAAATAGAAATACAGATCTAGTGAATTTAATGGTGGTTTCACAAGGGTACTGTTTGGCCTTGACGGAGGGTTGCTCTGTAGTTTCAATCTGTCTCTCTGTATAGAATTACAATAGTAAAACTCCAGTGTATCCCTGTGAGTTAACTGTTGTTATTCATTTTGTTTTAATAAATACTACAACAAAAAGTTTGAGTGCTTCCCTAGTGTTTGTGAATGCACTTCTGATTTATTTGACAAATATTTTGACCCCATAAATAGTGGATTTTAAAGATCTCTTATCCTCCATTTCAATATGTCCTCACTCTGATGCATCCAACTGTTGAATGTTTTATTAATTGTTTTACTTCTCCTTTTGTGTAGCACAGAGACTCAATTAAGAAAACTCAGATTGTGGATGAAGATGTTACAGATGAAAGTTAAAACTCCATCATAAATGTTCACCTCATGCCTGCACTGAGCGCTTCATCCGGCCTAAGGCCAACTCAGTGTCCAGGCTCAAGGTGGAAGGCCAGCTGGGAGGTTGACCTGGGGGCACGGGCATAATCAAGGCTCCTGCCGGCCTCCAGCTGCAGCCAGGACTCCTGATCCCTGATTAAAGGTCATCCTGTTCCTTCTAAGGGCCTGTAAGACCATGGGAGCCTGGCTCACACCCCAGTGACACCCCATCTCCGCTCCGATGTGTGTCCAACAGGCTTATGCCAGCTCATGAGGAATGGAGAAGACCTGCAGAGAGGAATCCCAGAGAGAGGAAAATCCTCTACATCCACAGCACAGACTCACAGGCACACACGCAAGGATAGACACACACACACACACACACACACACACACACACACACACACACAAGCGCGCGCGCGCAGACACACATTCACACACACAGACACAAACACTGGACGCTGGACCGTCTGAGCACCCCCCTGTTGGAGTGTGGCAGAGCCATGCTAAATGGATTCTGCGGAGGAAGAGATTTAAAGCTTTCATAGCGCTCAGTGTGTTCCAGGCGGCCGCACCTCAGGGCTTTGATGGATTGTACTCTGGTTGGTTTCTGGATTTACTGAGAGATTCTGAAGGACTGACCTGGCTATGGCTCAGTGCTGCCGGGATTTCCTGTGATCTGTGTGAACATGGGATAAAAAAAATTCAATTTATCTATCTATCTATCTATCTATCTATCTATCTATCTATCTATCTATCTATCTATCTATCTGTCTATCTATCTATCTATCTATCTATCTATCTATCTATCTATCTATCTATCTATCTATCTATCTATCTATCTATCTATCTATCTATCTATCTATCTATCTATCTATCTATCTGTCTCTCTATACAACCGTGCATGGTAAAAAAGAAAGTACTTTGGTTAAATCTTGTAATATGATTGAACTTTGCTTGTTAACCTAACAAGTGCAGATGATTAAATTCTCCTACTTAATCCCTGGCGGCACATGGGCTCAGGAGGAAGTGGTTCAGGTCTAATCCAGCCATCTCCGGATATGGGAGACTCTCACCACGCCACTCCACTGAGTCTTTGTATCAGCAGGTATTAACGCCACAAGTGCCCCCTCAGACTGGGATGGGCACATGATGGAGGAACTGCTGACCGGCTTGGTTGAGCGATCTAAGAATTCAGAGTGGACCGTGGGTTTTATTCAGCAACGTGTATCTTTGCACAGCTTTTCCATGACTACACCTCTCTATATACTGGAACTAATTAAAATTTTTTGATGTTCCTGCTAAGTAATTGAACTTTTTATCATTATTGCTCTGGTATGCTCCAAAGTGTTCCTTTAAAAAGTTTGACCTGCCGCAACCCTGGTCTATAAATTAATTCGGCTAAGTGGCAGCATGCAACCCTGGATTATTTATACTTTTACTATTGGTTGGGGTGTCACTTAGATAAACACAGCGGAGGTTCATCTCATCTTGAGCACAAAAAGCCAAAGTGTGCCGTTACCAATGGCTCCGCTGAACTTTGACCCTGATGGGTCACAGAGAGCGTTTGTCCCTCGGTAATTGGACAGAAGGGCCCTTTCGCTCTTCATTTAACCTTTGGGGTCCAAATCTTTCTTTCCCGACTACCATAAAGCCCCTGGTCCTGACCCAGTGTTTTCAGGCCTATCTTTCCACCCCCATCATGGGCCTTTGAAAGCTGGAGAAAAGCTGGAGTGTGCTTGCCCTGTCAGGGACAATGGCAGAGTTAGTGACCCTTGACCCCAAAGGCTGACGCCTTTCTTCCTGGATCAGGCGCTGCCTTTCGCTACGGTGGGTTATTACTCCACAGCTTGGCAACAGAGAGAGGGTAAACACTTGTTAAGATTCTTCTTCTCTCGGCTCTCCCCCAACGTCTTTTCTCTCTCGGTCACTCGGCTTATATTTTTTTCTCTTTTAGGGTTTTTGTTGGTCTGTTTAAGGATGGACAGGAGCTAAGGCAGGTCTTTTGTCTGAAATTCAGGCAGCAGCTTCATAATCCATCATTCTGCCAACTCATTGTCACCGGTCCAAAGGGGACAGGAGTAACAGCAGCTCTGAGAATGAAGGAAAATCAAGTAAAGTCATGTAAATTGTTTAGAAATGCATGTGTTTGAGTTTAGAAACATTTGGAGTCTTTTATCAAAGTGTTCCTGGTGTACACTGTCTACTTTTGAGAGAGAAATAACTTCTGGTATTTCATATTTTCCTTCTGGTATTACACTGGTCATTGTATCCGCACTGTAGAAAAGGAACTTTCTACAAAGGTTTTATTAGTGAGCTTTATTTTGTTGACTAAGCCGACCTTGTTATCTTCACAGGACTAATTCTGCTTTTGGTTCTTCTGGCTCCCGGGTTTTCAGTCCTGTGGAGGCATTTGTTTCTGATTTCCGTGACTCTAAATCCAACAAAATTGGGATTTCATTCAATCTTAGAAGTACTTCCTCTTCTTAATCTCTCGAGTGCTGCCCTGGATCCTTGCGTGTCACTACAGTGTTACCAGGGAGACCCTGCTGGCCTCGTCAACGCTGCAGCGGTCACCGAGGAGAGACATCATGCGTCCAGATGCTGAGCATGCGGCCGCCGCGAGAGGAGCATCCTGTGAGGTGGCCACAAACATATGGGCTGAAAGGGAGGACTCCTCTGGAGATGCTGGCCTTTTCCTCTGGGACAGAAGCCCATTGTCCAGGCCCTGCCCTCCATGCCACTTAATGGTGCAGAACAGCATTGTACAGTATTGTAAACTGCTCTCTGCTCCTTTTGCCCTGTCGGGCCCTCAATAGCGCGGCCCTCTCCCGCTTTCCCCTTCACTCCCTCTAACTCAGTGGGTGTTTTAGTGCCCTCTTCTTTCATCCTTTTCTTCGGCCGCCTCCTCCCTTTGCTACTTATGCTGGGTTCCTCAGTGTTCTCCTGAGTGATGGTCTAATTGTCCAGGAACAATTAAGCCATCTGATTTGTCCCCTCTTCTCTTGTCATGTCCACTTTGTTTTAGAATGGGGCCGCCTGAGTACAGGAAAGGGCTGGAGGTCACTTCAATATCTGTCTGGGCTTTAATGTTAATCCCCGCTCTACTGTCCTAAATAAGACAAAACTTCCCAATTAGGGATCCATTCAAAACATGAGACGCTACCTCTTAAAGTTTCTCGCCATTAACAATTTTCTAATACATCAACTGCATACAACTTAAATGCATATGTCATATCAAGAAGCTGGTGGAGAGTCAGACCTCCCAAAACAAGAGGAAAAGTGATTTATTGCCGCTTGTCTAATAATCAATCCACTTTCAGCCTCCTGCTTGTTGGCCCAATAAACCTGTCTCTCCTTCTGTAGAAGCCAAGAAATATGTTCCTGTTTAATAGACAGGTGAACCAAACAGCTGGGAGACAGCTTTGCCCAAGATGGGATGTCTGCACAGTTTTACCCCCGCCGCTCCTATTGTTAGTGTAATGTCACATCTGTGACCCTGTCTGCTCCCTTCCACCATTCTGTCTTTCATCCTCCTTTCTGCTCATACCTTCCGCTCCATTTCATGCTGTCTGGGTTCCTCCCTATACGTGAGGAGGCAAGGCTCGACACTGTAGCGCTGCAATGAGACGACCAGGCCCTCACGTCTAATCCTGTTTTAATTTGACCCTCCTCCTCAGATGAGCAGCAACTTCTCATGTAAACTGAATTTGTTTCATTTGAGACAACGTTTGCTGTGCTGTTGACATTTACTTTTCTTTTTTCTACTTAGCTTCACCAAGGCACGCTCACATCTGTAGATTATCCAATCACAGGTCTATGTGGATTTCCACAGTGGACCTGTTTTTTCTTGGGTTAGACAACAGGACTGAAGCCAAGACTGAAACATCCACACATCCACCCCCCCATGGCTGGCTTCTTTTCTTACACCTTCAGAGCCAGAAAAAGGAAAAAGAAAAATCAAAGAAGAACATTAAATATGAGGTGAGAAACAGGAATGCAGTTCCTAACGTGGCCAACAGGAGGACTCTGAGTGCATCCTATTACTAGATTAGATTCTACTTTATTGTCATTGCACAGTACAAGTACTTATACAACGAAATGCAGTTTAGCAACTTACCAGAAGTGCAAAAAAAGTAGTATAGTGCAGAGTATTGTGCGTATTTAAAATGGAATGTAAATAAATATAACATGTACAGTAAGAAATATATGGGGAGACGCTGAGCCTCGCGTTGTGCACGCGCCGCCATCTTGGTATATGATGTGTCCTTTTCTAATCGAGAGATCTTTGAATACATATTGAAGATATTTATCATCATGGCCCTAAATTAGGGAATAACTTTTGGACAAATGGTGATCATCCCTCCAGTCAGTGAAGATGTTTTTGTGGTAGCTCAGTTATCTCTAACATGACAACCATCTGTAATTCTTTCAAAACTAGCATTAAGAGGTTGTTCAATGTTGGTCCTGGGTGAAGTATTGAATAAAAGTTTTAAATTTGCTGATGTGCAATCTCATTTCTCAGCTCCTTGAATGTGGTATTTGTCTTTTGGTTTTACCTCTTGTGGCAGAGCATTGACTATTCACTCCTCCACAATAAGATTCACTAACAGCTGACTCTTAGAAACTGTATTTCGGGGACCTTGAAGTTGAGATCAGGTGTGAAACTTCGGTTTCAAATGCATACCGAAGTTTGCATCGTTCCATCGAAATTGAACGAATTATTGTTTGCTTCACCTGAAATGGATCTTTTATATTTATATACTTTACATCAGGAGAGGGTTCTCTCTATGGAGGCTGCCATGTTTTTTAACAGTCGTCCAAATTGGACAAACTAAACACCTTTGAATTTTTATGACAACTGAAGGCTGCCACAGGTTCTCTTTCATGTTTGTAAGGACAGGGTGAGGTGAGGGGTGTTCAGCTGCAACATGAAACTTCACCACTAAAATCTACACACTGAACCTTTAAGTTAAGGACTGTTGGAGTATCAGCAAATCTGTACCCCCTCACTTAAAAAAGGATCTCCGGGAGCATTAATAATGAAGAAGTCACCGTATCCCCAACACTTACAACTGCTAAAGACAAAATACAATCCAATATAAAAAGAAAACACCATTGTGCAGTTGACAAAAAGAAGTCGGCAGTCGATGTTTGTGTGGCAATTGACGATGCCACCACAACAGCCAGAGACGAACCATTTAGGCTTTAAATTTTGTATCTCACAACGTCAAACATAAACTCACCAAACTCTGAACATAAACTTTCCAGCATCTTCTGCCGGTGTGTCAGCTTTGCCGCTCTGCAGCGTCTCTTCCCACGAGTATCTGTGTCGCTCATTTGTCTCAGCTGAGCCAATCCCCTCTCCCTGGCTCACCTGGAGGAGCTCGCTGAGCAGCTTGTCTTTTGTGTTTTTCCTGCACGTCAGTCGCAGCAAAGGGTAGTGCCTTGCTCATGGGGCTCATTTGGGAAAGATGTAAGTATTGTAGTATAGGCCAGACTGCTGAAGCAAATTTCGTACTTCCTTTTGTTTGGATTCATCATTTATCACGCTGGATTGTAAACTCCCAATATGAAGATATGCTCAGTATGTTATTGTTATGCATAACACACAGCATGTCGCACTAAAGCCTGCTCATAGTAAAGGTCCCCCAAACTAAGAAAAACATGTTTTCCCCCAACGATGATATAGCTAACATCATTTTTTGTATTAGACAGGCTGAGTTTTTTTCTCCATATCCCAGCTAGGGGTTAATGATCTGCCTGTGAGGGCTCGCCGTGTGACAGCAGCGCAGGGCACTGTGGTGCTAATGAGAGAAGAGGACGGCCAGGCCTCCCCTCCCGCACATACAGCCCTTTGTCTCTCCCTCTGCCCCCAATCATTAGCTTAATGTGGCCCTCTCCCTCACTAAAAGGACCACTGCCAGTTTGGCAATGGGTTCACAGATGCAAATCCCTGCCCAGTGCTAATGGAGGTAAATGAAAATTAATTGATTCTCATTCAAAGGTCTTTTCAGTCGCCTGTTCTCTCTCTGTGTTATCTTAATATGCAGACCTTACCTCCTCAACAATACGCGCTCACCCCTCCACCTCCACAGTTCTAACATATTGCGGTGTACTTGCCATTGCTATGCAGAGTGGGCCACACAAAGGCGAGCAAGGGGGCACATCGTCCTGACACCTCGGTATGTATGAGATGTGTACCTTTGCTCTCTGACCCAAACCATCAGGCTGGGCTAGGCCGATTGCTTAAACAGGTACAAAGCCAACCATTACCCAGCATTCAGATCTGTCTCCAGAATTCAAACACACCTTCTCTCTTTGCTCCTGTCAAAGTACTGTATGTAGTATACATGTGTTTATCCTTCCACGTTCTGAGCTACATGTATATTTTGTTCTCTGTGTTCATGTTATGTATTCCACTCTGTTGAACAGGTTAATCAGAGCTTCACATCAGAGCTGGAAGTTCACCTACTGACACTGAAACACCATGTGACCAAGGAACAGAAACAAGTTGTAGAGTCGTTCAGAAAGACAATAAAGGGAGATTTCACCAATCTTACCCATCAGGTCAGTATAAACCCAATCTCGGCTCCCATCAGCTAACTGGCACAGACACCATGTCTAGTGGCTTCTTTAATCACATCTAAAATCGCTCAAACATGATTGGTCACTCTGTACACAGTCACCAGGCGATGTCTGTTCCAAACTTTTGTCCCTCACCAAAGGTTTCAACATATTCCCATGTAGAATCTGTTTAAGAGATTTATGTAAAGCAGCTTCATACATTGAGTGTCTGTGAGTACACAAGGAAAAGCCATGGTCAATTTTGTCATCAGAGGGTTTACGCAAGGCTCTGGCTGCATGTCTGCATACCCTTTAGTTTGTTGTGTCACTCATACCAACAGTGAATGAGCTCCACCATGCTACAACTGCACTGAGCTGAGCTTGGGGAAAAATATGCACTTTTTTAAAACTCTCTGTATTTGGTCCTGATGTCACTGAGCAGCTGCTCACATGACAATCTTTTATCTTTTTATAGCGTTTTAGTGATAATTACAGGACACAAAGCAGTTGTTTCTCTTCTTGCATGGATGTGAGGGAGCTTTTCAAAGTATGAAAAAATATCCCTACAGATGAGTTATCTCAGTTTAGGCTAAAGCCTGAGACAGCCTGTATTACAAACTAGAGCTGGATGGAAGTAAGTGATAATTTAGACAGGGAGGGTGTAATTAAAAATGCTATCCAGTTCCATTATGTGAAATGTAATAAGAAACCCCATATTTAAAACTAAATGTCAGGATAAACTGGCTAAGTTTCTAATACCTTTTATAAGGAGTCCTCCAGCTATTTAGAAGTACAATGTCAACTCACTAGATGATTCCTTCAAACCCCAAAAAAGAAAACTTAACAAGTCACTGCAGTTAATCATTTTGCCTGACCAAAAACTTCCTCCTAGTGCTATCTTGAGATTTGATAGCAGGAAGGTAAGCAGGCCTTTCAACACCTCTCGATACAGCCATGATAATGAGCAATGATGGATGGGAACGTCACCAGTGGTAGATAAGGAGGCTCGGCTCCTTTGGGTCCCTTCTGCTCTGCGGCTGCCTGACCGGCCTGTTTGTTTACCAATCAATTGATCACCCTCTGTTTTTCTATTGTCATTAACCAAACCTCCTCTGCTCCTCTTCCTTCTCCCCCCTCTTTTGCAAGCCGAGTGGCAGAAAACGGAGGACTAGTGAAACATTAACCAGAGGGAGGAGAAGTGACAGTGATGAAGTGGCCCTGGAGGGATGATGCCGTTGTTATCTGGCAATGGGACGATTGTTGGCGAGCCTGTAAACTGCCAGCCGAGGTCAGATGAGGGGTCAGAGTGGACTTTCAACCAGGCTTTATCCTCCGGAGGAGACACTGGCTCATTATGCTGATATATGAGACCATATCAGACAAATATACGACTTTAGAACTAAAAAGGCAAAAGTAAATGCATGGATTTTTATGCCTCCTCTAAACAAATGGGATGTTATTTGCAGCAGTGATGCTGTTTAAGGAGTTCTTCAGTAGCATCCAGGTTGATATTAATGAATATGTGGCTGTTATAGATGTGTGAAAAGCCTCATTGCTGTGTATCTCCCTGAATTTATGGAAAGCTGGGAAAATTGTGCACATGGTGTTTATCTCAGCAAGTGAAAAACAACCACGACCTCCCAGAAGTACCATTCATATAAAACTGAATCACATTCAGCGGCTCTGGCCAATGACAGATAGCTTTACATCATTCCAGAGACCATACCGTGAGAGCACAGTGCCCATCAATTTAACAAGCAAAAATGTACTAAAATACAATCCCCCCCACCACACACTACACACCACCACACGCACACACAGACACATCCACCCTACAACGAAGTTCACACATACAAAATCACACAAAAACCAACACGTTTCAGAATCTCAAACCAATCAAACCCAATAAAACCAACAAAGCTGGGCAAGTTTTTTGAGTAGGCTATGAAAGAAAACGAGAGATGGCCCTACAATGAAAGCCAGTGAAAGGAGGGCCATTTGCTAAGCTATCATTCATGAGGTATGGGTCCCATGCCTGTACAAGCTTGCTCCCAGCTCCACACACTTGTTGCCATTGTGACACACTGGCAGAGAGAAGCCTCTGTAGTCCCGGAGATCAATTCAAACCCTGACAACACCACAGTAAACCAGGGTGCCATTTGTTCAGAGGAACCCCCCGAAACCCTTCTCCCCATCTGTCAGGGGGCCTCCAAGGCACTTTGTGCCTATGTGTATGTGTGAATGTGAGTGGGTGGGAAAGGGGGAGTGAGAGAGGAGGTTAATCAAGATTTTGATGCGGACGGGAGTGGGAGGAGGGGCCGTGTAGAGAAGGAGTGTGTGTAGGTGTGGGTGAGAGAGTGAATGTGTGGTAGGGGAGCACGTCATTATGCTGATTTCCCTTTTTCTTTCAAGATGCGAGAAGAATACGTTCTTTTTTTGGGTTCCTTTCCCTCTCAGTCGTCTCCTGCCACCAATGCTGCCCACCTCTATGCAACGGCAAGGGTGGTCAGAGGAAGGGAAATCTGGGAATCAGGTCAATTATGGAGGGTGGCTTGCTGATAAGACTGAAAGAAAGGGAGCCAGAGAATGAAGGAGTGTCCGGGGAGGGGAGCAGGACTTCTGTTTTTTTATAATTATCCTTTGGTTGAATACCACAGGGTCACTGCAGCAAGCCCGGCCTGACCTGACCGCCTATTTTATCAGATGTGTTGTGACGCTGCTAACTAGATCTGTTCTCATACAGACCTCCCCCTCGAGTGCCACATAGACTTTTTTCTCTCTCTCACATGGTGGTGCTCCCTCCAGCAGCTTCACACGCATCCATGCACACCTGCAAATTCTCCAACCGCAGTTTTGTTTTCTATTTGTGTCCGCGCCATTGAAGACGCAGAAAAGAGGCAACAAAGCAGGACAATTATTTGTTCTTCACTTAATAAGGAAACCTGAAGGGTCCCTTTCAAACGCTTCCGTGCAGCAAGCCACCTCAAAGCACAACTCCTGTTCAGTTCACACATCCGTGGCCCTGAAAAACCAACCGGGCTGCGTTTCCCGCTGACCGCAGTGTTCGTTTGGGGTCCATGTTGGTTCTATCTTACAATGGGACAAGTGCTGACCTTTGACCTTGGCACTGACCCCTTCTCTTCCAGGGGTTAGGTGCTTAGACAGATGTGGGTAAACTTCCCCATGTGAACAAGAGAATGAGGCCCACTTGTTAAAGGACTCTGTTTCTCCCTCGTCTCGGAGCCAGTAAACCATAAAGTGGAAGTTGGGTCTAATTGGGAAAGGTCTGGATATGGGGTTCAAATAGCAAAAGACCAGCTGAAGAGTAGAATAGATAGCAGTGAGGAAATGGGAGGCTTGTGAAAAGGTTTTGGTGAGTCCATGCTCCTAATTGGCAGTATGAAAGTGTAATGAGCATCAATGGGGGTGTTTAATTGGTGCAACTAATTACACACCTTACAATTGAGCAGAAAAGTAGCAACTGAACCTTCCAATGAAATATTTATGGAATTATATAACATCCACCTGAGGAGTTTAAAATAATATTTTAAATCAAGCCAAAGAGTATGATGTCAAATCCAAGTGAGACTGACAATCTTATGTTTAGAATCCGATGCATTTCTAGTCTGAATCCACTCAACACAGTTTCACCTGCTGTTCTGACAAGACACCAGTAGGTGGCACTCCAGGTCTGAAGGCCGTATGACATGAGTCTGATTACAGAGCTGCAGGAGAAACTCAAATGGTCAGATAATGACACTCGGAGCAGAAACAAATGATAGAAAGTAGAAATAATGATGGGGTTACAATTTATTTGCACCTTTTCTAGAAACCAATGAGGCCCGACAATGTTTAATATTGTCACAATTCCCTTCAAGTATACGTATGTTTTTTCTAAGAAGTTAAAGACTGACTGTTTAAGTGGTTGAGAGTCTTAATAACCATCTTATGTACGCTGATGATGTAGTTGTTTTCAGCACTTGTGTGTTTGTTGCGCAACTTCATTATCAAGTATCAAATTTAACTCTAAAAAGAGTGTTGTTATGATTTTTCAAACCAAGGAGAATTCAGACGAGGAATTTGTACTTTTTTCTCTTCATTTAATCAACTTAAATCCTTTGGCTACGAACTTTGGTTCAGAGTGAGTTTGTTTTTGTATAGGAAAAATCCAATAGGCCCATGTCAATTTTTCAATTATGTTTAAGTTTAAATAAGCCAACACTCTGCTGTAAGTTTCAACCAGTTAATGAGGCAGTTTTTTCTCTCCACACTCACCAAAGTGTTTGCTCATTGTCGGAGCTGTTGGGTTTCTCTATCATTTGAAACCAGACAAATACAATTTTATTGAAAATTGAATTGAATAGATCAATTCCTCAATAGATTATGGTAACACATGAAACCTAATTATATAAAGTCATCAATAAACACTGTGGAATTGATAATACCTTTCTATGACTAACTTTTTTGATGTACACTTTAATGTGAAAATTCATATGAATACATTTGCCACTGCTGTTCACTGATTAATACCATCCAAATGTTAAAGATTTTAACTATTTTTTTAAGTATTGAATAGCGTTTCATATTTGTGGTCTGTGTGATCCTTAGCTGTCATTCATTTCAATTGTCAGTCATTCATTTAAAAACTATAATATAGATCGAAATCAGCATTCCTTATATCTTTTATTTCCACATACTAGATCTTAACACAATGTTATTGCAATTTATTCACAGGTCATGTGTCTCAGTTTCCATTGGTATGTGCATGTGAGGCTTGGTTTCTCATTTTGGTTGCCTGGGTTATCACCAGTAATTTTTACATGCCAGTGAAACACCGAGCCAGAATTCTGCCTGGCTCCTGTCTGGTGAGTGCCACTGAAACGTAATACTTAAACGCTTTGGGATACCAGTGGAGAAACAAAGGCCAGGAAAGGTAATAACAGGCCATTTAAATCATCCTAAATGGGACAGCTTGGTTGGATTCAGGGGAGACCTTTTCTTCAGCTGTTCAGACACAGTCCAAAAATGTGAGGGGTGTCAGCCTGGAGCTGCATTTCTCCCAGTGTGTCATTGGGAGGACGGGAGCCCTGCACGTCCGAGTGTGAATCTCGTGACCAAAGAGTCATAAA